>OZ026844.1:2097665-2710656 GCA_964023205.1 Lutraria lutraria | reverse complement strand
GGGAGGAGGCTGTTGTTCGGGAGATGATCGTTAATCAAGGTTGCACTGTACTCTAAATCATGAGCATTTATATTACCAAAATCATGACTACTTCTAATTGTTCCTTCAAATCACAAATTCTATATCATGAGATTAACGAAGCTTTCACAGACAAGTAGTCGTTGATCTACTAAACACAGTCAGACAATTAATGATTCATTACAGGTAATGGAGTCAACAGACAACCGTCTTTATTAGAATGAACCACACACTGACAAACTGATTCTGAAAACAAGTCCCGACGTCAGAGAATTGAGTTTGGTTAAACCTGTGAACAAAGGTCACCCTTGGGAAAGACATAATTTATTGACAGGTGGCCATTATTCTGAGGTCATTTTTGTACAGAATAATCAGCGACGGGTATTGAAGTTATGGCCTTTATTCACAATGTGGCCTTTCTTCTGGGGTGATCATTAACACAGGTTTGACTGCACATCATAAACATCTTGGGTTATAACATAACTGAATCTTTCTATACGGACGCAATAGAGTGTATTCTGAGAAGGTAATAGTTGGTACCTGAGTTGCAGTAAGACTGGCCGCTCGTTTTAACAGTGGGACCGACCCCAATATATAGTCCTCGTATTCCACTTTCCCTAAAAATCTCTTTGAAAGCAGAAAAAGTACTTCTATAACCGTTGAACTTCCCCCGTCTTGTAACTTTCCTTCAGCTTGCATTCTGACCTTGACTAAATCTGTTGGCGTGGCAATTGAGCTTCCAATAGCACCTGAAATATATTGTACACAATCAAGTCAGAATATGACACCTGGAATATATCTTACACTAGTACAAAGCCAGGGAAATCAGGTTGAGATGAAATAGAAGGCGCCATCATGGTCATGTGATTATACCTTAGTCTAGAAATGACTACCCCCCTCATGAATTACACTGGCTGTTGGGACAATGTAACACCCCAATGAAAAGATATTTGTTACTTTATGTACGTTAAGCATAAATAATTATTTAAAGAAAAACTTTACAGAAACATTACACACCAAAGTTACGAATTAAGGGAACCAGCAAGAACATATCTATTGACAAATCATATACAACAAGAGCGCTGCAAGCAGTGCCAAAGCTAGCCTGTTCACCACCTCAGTGAGATCTATCAACCTTTGAAGTTTCATGTTGCTGTTACCTCTTATGGAAGTTTTTGAAAAGAAGCAGACGATGATTCAGACGACACAGTGATCACAATATCTCGTTACTTTTCTTCAAAAACAGCCAAGCTAATAATATACCTGATATAGCACCGGAACAAATCTTCTTCCACAATGGAGTGTGCGCAGGGTCTGTGGCACCAAAGCATGTCTTGAGAGGTTCATAAGCTCCAAGTCTTATAGTGCTGTAAGATCCTTCCCTCATCAGTGATGGGAATACTCTATTACATAACAAAAATAATACACAATTAATTCAGTCACCTGAGTCTCACTTTAATCAGTAATGTCCAGAAAATGTCCATGTCTTAAAGAACTTGTTATCTTTCTAATGAACAAGAAATGTAGTGGTAAAATAATATAATCCTGTATTCTAATTTATAAGCTTCGAGTACGGTAATAAATAGCTTTTAGAAATTAACCAATAGTATCAAGATATCAGACATTCATTTTCATCACTCAATGACACAACAATATCAATTATCAAACAAATATCAACATCATAGAATGGACTGAACAATCAAAGTCACAATACAACCAAACCTGTGAACTAAGGACTAAGATCAAAGGGAGATAATCAATAAGAACTTTATACTCAGTTGTCTTTTATTCAGAGGTATACTTGACCCAACTAGAACTTAACACAGATGTGACGAATACCCCTACACGCCACTTTGACACAGATGCCTTTGACCTTCAAGTGTGAACTTGACCTTGGTAGTTACTACCCTGGGTTTTGTGTGAGCCTATACAAAGCAAACCCCATATTAGACCTTTGACCTTCAAGTGTGACCTTGACCTTGAGAAACGGGCCTGATTTTTGCACACCTACTCACCATCTAATGTAGGTGAACAATCATTCCATATTACTTTGGAATCCATCAATAAACAACAATGTTACAGCCTTAACAAGAATGCAATGGGAAGTGACAGGACTTTTTACCTGGTTCCAGTATAGCCCTACCACTGATAGTGGGTGGGGTTATAATAAGTCAATAACTGGGAGCCAGAGAAATGCTAATTTTAGATAGCCTCTATCAACATGTGACTGGTAACTATGGCAATGTTTTAAGTGTATCAAATAGCAAACAAAAACAAATAACAAACAAACTTTTACCCTTTATATAATCCTCGTATGCCTTCATCATGTACAATTTTCGTGCAACCTTTGACCCATCCATCATAGTAACGTCCCTTTAAATGACTTAATCCTTTCTGTTGGGACATTTCATTTTCTAACTGCATTCTAATCTTTATAACATCGATAGGGTTTGTCACTGTAATAATGGAACATATTCAATTAAAATCAAATTAAAGGAGAACTTATATCTTATATACTAGGCTTTCTTAAGGCAGTATCTTAAATAATTTTTTTAACTATTGGGAAAATTTTTCTCTCAATAGGGAAAAATATATACTTTTTTACTTGGGGAACCATTCCTATACCTGACCCAAAAATGGCATAACAAGAAAACTATAACGGAACGTTATGCCACAACCCACTTATCTAGGTCAACATCACAGCACAATGCCTACATGACTTTCTTACCTATCAACTACTAACAAAATAGCAGACAAACACATTCAGGTTACACGACGAATAGCCAGTCCAATGACTGACCAATTAAAATGACGGATATCACCATTAGCCAATCAAATGGCCAGTTTTACACCAAACTAGTAACAGACATTACTATATACCCGCAAACAACTAGAATAAACTTGTACCCATGACTAAAATCCGTCTATAAAAATGGCCAGTAAACATTGAGTGGTCAAGGCTATGTTAACAAAAAGTACATTGTATATTTTTTTGTATGTTTTTATTTCAAAATGTCAGTATTTATATTTTACTATAAACTTTGGACTGTGAAAGGGTATTTCTAGCTACAGAGTGAAAAATACCACCATGAATATGGACTCGAGTACATTGATTGAAGTGTTGAATAGGAGACAGAGAGCAATTAATTCTTAAAGGAATCTGAGGGCATGTTCTTGGTTACATTAAAACTTTATATGTCATACATGTTAACTGTAGAACAATGTTAACATGTGTAAACTTAATTATCATTAGGAATACTGCCTATACACACACAAGACAAAAATATATAGTCAAACCTGTGAACAAAGGCCACCCTTGGGAAAGACAAAATATGGCCTTTATTGACAGTTGACAGAAGGTGTTTATTCAGAGGTCATTTTGTTCTAAATAATCAATGACAGTTTTTCAAAGTATGGCCTTTATTCACAGGATGGCCTTTATTCAGAGGTGGCCATTAACACAGGTTTGACTGTAAATTGTACATGGCTAAAACTATACAGGAAATTCTATATTTCATGTAGCATTCACTACAGTAAACACCATAACATGAAAAATGAGCAATTAGAGCATGTATACAAATAGTGTATTTATATATAAATCTATTTGAAAAAGATCTATATAGTACTCTAGTGATAAAGACAGGACAGCCAAAACAGTACTATACAGTGAATACACAAGACCATAGATCTAGATCTATCTTGGTTCACAATCTAAATGTCCTTGAACATGTACAATGTACTTAAATCAAGAATGTATTGTTATCATAGAAAATCAATAACAATTCATAAACATAAAACATGTAATATTGTTACCCCACAGTACAAAATAATATCCAATTAAATGTCAATTAGTAATTTACAGTTTGTAAAAAAATATCGTAAAGAAAATCACAAACTTACATACAGCTGCACACATGCATGAAGTTCCTGCCAGCATGAACCTCATTGCTTCTTCATTTTGAAGAGGTGCCATTTCTACAACTTACCAGATTTCAAGGACTGAAATTTAAGATGCTATGAGTTAAGTAGGTTACATGATAATTCTACACATTGTTTCACACAAAAAAATGTAAATGAGAAAAAAGAAAAACCCGCCATTTTGAAATCAATTGAACGAATTGCAGTAGCGTCTTTTATTAGGCCTAAAATAATGTTTGTTTCTAGTAATCCTGGGCACCTACCCCAATTTTCCACCTTATAAACCCTAAACTTTGTATTTGGTCCAAGAAATAGTATGTACACAACTTTTTACTATTTTTTACCTTTTTGCATGCTTTCTAGAAACAAAGATATTCTCCAGCTTACTACACTTTAATAATTAGTAACCAGAAACAAAGAATACACACATGAAATATCTGTGATTATCCATATATGTTTAA
The DNA here is from genome assembly GCA_964023205.1 of Lutraria lutraria. NCBI lineage: Eukaryota > Metazoa > Mollusca > Bivalvia > Venerida > Mactridae > Lutraria > Lutraria lutraria. Next base: position 2,706,259 of record OZ026844.1, on the reverse strand, counting down.
TTCTGGAGAATACAAAATGTCCACCATGTTGTAAGTCAAAGCAACAAATTTCCTTATTTGAAATGCTCGATTAGTGCCTTTTTTAAAGCTTATGTGCATGCTTACATGTGTGTATTTTTATGAAGCTTATTGTCTCTCAATCAATTTCCCATGCCAAACGGCCAGAGTTTTCTAGAAAATTTATGTTCACAAACACCCGATTACAGCTGTCGGAAATTGTCGAGTATCACAATGGATTGTAGGATTTTCTTGATATTGTTTCAGCTATATCGATCAGTTGTGAATCCATACATCACATGTAACATGTGTGTATATAAATTATAAGTCATTGCCAAATACATAAATTTTTAAAACAAATAGTGAAATACATACAAATTTTCTCATAAGTTTTGCAAATGGCTGGGAACTTAATCACTATTCTAATTTCCTAAACTTGTTTCATAAAAAATTACCTCAAACAGTGTTTTTTTTCACCTTTAGCGGGAAATGTGGCAGGGATCTTAGAAATAGGAAACCTGCCTCTGTGGTCAAATCGTTACGGTCGCTGACATCAAATCACTGTAATTGCATGGTCTCTCACTGATTATGATAGAGAGTCTGGGTTGGGTTCGGGCTTTGGGCTACCGACCGGATCTTTTTAATTTATGTAAAAAAGTAGGCAGTTGCTTACGGAGAATGGGAGTCTAGTACAGGTTCTTCCAAGGAAAGATGGTTAGGCAAACTGTCCGCCTCATATTTCTCTGACTGTTGTAAAAGGGCATTAAATCCAAACAAACAGAAAGTGGAAAAATAGCGTATTGAGGGGGAAAAGGTTAAACGACAAAACATATCGTCGGTTGACATGTATTCGATACGTACGTGTTTTCGATACTTTCTGTTTTCTGCGCATAAAAGCTTGACAGGAAGTAGAGTGACGTCACTTTTTATTTACGCAATGTGCTCGACCTTGATATTTTACGATACGCACAATATAATTCCAAAATATGTCGTTATAAAGTAAGTAAACAGTCAATTTGAAACACACAGCAAATAACCGCTCAATTCACTACGCCATTTTATCACTTTAACAACAATAGCGTTAAAAATGAAAATAAGAAAAACTGAGAAAATATTTTGACCTAGACTGGGAATTTGGTTCGTCTGCTATCTAGATCACACGACCATCATGCAACAGTCGTATTTCCTGTCCACTACAGGGTGTTTGAAAGGTGTTCATGTCTTATTTATTTTTCGCTAAAATTTCTTAGAATTGGTTATTAGGACATTTTACATTTTCAATAAAAATCCCAAAATGTAAGTAGAGCAAGACTTTACAACTTATCAAATGAAGTCAGCTATGGGTTGTACTACATGTCTGTGATATTAATTCATCATTGCAATGGAGATCTTACCAAAATTAAGATAAATTACACAGACTTGAAGCCAGAGGTTGCCGACATTTTGTCTAGCATACTTGCGCATCGCAAACTATTAATTATAATGGGATTAAGCAGCGTGGGTATGATCACATTCACCAAACAAGGTTTTCTCATAATTCCGCGTTATACCTGGTACTTTTGGACCGTCTGTGTCTTGAATACTCTTCAATTTTGGAGGTATCGAAAATGGGTAAATTTTGCGTAATGGCGGTCACTGATCACAATGTTTGTTTATAGGTCTGTTGTTCGTTATTTTGTGAACAAATTGACCATAAGTGCATTGAAATTACGAGCAATAAATTGATTTTTAAGAAATAAAAGCAGGTTACGCATTTATTTGTATTTGTTGCATATAAGGCGTTTTGAAATGCTATAGGTATCGAAAACCCGTCAAACAATAATACATATCCTATTTACTTTTATTTACCAATAGCCTACTGAGGCTAGGTTACATTCTTTCCAGAGACTTAGATAATTAACATGAGTTAGGGTTAACATACTTTTCAGACTGGGGAATGCAACTGTTTTCAGGGTCACTTCAAAGTATTTCACTTTTAATATAACTGGTTCTCAATGATAGTGCCTCTAAATTCGGACAGTGTCTAATTTTTCGGATACGCATGAAGAGCGGTGTCTATGATAAGAAGTCATGGGAAATTTGAATAATTGTAAGTGCATGAACAACATTTTTTTTAAAAAGACAACATTGTGGTATGCAAACCTGTTCATGTGTATTGTTGGCAAAAATCGACAAGTTAACAGAACTGTCCTCAGGTCACGAAGTAGAAGACTGTTTATAGTCTGTTTCACTTATTGGTATTAGGTTAAACACCACTAAATATATCATGACTCGTGCACAGGCCCGTTTGAAATTTATAAAGAAAAACGGTAAAGTAATTCCTGAATCCTGTATCTGTAAATTATGAGTATTCAACGACAATATGGAAAGGGATATGTCTCGTATAACTATATTCAAAGACCTACAATACAGTATACTTAATATTTAAAAATTCAATTAATATAACCACTTCTGGTGCGTCTCTATATAATATGCTATCCAGAGTATATATTTTGTACAGGGATTTCAATTAATGGTTTGAACAGAGAACATATATATATATATATACAAATAAAACAGACCTTATCCTCGATGTCGTTCGTATTAAAGAAAATACATTTACAATCAAACTTTTGAATATTCCTGTATCGACCTTATACATTTACTGCTAAATCGTGATGAATAATAACATTTGAGGCACGTTTCCCAGCGTAATGCAATTATTGTTATTTCAAGGCTAATTCTTGTATTACATATCGTAATATTGTAAAATTGTGTGCAATTAATATGGGTTTATAGAAGATCAACTATATATAATATTATACAAATGTTATGTTTGGTTCAAAATCGCTTGCAGTAAACTCGATCTATGTAATGACAAGGACTTGTATATTAGTCCTTGGTAATGAGTTAATTTTTAATTTATTGCTCAATAAATTGGTGAAATACTCGTATTTGTACTAAAGAATGACTATCACTAGAAAAGTAGTCTAAAATAACTATCCAAAATTCGAAGAATATAGGCCATTGTGTAAAAATATTGAAATGCAGTTAGCTAGGTATGTGTTTTCCGAGTACGCTCATGTATTTAGATATAATGACCATGATTGACGTATTGGATGTTTTATTTGGTCAGACGAGAAGTTCATTCCCGTTTTCAAGCCACACGTGACCCCGAGTGACTGCGTCGTACGGTTTTATATCAAAATGTCCACCAACAGGCAATATCTTCACACGTGCGTACTCGGGAAAACCCAGAGCTAGCTAACTGCATTTCGATATTTTTGCATAAAGGCCTGTATTCTTCAAATTTTTGTAAAAATTTACCTTGTTGACAAACAATATGGGTACTCACAACGAGGACGGAAGTTCCTCGCAACATTTTTGCAGAAGATTAAATTACACTCGTTGTGAGTTAAACGGGTGTGACATTGTTGTACAATTAAGAAGTATCAATGAAAAAAGCGCCAGGAACAAACCTTAACGCTCATTTGCCTTCTATAACGTCGTTTGACACACAGTGTACAGCGCTATTGTATGCATGTGATGAATAACTGCAATTGTAAACTATGATTTAGAACTCGAGATTTAATTGTATTTCAATTCCCAGATGCATGAATATCACAAAATACAAAGTTCCATGAATTCGTGATTAAACCTTAATTAACACATATAGTGGTTCGAAAGCATAATTCAATTAAAATGTCGCCAATAAATACAATAAAACATCTATACATTGACACATGTTATAAAATATGTCACTCCTGATAGAAGTCAAACGAGTTTAAGTATCAACTAAACTTTGTAAAAAGCGTTATTGTTTATCACACATATTTGTTTGTCCCACATATGTCATGTGTATGACTAAACATCTGTACAAGTATTTCTACGACTTGACTCTGACTTTACATATGAATAGGCCAATAGGATAGGTAAAACTTGAGTTCAGTCTTCAAGCTCAAATCTCATATCTTATCTTTAAATATTTCTAAGTTACTTATGATCAGACAATAATGATATCATTGATACATTATTATAATTGAGCTGAATATTCAAGCATTTATCATCTCTATTTTTCTACCATGATACATTGAGAATGGAATGAGATTTGAGCTCGGAGACTGTTCTCAAGTTTTATACCCTCAGGGCAAAGTCTTTTTAGAATTCATACAGTCTTTTTAATATTTGTTATAACTTTCACAAGATAGAATAATTCCGTGAAGGACAACCAAATAACGATTTCGGGTTAGAGGAGAAATTGCATTAACTTCGGCATGAATAATTATGTACAGCATCAACGAGGCTGGTTTAATTGTGTGTTATACGAAAAAAACTATTGAAACAGTATGAATCTTAAAAAAAATATATTACGAACTAAAAAAGTTAAGATGGGGGCCATGTTTTCCGAACACCAAATTTTGTGATAAAAAAATAGTTTTTTTACCTATCTTTAACCATGAATAAATGCTTAAAAACAATACGGAACAAAACAATTCTAAAACTACAGAACGTTAGCTTTAATATGATATCAAAATTATTAATATCCAATAAGAAACAAAAAAGTTGATAGGGGGGGGGCATGTTTTCCTTTAATTTTACACTAAAATCTAGAGGGGCGCCATGTTTTATACTTCGCTTAATTTAGCTACCTCACACTGTTTAATCGGTAATGTTCGGCTCTATTCCATTTACTATAGTCTGTTTCATACTTGTAAATTTCAGACGATGCCTTTGCGGCGGCACATATGAGCTGATAAGTTCCCACAGAAATGATTAAAAAATATATACGAAGTGTTTTATCATTTGTTTTCGCTTGGATTCTCTTGCAAAAGAAAAAGCATTATATGCACAGCGTGACTTATACTAACAAAATACAGTATCACTTTAGTGTGATATTTTTATCATTTACCCATATTTATTAATCTATATAAACTGCATATATCTCGTATTAAAGGAATGAACGAGCTGCTTATAAAAAGTAAACTGAATGCTGTGCATAACTCGGACAAACTTTCTACGAGTAAATGAATTCTGTGTTTTGAGACTTAAACCACGTACGGCTTAAACCGTCAAGATTTTTATATAGAGCAATACTAAACCGAATTCTTTAAAGCGTAATATAGCGTAAATATTTCAAGAGAAAACCTATGCGAAATACAACATTTGTTGGTTCATAAACTTTATACAACTTGTGAATTCGCGTTTCAGTGTGATGTGACAAGCGTAGAATTCAAAATTCAGTGGCGCGTGACCCGCGACACCTTTTATCGTAGGTGAACAACGGAACAGCCGATATTGAACACAAATCGTAGCCATTTTCGGATTGAGTAGACGAACCGGTGTGATATTGATTCGCGAGCGAAAAACGATAATAAGTGTAGTTGATATCATTGTCGGTTTGAACAAACACCGGGATTGGATAAAGTTATTTATCTTCCAGCAGTGTTGAGTGGCTAATGTGGATTATCTTTTTGTTTAATTCAATTAATGTTTATTATAAAAAAGTAAATTTTAAGGATCTGTAAACCATTGTGGAATCGCGTTGAGTCACCGTAAATATATTACACGATATAATGTAAACAAAAGGTAACGCTTTGTGGAATAGTTCGAAAATGGATTGGTTGGTGCGGCTCGGTGTATTGTACACCTTTATTCAGGTTTTGTGTATGAAATTTGTACTGAGTGTGAATATTCATGTGGATGTACAAAATCTTGTCTCAGATTCGGTTATTTTTAACAGCAGTTTAGGAGATGGCTGGTCTTACTCATTCAGTAGAGATACCAGGAACAGTCATGTAAATCAAGTTGTCACATTAGATAGTACTTCTGGGACTGTTTACATTAACAACATTGAACATGTTTGTAATTCAGTTGGGAAAAATCCATTGAACTTACAAATTATCAGCAAATCTCATTACAATGACGGTGTGACAAACCACACATTAACTACTTTGACAATCAGTTTTCATAATTTACCATGCAGTGTTCCATTCCATAGGAAAAGTACATTGACATCGTTAGTATATTCAAAATATTCCATCCAGGCTGTGATATTCAGTGACAAGTTCTATCAATGGAATGGTTTACCATGTGTAGACTCGAACCAAACCATGTTGAATCTAAAACAATTTATTCCCAGTTCTATTTTGGAAGATACTTGTGACATTGTTATAAAAAATCCAAATTATAATTTTCTGAGTCAAGATTTCACCATTGTTTCCACCAGAATTCAATGTCTTTCTGATGCAGAAATTTCCATTCCAATCGAAATAATACCCTGTGAAAAACATGATTATCTAAATGTGCCAGCTCTTATCTCCATTCATCCAAATGACCATGTGTTACCAAAGTTTGAAAACACAATTCAGCATAAAGATCAAGTTCGATTAAAGCGACAGACAAGTACTAACACTGCTCCAGAATTTAACAAGACAGAGTATCGTGTGACAGTTTCGGAAAACCAACCTAGTGGACATTCCGTGATATTGCTTTCTGCTTCCGACCCCGATACAGGAGAGAATGGTAAACTCACTTATTCAATGGTTGCGCTAATTGATTCGCGTAGTGATGAAATGTTTAGAATCGACCCCATTTCTGGTCAAGTCACGACACTAGTTGTATTGGATCGGGAAGAAATCCCTCAACACTCTTTCTATGTTACTGCAACTGACAACAGTGCATTGTTCAAAAAGTCTGCTGTTGCCACTCTAAAAATAGCTGTTCGAGATGAGAATGACAATGTTCCAACATTTGACGAGGCTGTTTTTAAAGTGGAAAAGTCAGAAAATTTGCCAGTTGGTACAGTTATAACCACAGTCCGTGCCATTGACAAAGATGAAGGTAAGAACAAGGAGATTCGATACAGTATTATTGATCCTGCTGTATCCACGACATTCAAGATAGACCCAACGTTAGGTTCTATTTCAACACTAAGAGTTCTCAATAGGGAGGAGAAGGCCAATTACGAGCTAGTGGTGCAAGCTAAAGATCAAGCCTCATTTGGTGAACAAAAGTCCTCTACGACCACGATAGCTATTACTGTCCTTGATGAGAATGACAATTATCCTCAGTTTGATCAATCTTCGTACTCGCTGAATGTTTCGGAAAATCTTGATGTAAGTTCTCGTCCAGTGATTGCTCAGGTGTACGCTAGCGATGCTGATGAAGGTCGTAATCAGGAGATCACATATTCTATCACTAGCGGTAACATTGACAGTACATTCTCCATTGATCAAACCACTGGTGAAGTTGCTGTTCAGAAACCTCTAGACTACGAAACAAACCGGGAATTTAACCTCAAGATCAAGGCTTCCGACAATGGTGCAGTTCAGATGACAAACAGTACTACCATGTGGATAAGAATAGATGATTTGAATGATAACCCACCATATTTCCAAAATTCCATTTACAGGGGATCAGTAGAGGAAGGTGAAGATATTGGTACTTCAGTTTTAACTGTTAGGGCGTTAGATAATGATGCTGGACTGAATAGCGAGCTGGTTTATACATTAACAGATGCTCCACCGGCTTTCCCGTTTGCTGTTGATCCAGATAATGGTAAAATTTCTGTTCGAGCCACACTTGACAGAGAAATAAAGAGTTCATACCAGTTTATTGTACAAGTTAGTGACAAAGGCCAGCCTTCATTATCAGCTACTGTGACTGTTGAAATCACAATTAACGACATAAATGACAATAGTCCCATCTTCTCTCCAAAAACATACCATGAAAGTATATCAGAGAAAGCACCTGTAAACAACCGAGTGACTCAAGTAACAGCTAATGATGCAGATACAGGGTTGAATGCCAAAATTGTCTATGAAATAGTCAGTGGTAATACTGAAGGAGTGTTTAACATTGATAGAGATTCTGGAATTCTAACATTGGCTAAAGCTCTTGATTATAAAGTACAAAAGAAGTATATTCTGTATGTCAGAGCTTCAGACTCTGGGACTGAAAGTAGACATGACACTGCTGAAGTACACATTAGTGTAACTGATACTAATAAGTTTAATCCTTCATTTGAAAATGCACCATACCAGTTAAATGTAGATGAAAATGCTGAAATTGGCACATCCGTTGGAAAGGTTATTGCCTTGGATGATGATATTGGGGAAAACGGTAGAATAACTTATGAAATATTACATGGTATTCAACAATTCAAAATTGATGCCAACACAGGGGAAATTACAACTCATGAAGTTCTTGACCGTGAACATTTAGCTGCCTACTCCTTCGATGTCCGTGCAAGTGATCATGGAGACCCTGTTCTTCAAGATACCGCTGGTGTAATTGTACACATCAATGATATAAATGACAATGTTCCTAAATTCGATAAACCAGTGTATAAAGCTAGTGTGAGTGAAAATGCCTATGATGCTCAAAGTGTTACAACAGTTCATGCAGCGGATTATGACTCTGGCAAAAATTCGCAAGTTAAATACAGCTTCTCTGAGGAAAGCATCAGTAATGGCGACTTTGAAATTGATGAAGCTAATGGCAATATTCGTGTTGCCTCTGGAAGTAGACTTGACCGTGAAAGAAGAAACAACTATACTCTCACTGTATTGGCTATGGACAGCGGTTTTCTGCAACTAACTGGCTCAGCCACACTTATCATAAATATTGAAGATGAAAATGATAATGCTCCAAAGTTTCCAAAAGAGGAAATTGAAGTGTTTGTTCCTGAAAATAAGAAAATAGGTTCAACTGTGGCTGTGATTGAAGCAGATGATCCTGATGTAGGTATTAATGCTGCTGTGGAATATTCTTTTGATGGTGGATTAGATGCTGATAAATTTTTGCTTAACTCTCAACCTGGTGACCCAGCAATTATTGTCAGTTATGTTGATCTTGATTATGAATCAGATAAGAAAGTGTACTATATTCGTTTGAAAGCAAAATCAGACCCATTAATCAGTTCAGCTTTGATTATCATAAAGGTGCAAGATGTTAATGATAATAAACCAGTGCTGGAAGATTTCACCATCATATTCAACAACTATATTGACCATTTTCCATCAGACCCTATTGGAAGAATTCCAGCATTCGATCCTGATGTATCCGACCAGGCCAAACTCCAGTATTCATTCTTGTTAGGGAATGAGGCTGGCTTTTTGAACTTAAATAAATCTAGCGGAGAAATTGTTTTAGATTCAAGGCTAAATTCTGATGTTCCGAGGAATGAGACAATACAAGTTAGAGTTTCAGGTGAGTTTTTGTTTCCCATAAATTGATACTGTATCATTCTGTTTATTCTTTTGCTATGTAGGGCTCCTATTAGTTCAGTTAATTAGACTGTTTGTGACGGTCAAGTGAGACACTTTAGACTTATCAATTTGCCACTGAGCCCCTTATGAAATTGGCCAACCAAAACTAGAATAAGGCTAGACTTCTATCTTTTCACACATGAACCCTATTTGTATTCCACATGGTAAGTGACCACAGTGCCTACAGCAGTTCTGTTACAGCTAATGGTCTTGTATACCATGATGATAAATTGATAGAAAGCTTATTTTTAAGCAGTAAACTTTTGTATGTTTTTGTACTTAAAGGCTTTCAGATCTTTAAGATTTATTTATGCAAATATTTACCCCATATACACAGGTCTAGATAGGTTTAACTTAGGAATGATTTTGTTCATATCTGCGGTGTTGACTTCACTGATAAATCTGATATAATTGATGTATTTATCGGATAAAATTTTCTTTATGAAAATGTGTATCCAGATAAAGTGTGCAGTATGCATGAACTAAATGTTTGAAATTAATATCACAATTCACATGTATGGGATAGATGGTGTTTATTGAGATACCTATATAAACCACTATCTTAAATTGTAATAATACGAAACATATATATTTATATACAGTCAAACAGAACAAAGGCCATTTTTGGGGCAGGCATAATTTGGCCTTTATTGACAAGTGATCTTTATTCATAGGTCAGTTTGTTCTAAATAATCAGACTCAGTGATGTTTTTTAATAGAATAGCCTTTATTCACAATGTGCCCTTTATTCATAGGTGGCTGCTACACAGGTTTGACTGTATGCATTGGATTAAAGTCCGATTGGCATGCTCATTACTATATACATGAATTTTACCTTTCAATGCATACATGAATTTTACCTTTTAATGCATACATGACTTTTACCTTTCAATGCATACATGAATTTTACCTTTCAATGCATACATGACTTTTACCTTTCAATGCATACATGGATTTTACCTTTCAATGCATACCGGTACATGAATTTTACCTTTCAATGCATACCGGTACATGAATTTTACCTTTCAATGCATACATGAATTTTACCTTTCAATGCATACATGAATTTTACCTTTCAATGCATACATGAATTTTACCTTTCAATGCATACATGAATTTTACCTTTCAATGCATACATGAATTTTACCTTTCGATGCTTACATGAATTTTACCTTTCAATGCTAGATATCACATTGATTTTCAAAATAAACCATTAATAAGTATTTGGAAGAAAAATGGCAAGATTGGATGATGAAAAAAATAAGATGGTTATCTTTGACAGCATCATGACAGGTCTACAGTTAGGAAACAAAACACCAAACATTATCTTACTGTAGCCTGGGTTGGTATCTAAATCATCTTTATAGGAAGTGTCATTAAACAAATACCTTTAGGAAGGTAAATACAGGGAAACATGATCTGTATGATAGGAAATTAAGGGTCTAAGGGCCATATATACAAGTATGCCAGAAACCATTATATAGATGTACCATTGATTGCATGTTTTTAACTGTCATCGTTATTGTGTCAAAGTGTAGATCAACATTATAATACCATCAGTCTTAAGCATAATAAATATTGGTACAATTTATGTACAATATGAAAACAAATCAAATAGTAATTTGCAGAATGTTTGAAATAAATTTGCCATGTCTTAATTTAGGTGAATGGACTTAACATTTATCAGTGCTTTGTTCTTACCTTGAAATAAACCATGTTGCAGTTTTTTCCACCTAGGACAAAAGCGTATTAATTTTGTTCATTTGTAAAAGCAATTTTGTATTACATCAGCATAATGCATTTAAATGTAATGTTTTATAGGTCTGTGTACAAAGTAAATTTTACTTGATATATCACATGGTAATTGATTGTTATTTGGTTATTTGTTGCAATAAACATGAAATTTTAAGATAATCACACTGGTTTAAACTATTAAATGTGTAACAATAACATGTGGTACATGTACCTATCTAATTAGTTCTTTTACATAAAAAACTTGTAATTTTAATGTACAATAACTGTTCAATAACATCATCATGAGGTACTTGATTGGCAATAATTTAACAATTATAACATGAAAGAAATTAAAATGGATTCTAGTTTGTTTAACTTATTAAAATAATTAAACAGCAGGTGCTATAATTTCATCAACTTTTCCATACCTTATGCTATAATTTTAGCACATGTGATGTTTTTTTAAACCATTGTCATTATAACAATGTGTTAATTGACCATCCTGTCATGTTCCTTTTTTACCATGTACAGACTAAAATTTGACCAAATGGTCAGATTACTGATTCTTTACACCTAGACAGAAGCCTATCATTAACCTTTTGCCGTTATTATGACGCTAGCCCTTATATTGAACTATCATCTAATCCTTTGTTGGGACAAGGGACTTAAATATATTAACTATGTATCACATACAGTCATTGTGGAATGTTCAATACCGTTGATATTCTGAGATTTCACTATGATAACTATTTAACTGAATAAATATTTTTGTTAAAAAATTCAATGCCATCAAAGTGGTGGGCTTTCAGTAATTACATTCAAGATTAGCATTAACTATAGATGTTTCAACAAGATATCTGTCAACAAATCCTGCCTGTGAGAGCACATACAAACGTACATTACAGAACTGAGCATTTCAAATCAGGAAATTTACCTGCTAAATTTACACACAGTATCATATTTCATTAATTGTAAAATACATGCAATTAAGGGTTTAGATTTTTTGTAAAGATTGGTGTTCAAATTCTAAAGTTCTTTAAAAGTGGTTTTCAGAGATATTTATATCTATGATTTATCTTTAATTTTAGGTATATTTTTCAGTATTTTGAATGAATATCGTTTTCATGAAATTCTATTAAATCACTAAGGCTAATGATAAAAATGTGAAGTGCCCCACCTACCTCATTCTGTCCAAGTGTTTTCAGTTTCTTTGGCCTAAGAACTCAGTATATTTAAGCTCATGTTGCATTTTTTATAGGTGAAGTTATTTCTACATATACAAAATGTAGGTAACTTTAGTCTTAGGTAAATACAACAGTCATCTTATTATTATAAATTAATGTACCTGTAATTCATGAAGCTATATATATCTAGTTTTTATTTAACTTCAATTTATTTCAACATCATTATTTCCTTTTGTTCGGTTAATTGGTACACAGTTGTGACTTGTTATTTATGGCTTTATTTTAACTACTTTATTTAATGGCCACAAATTGATTACCTAGTAAAACCCTTTATGATTTCAATTTATTGTACAACATTAAATTCTGTGTTATATAATTTATGTGCATTCACTTATATGTTGTAATGCATTTTATGTGAATCACTGAATACTGAAGACAATATTTTGTGCCTACTTTATTTTATATGATTAAACCAAAGACCTGTATAGGTCTTTGATTAAACATATAAAATAAAGTAGGCACACAATAAATTCAAGCCATGTACTCATCCATGTCTACATACATGGAACATTTATATTATGTATATATATATATACATACATACATTACATTAAATGTGAAGTGATTCAATCTGTCAAATCAGGAGCACCTGACCACTAATTAGGAGGTCCCTGGTTTGTTACAAATTGTATCCTACCAATGGTAATATAACACTACATTTCATGACCCATTTGCAGCATTTTGCTATTATAACCAACTTTTGATACATTCAAATACATGTACCTCTGGTTAAGTGTGATTTAAGGCCACATTTAACCAAACAAGCAGTGTTAAATCATTGATAAATTAATATACGGTATGAGAACTTGTTGGCCATCAATATAAAATGTAAATTACTAAAGATTGGATACAAACAGTCTTTATTTAAAGATATTTCAAATTAACTGTATTTAGGTTAATGCACATTTTAACTATATTTGATGATATTTTGCTGAGCCATGAACCATTTTTACTTGTTTAAGGAAAGGCATATATGGAAATGGAAAATTTGAATTTAAAGATTTGATATGGTCCTTAAATTTTGTAGTTTAAGAATGTTTTGCTGGCTATGGTTGTATGTGTGTAAAAGGATGGACAGATTTGTTGTATAATTTAGGTTACAATGATAAAATACTGAGACCCTAAGGGTCTGGTGACATGTTAAAGTTGATTGTTTGTACCAAATTTTATCTCAGTGTTTTACTGTCCAGTCAAACAACTCTTGTTATCGAAAAGTCATAAAAGTCACGCTAAACTATATGTAAAAAGCCTAAAGGACTGTTTGGGGTGTTCATAAAGTTATGTGCTGTGTAAAAGCATACAATAGATGACAACTTGAACTTCTTTTATGATGAAATGTCAATGTAGAAGTACAATTAAACCTGTAAACAAAGGCCAGCCTTTGAAAATATGTGGCCTTTATTTACAGGTGGCCTTTATTTGGAGGTCATTTTGTTCTAACTTCTAAGTAATCAATTAATGTTTATGAAAGAATGACCTTTGTTTACATGGTGGCCTTTATTCAGAGGTGTCTGCTAACACAGGGTTTTACATCACTGTTTCTAACATCAATTAATTCTGACATAAAAATTTGCATAAATACTAAAATAAATCCAGATTATTCTTATTCATCAATGAAAAATTCAGCAGAATTGACTTTGTGGTTATAAATCACACTATTAATAGTTTACTTTCTAAGTTAAGTTTTTCCAATCAAGCAATATTGGCAGTTAAGTACTAAATACTTCATAATCTATTGGGACTACCTGTAATTAGATTCTTTACATCTTATTAAAAATTTACAAGTTTCACACCATCAAGTTTATTGCTGGTACCTGTAATGATGAAATTCTGTACTATGTTGACTATAAAAATTATCATGCTTCATAGAAATAATATTTGTTCTTGAGGAATTCAACAGACTTCTGTGTGTTATAGATTACCTGAAAACGCCAATTTCTTTGCACAATTTTTTTTTACCTATTTCATCTCATTTGATACACCTATAGATGCTAATTTACCTGTAGTCATCTGTCAGTCTCCTTCATGCAATTATTAATAGGAAAAATAAAGTGTTTCTACACCTGAGCTGTTATAATTATGAAATATATTGTGGTATGCAAGTACATGTAATTATGACTACAGTCCATCCTGTGAATAATGTTCACTGTGACTGTTTCAGTCAAACATACATGTATACATAATGTATTATATATACTAGTAATCAAAGATTGAGGTGATGACAATTAAATGTTGTCCCAGCATTGGAAAAGGTATATGATGAAATATAATGAAATGAAATGGGAATGCCTCTTAAAATAGGTGTTTAATTAATATTAAATAATGCATACATCAGATGTCTTGTCTCCCTTTAATGGGCTGTGCTCATAGGTTCCACTGTACAAAATACAACTGTGTTTAGGATATTATATGCTACATTAATGATTTAGATAGAATCTATTATAAATTCATGATATCAATGTGTTTAGCAAACTGCACAAATTTATATTACGTTCTGCTATGTTTTTCATGGTGTCTTGATTTTCATTTTCAGACGGAGCAAATGAGGTTACTGCAACATGTCGTCTGCACGTACGTCTGGTTACCATGGAGATGTTATATAACAGTGTCACTATCCGTATCAACAATATGACCAGTGATGCCTTCCTCACGCCATTGTTTACATTCTTTGTGGATGCTTTGGCAACCATCATCAACGTGGGCAAAGAAAACATCTTTATTATAAATGTCCGTAATGACACAGATGTCAACGGTCAAATATTGAACGTAACCGTATCTGTCAGAGAGAAGAAAATGACCGTAGATAGACAGAAAATTGATGTGTTCTATTCTGCCGAGTACCTGAAAGAACAAATCTACTTACAGCGCATGTTGTTGGCAAATTTATCAACACTCCAGGTAATTACAAAAATATCATACAAATGACAAAAAAAAGAAATCTGATTTTCATCCATGACCATTTGAAACATTTCTGACCAATATGTAATCATTAAGACAAGAAATGGGGTAACTTTCATTTTAAAAAATCAAAAGATCTAAAAATCATGTAGAAGAGAAGAAATCTAGTGAGGTAGACAGAATAGTTTTTGTTTACATGACCTGTTTTTGCTGTCTGACAGAAATCTCAGTTAATGATTTTAAGTCATGGTTGGTTGCGTGTCTGTGAAGGGGTTCGTCCACTATAAGGGCCGCTTTAAAGTTGCAATGCAAAGATTTTTCTAAACATCAAATTTCTAAATATCTGTCTATGTTTTATTACCTTAAACTTTCCTGTTTCGATGTATATGGCTTTACCATATAGTTATAATCATATTTTAGATGTCAGTTGAGGAAGATCTGAGATTTGAATTAATATCAGATTACATGTCTACAGCTACACAAATAAACCTGTCATATGCATATTTAAGGACATTTGATCAGCATTTCATATATAATACCACACTTCGGGTATTCAATTATAATAGATTGTACAGTGCTTCGTAGGATTTCAATAACGGTGTATTATGCTAATTCATTGTTAGGTTGGCTTCTATACCTCGGCTTTAACTCTACCGTCGATTGAAGGATGATTTTTCATTTTGTGTCATCAAGTTGTTATAAATAGGTGTAATTACACCATGGTATCAGCTGAAAGCTCGTCTCCGAGTGATATAAAATCTAGCTTTCAAAGTATTAAATGGTATATATATTTGAGTGTGGCAATTTGAATGCATCATAATGGACAAGAATTTATCTGTTTGTCTCATTTCCTTGTATTTCACAATCATAAAGCATCAGATGGTTAGATTTTTAATTAAGTATATCGTATAACAAATTTTAGTGAGGTATTTTAGCAAGTATGTTAACATCTCAAGATTGCAATGTCAACGTTTTCTGTTGATTTTTGATATGTTGTCCTGAAATTATAATCTATAATTCTCTTTGAATTTTTTAAGTCAATTTTTTCAGTGAATTTGATAACAGAATTATTAAGATAAACATACGAGGGCAATATTTAATTTCTTAGCGAAGAAACAGACATAATACTATGTACAGTACAACCTCTCCAGAGCAGCCCTCTCTTGAGCATTAACCTCCCTTCAACAACAGCATGATTTTATCCCTCTGCACAATTTAAATATTCATTTGACCTCTCTAGGGCAACAACCTCTCAACAACAACATACTTTTTCTGCTCCTAAAGGGTGTTACTTTGGAGAGGTTGTACTGTATATTTATAACATAGCAACCGTATCACACGATTAGTAAATCATGTTTCCATAGTAACATTACAATTTTAAGGTCCTGAGCCCAGTTAAAGTAAGACAAGTCCTAATATGTGTCATTTAATGACTGTACAAAGATTAATCAATCTGATATACAGAAAACAAGCAGGTGCTTTCTGCCTAATTTAACCTATTTACCGCTATCAATTATCTTTATCTTCAGACAGTAATTGCTTGTGGGTATACTCATCATTTTCTTTTTGGCCAGTCGAGTCACCTTTTTTGTCCATCATCAAACTCATGGAATTAATTATTATAATCAAAGTACTGAAAGTACTCATGGAAACCGAACTTACAAAATTTTAATACACAAAAAAGTTGTTTCTTCAGCTAATATATTAAAAAATGATCTACCACATATCTTGATTGTTGATTTGCTTCTAGAGTTTGATAGTGGTCATGTGCTCTGCCTCTAGCATTCTTAGCATTAATACAGGATAAAAGAAAACCTGTTCTGAGTAGAAGTAAATTGATTTTTGCAGCAAGGATTGTTTTTGTAAAAAAAGCTGTTCTGAATTTTCAAAATTCTTTTTTGTTGTGTCAATGGCTTATGATCTGTGCTGGGATCATGTTACACCAGTTTATTGTCTCCTTGTTGAAACAATACTTTCAGAGTTGACAAGTCAGTTAAACTGTAAGACAAGGTACCTTATCTAGGATCTGCCGACTGGTTATATGAAACCCTGAGCTGTCAGGACTCAAGTGTTTTATGACCATAATTCTACCATTAACTTCTATCATATAGTGCTCAAGCCTTGATAACTTTATGGAGACGAGATTGCCTTTCTTCAGTTGTTCAAGTCTTCATGTCCATTTTATACAATATATTGAAATATTTCAACAAGTTATGGTCAAGTTTATGTTGATCAGATGTCTGTGTGAAATACTGACCTCGAGTGGGGGTGCCCTGATATTAAATATCCTAATTGACTTTATGCTGGTATTATTCATGGTTATAAAGTTCTTGTCAAGTTCTTCAGTTTCCTATTAGTGACATATTTGAGATGTAAAGTCAGGTGTGTTATTGTACGAAACCTGAGAAAGAGCTTGTTTAAAGTGTTCATTGTTTTTTTATTGACCATTTATCTGTATTATGATTGACCTGTGTGAGCTTTGAGGGTAATTTCTTACCATATCATTTATTTACATATTTTACACCTGTATTTAAATGGATTAGCAGATACCGAGACTTATATATTGATAGGGGCAAATTGATATAGTTTATTATTCAAATATATCATATTTCAAATGATCTGAGTGCATGGTCCTATTTAAATATACTATTTCAAATGAATGGACTGGTTTCCCTGGATTTCCAATGTATTTCTTAGTTATGATCTTGGCTGTGTAAATTATATACTAGCATTCATGTACAGAAGTCAGATAATGTGCTTCTGCATCTTATTATTGTTAAATGAATTCTTGTTTGTACAGATAATAATTATGAACGTAAATCATTTATTGTGATGAATGATGATATTCTATGGAAGACAATAATTTGTCATGAGAAATTGGTTTTTGAGTGAGAAAAACTTTGAGACAAATAACCATTACATAATGTTAAGTGAAAACACGAATAAACATCTGTAGCTTAGCAACAAATATCGCAGATTGATTTACAGTAACTTAATAGAGAAAAGTTCTGATTAAAAGAGTACAGGTATTTTAATGCATTTATCATATACTTTCAGGTTCTTCCCTTCGATGATAATCTCTGCCTGCATGAAATATGTGCAGGATTTGAGAAATGTTTGTCCAAATTAAAGTTTGGTGGAGCTGCCCCGTTTATGTCATCTAGTACAATGATGTTCCGATCTATCTACCCAGACAATGGATACAGATGTGACTGTCCTAATGGATTTGTTGGTATGTACAGTATTACAGTTAAACCTGTATTAGTGATCACCTGGGAATAAATGCCACCCTGTGAATAAAGGCCAATCTGTTAAAAATCGTCACTTATTATTTAGAACAAAATGACCTCCGAATAAAGGCATCCTGTCAATAAAGGCCCATATTTTGTCTGAAACATAGAGCCACTATAAGAACAGTCACTCTTTAGCACACATTAAAATTGTGGATCAAATAAAGGAAGCTGTGCTTTCATTTTGATGACCTTCGTACACAAGTTTATTGGCCTTCAAACACAAGTTTGGCTGTACTTACTCAGCCTATTATAAAACAATTTCAGTGTGGACACCAAGAACTCTCCTATTATTCTTACAGTAAAAGCTAAAACTAGGTTCCATGTAAATATTTTTTATATATAAGCCTGGATCTAGGTTATTACAGACATCTCATAATAATGTTTTACAGGTCTCTTGACAGACATAAATCATGTGTTACATTAACTGTCTGTCATTGTCTCCTGAAAGGTTCCATGTCCATTATTAATACTTTTACTGATTATGAATCCATCAGAATAGCAAGAATCTTGTCATTTGTGTAACAGAATAAGGTTGAGTTTTGAGTCCTGATTTTGTATGGCAGTGTTCAGTTTTCCAGATTTAAAACATGAAGTCTTCATTAACTGTTTTCTGTGAATCTCAAATTTCTGACAGTGAATGTCAGCATAGTTTGAGTTTTATTTTATTGATTTATTCCATAATAGAAATTTACTGTTTGTTCTTTGGCATCCATTTGTATCTTTGAATGTCAGTTACGCTGAATTGACTCAACAATTAAATTATATTTGTTGTAGTTTATTTAGATTTTTGTACTCTGTCTCTAATTCACCATGTAAACTGTTTTTCATTTCATTTGGATGCTAATTAAAATTTGGATGGACTGGTTATATATTTTAATGATATAAACAGACTGGTTATTAATTCTACTGAATTAAATGGACTGGTTATTGTTTTACTGATATAAATGGAATGGTTCTTGTTTTACTGATATAAATGGAATGGTTATTAATTCAATGATATAAATGGACTGGTTATTATTTTTAATGTCATAAATAGACTAGTTATAATTCTACTGAATGAAATGGACTGGTTATTGATTTCACTGATATTGATTAAGTTGGAGCTAATTTTCATGGATTTACTAATTTGTCTTCTCATGAAGCGAACAAATGATGTTGTTCAGTGCATTGTAATTTACTAGGCAGCTAAATGCTGTACATGGCATTTACATGTATCTTTCCACTTAACTTCCATGTTAACTTGTTACAACAACTAAAATCAATGAGTCAAACATTAACCTAACTTTAGAGATATAATTTTGTGTATCGAGACTAGACTCTATCTTTTAAATTTGCTCTTAAATTGTTCATTATAACGTGACTTATTCTTGTCCCCAACTGTCCCTGCATTAATGAAGAATTGATTCTAATTTTGACCTCTGTACATCGGTTAATACCGTAGCGACTGAACCCTTATATAAGTTGCAAATAAACAATTTTCATCTTTTTCATTGTTTATCTGGATTGTGCACTGTGCATTTAAGTGTGTACAAATAATCTTGCAGTGTCTTATCACATATGTTGTGAAAATTGCAGGTTTTATCTTAATTCCAAACAGTGCAAAATGTTGCCTAAAGTTATCACAAGATTAAAAAGTCAGTACTTGAAGAGTAGTCTGTTTATCATCCATATAGTTTTCAATTTAAATTGATTCACGTCAAAACTTTCAAAATCAAAACAGGATCACCCTTTGATATGATCATTTCAACTGAAATAAATTAAACAACACATTTGTGTCCAGATAACCATGGTTAATTTAACCCCGACAATAGATCCATCATAAACTACTTCACAGTTACCGTAGAAAATGGACAAAAGGCGTAGATTTAACTGCAAAGGTTGCAACACCTGCCCTTTCACTGTCAAAAACTTGAAGAGAATTAGATGGTTAAATTATCAGTGTACTGGTGGCCGTAGGTCACTATTTGTGTGCAGTCATGTCCAACTGGTGGCCGAAGGACTTATTTGTATGCGACCATGTCCAAAGATATTGACAGCCCGCAATTTTCTCATCATGTCCTCTGCTTTAACATTGATCTTTGACCTCGAGAGGCTTGATTGCTGATCTCTGTCATGTAAATGCTTCATTGCTGGAAGTGAATGGTTAGCAACAAATTGATTGGTTAATATGTTGCTTTGGACAACAAATGTGGACATGTAATTGAATCAAGTGGGGCACGCAAATACTTCATTTGTCATTTACACTTTGTATGTTGTATCTCTGAAATTGATTCAATTGTCATGTGGATATTAGGATTTGCTGATTCAGGCAGGAGATGTGTGTCTTGTCAGAAATATACAAACTTTATGAACCTAGGGCTAGTAATTTTTTTTATGAAACTTGAAAATACTTTTTTTGTCACTAAGGTGCTGTCTCCATATATTCAATATTGAAAATAAAATTTGTCCCTAAGTTGCTGTCTCCACATTCGATATGAAGCCCTTCACATTTATGATGACTTATATATTGATCATGTTCGACTGTTATATTATTGAATATATATAAAACTTCCCCAAACAAGAATGCCAATTCTTCGTTACAGAGATCTTTCTTAAAACATACTTGTTTAATTCATGAAAATTATGCATATTTTCAGGTTCTGACACATTCAACTTCTGCGATGTTGAGGTGAACTTATGTTACTCTAACCCCTGTAATGACACAGGTCAATGTGTGAGCAAAGAAGGGGGTTACACCTGTAAATGCAAGGATGGATTTGGTGGTAAGTTTTGGATTTTGTATTATTATTAGCCAGTGGTGAGGTTGTTTCTGGGTTTCTTCTGCGGAGGTTTTCTTTATGTGTTTTGGAAGGTGCCCTAGTCCTTAATACATGGATTAAACAGCGAGTTAGAGCCTCTTTTAGGAAAAACTTCTCATCTGAAGCCAATTTTGAGAATGAGGATAAAATTTGAAATTTTGGGAAAATTGCATGATTTCAAAGACATTTTCAGAAGGGAAGGCACACTTTGCAGGCTACAATTAAATAAATAAATAAAACCCCTGTTCTGGCAGAAGTAAGTGATCACTTTCTTGTCATTTCTGGAAAAATCTGGTTACCATGGATAAATTATTCCAAAAATCAGGACTTATGATGTCTGGAAATGTATGAATTATGCATTTCATGGGCAATCTGTTGTTTTCTTGTTGTTTTACACATGGTACCAGATGGTATCATTTATGCCATGTGTTAAGTTAGGATATAAAAACAGTTAAGCCCTTTTATGACTAAATCTGTTTCCTGGTTATAATTCTACTGTAAAAGGTCTGATCTCATGCTAATCTACTAATACGATGAAGTCACATGCAACAATCCTGAACTATTGTCCAAGACACACACACCAGTACTCAAAAAATATTAATTGCATACCCATGATTTAATTGGAATAATATTTGAAATTGGTTTGAAACATAAATTATTTGACCTTTTTTATTTCCTGCATAACTAGGATATTGGTTTCTGTATTATTTAGTGATTTTGAGTTAATTAACATGGCTTTGTGCCCCATTTATAAATATTTCTACATATGAAAGTAATGTTTGTAAAGTCTTGCTGTGATCAGCCTTGACATATTGATAACCTGCCGTTATTGTTGCTGTTTGTGTCTGGATATCGGCAGCTGCTCTCCCATTTGTTATCTTGTATTGAAAAATTACACTCTCCATAAAAGAAGTATGATTAAGTATTGACATATCTGTGAATCAATTAAATGTAAAAAAACGCATTACCAGCAGGAATCTACAGCTTTTGTTAGAATAAACTGTATATAGAGTTACCATTTGTTTAAGCAAAGAATAAAACAAGCAAAGAGAAATTATTTATTCCACAAATTGTTGAAAATCAATATCCCAGCATGGCTTGGTATGTTTTTTGTTCTATGATGTAAAACATGGGAGGTTGATATAATTGGATCAAGTGTCGGTGTTGCCTATAAAATTGCCATATTAGATGGAAATCAACTGTTTGTGGTAATAAACAAATCCATTAGAGAATTGTTTATGGTAAGAAATATACTCCAAGTTATATATGCTTCAAAATATATCATTTTGTCTGGGTTGTGTAACTGTGAGAAATGCTCCCCCAGTCAAATAAGTATTCATACTTCATGAACTATGCTAGAAGAGTTCAAGAAAAAATAACGTTATCATGAATTCCAAAGGGGTTTGTAGGAGATGATGGATTACTTGTATGCACCTGATGATTTGTATTGACTGTATTAAATGTGAGTCTTAAGGTTCTAATGGTATTTTACTCAACTATGTGCATATAGAATTTTGGTCCCTATAGAAGGAATCCTTATGGTGTCACATATTTAATATAATGAAACATGCGGGCTGTTCTGTGAAAATCTTATTACGCTTCAATCATGACTTGTATTTGAGGAACATGAAACAAAGTATTTGTTTTATTGGCAGTTATCGGGTACATGTATATGTTTTATGACACAATTTGTGAGTTTTACTATGTGTTAAGTCCATTAAATATAATGACAATACTCGTACAATACATTTCTGCATTGGCGGGCTGTAGCATAGCCACATCAAGTCTGCAGTAAGCTGTGATACTGTCATGCAAGTCTGCAGTAGGCTGTAATATAGTCATGCCTACATGTGTCTGCAGTAAGCTGTTTCATAATCATTTAGCAATGACTTTCCTAATGGTAGGCTGAAACATGGTTGTATAGCAAGGATATTGCTTTATGTAAGTGAATCCAACTGAAAGTTAAATATCAGGTTACTGTATACTGAATATTTTATTCATCGAGTCAAACAATTGAGTCAAGACCATGTAACTCTGAGTTTTCAGTTTATCACACAGTGGAGTGAATACATACTATTTACCATGGTTTAAACCAGGATTAAGGAAATCTCAAAGATTGAAAAACTTCTCCATAAATTTAACATGTACCCTTGATATATTTACCAAGTATTATTTATTTCAAACAAGTGTATGACTAGCTATGTGGTAGCTAGGTATGATTATTATCCTGTAATCTTAGTACCAAGTGTCAGTACCTCAAGGAATTGTGGTTGAAATGATTGTTTCAAGTCTGGGCAATTATACACAATATCTGTCCTGATGTTAGGACATATGAAAATGAAATAGTGCTAGCACTGATTTGTCATGATTTGCATACACTGTACAGAAATAATAGGGGTTGTCCAATAAGTAAATAAATGTATCACGCCTTACATAAAATATACAGACATAACAGGGGTTGTCCAGTAAATAGATATATATTTATCATGTTTTACATATAATATACAGAAACAGCAGGTATTGTCCAGTAAATAATTATATTTATCATGCTTTAGTTTACATAAAATAATACACAGAAATAACAGGGGTTGTCCAGTAAATAATAAGATTTGTTCAGTATGTTTGAATGAATTGATCAATGTCATGTACTATTTACAACATATTAGTATGTCTTCTTTATACAAAGTTACCTGAAATATTTAATCAGTTATTTTCATTCTTTTTTCAATTCTCTTAATCTTACTGTAATATTTCTGCTCAAGTTTTGACAGATATTTAAAAGAAAAATGCATTAAATGCATGAATCTTTAAGGAATTGAGCGTAACATCACTAACATGCCATCACTGTATAAAGTATGGTATGTGGCTCTATGCAACATGTATGTTAGTATTGATCTGTAATTCCTCATTAAGTATTAATGGAAGGGGCTTCAGCATACCTCTATCAACTATAACTAACTGCCTCAAAATTAAAACATCTGAAGACGAGCTGATCAGATAATATGAGAAAGAAATAAAATCAATACTAGTAGAAGGTTGGTGCGTGTTTGATGTAGATCGAGAAGGCTCTGTTGTGACTGTTGCATAAATTTGCACGAAATTTGCGTGGCAGTAACAATCTGACAGTAATAATTGGAGCACGATTTGAATATTGCAAATATTTTATGCAATAAAGCATGTAATTATACCGAATGTTTTCTTTATGATTTGATTCTGGTTCTTTGATGTTATGAAGTATCAGCTTCATTTCACTTTATAATTGTAAAGCCTTTTATTGATCATGAGGTTATTTGGTGTGGGGTTATCTTTTTACCATTAATTATTAGCGTGATTTTTGAAATATTTAAATAAATCTATCAATTATATTGAAGTATATTGGCACTGTATTGAATTTTATTTCAATTTTCTTTAATTAACAGTATTAAATTTGATTTGATATGCACTGATTACACAATATAAGTACATGGTATAAGTAATTAATTGGTCTCTTGCCTTTTAAAGCCTATTTTATGTTTAATTATTCACTGATAGGTTTTGCTTCTTGTTGAGTACGACTATGACACGTACACTACATTATTGAAACTGAACAATAGTTCAGCTTTCATTAGCCGTCACTTGTTTGGCGCGCATGAATTTTTATGCAGACCTACGTTTCTCTACATCTGTCATGCAATATAGTTAAACTAGTTACCGTTCCATGTTGCAGTGCAAGTCTATGTAAGTTAAATTAGTTTCCTTGAGTACTTTCAGCACTTTGATATATATATGCCTGGCAGTTTCTCTAAGTTCTCTGGTAATGAATGTGGTTAGCAGCGGCTGTGGTCCAGGGTTTAGTGTGCTGGATTTATAACCAGGCGACCTTGGTTCGAATCCCAGTTGTGGCACCTGTTATACCTTTCCATGAAACTTTGACAAAACTGTTGATTTTCCTCCAGATATGGAGAAGTTGCCTGTTCCTTATGGAGCGGAAAATTAGTACTCAGGTTAGAAATCAGTCCAGGAAAACTGGTGAGGTTAATCGACCCATTTATGTTTGTAAAAATTGTTTAGAAAAGGCATTTTAAATATCCAATTAGATAAAGAAATTGCTTGTGGTTAAATTTTTAGATTTATAGCTTGATATTTGATAGATAGCTTGATAGACTCACATTAAATCAGTGAAGTAACTTAAAGTATTTAAATTTTCCAGTAAATTCAAAACGATTTTGAACATGTTTTGAGCCTAATGTGTCAATCTGAAATCTTTGCTTCTGTTGAATTTCAAGCTTGCGTTATAATGACACACTGGGGACATATTGGTAAAAGATTAGCTGTCTGACAGAAAATATCAAATCCATTGACTTATGAGATGTTAATCTATATATGAGGTTATCAGGTTGGACTTAACTTAGCATTTTTAAGGATCATTGTGTTTCTAAGTTTATTCTACTGTAGTGATTAATTATATCGAATAATAGTGGGTTTGAAATTTATACAAAGTTTACACTAATGCACCAGGTAACTGGTACATACGTTATATGTTATCTGTCTGGGCTTCTAGTTCACCATCTATGTAATCTATTCCTTTAGTAGCTAGCTGCTGGTAATAATGTTTTACAATCAACTGTAACTCTATACATTGTTAATTCATCACTAATTGTCGTGTATGCCTATCATTCGTATCATCACTGTCTAATCTTTGTCATGCAATCCATCGCAAAACAAACAATACAGATTTTCTGCCTTTTGGATAGTAGTGTATAGTTTACAGGACTTTGGGTAGTACTGAATAGTTCAGTCGTCTGATTCTGTTGTACAATATGACTGTATTGTCTGTGATCACCAAGTAAAGACAATGATAGCTATGCTTCATCAATGATCCATGGAAGACAGATTAAAGTTTGCCTATTAATTGACTAACAATCTCTTCCTTCCATGACTGATTCATTGATCAGATACGATGATTAACTTGATAAAATTAATGAGAATCAATGCTGATTTCAATTGCTGGTATACTGGAATAGTAAAACAGGAATTGACTTTGCACCTGTTTGTGTGTGAATAGAATGTTACGGGTTAGATTCATAATGAAGTAATGAGTTTTTTTATGCCCCCCCCCCGCCCCCTGCTCCCTTCCATTCTAAATGGCGATAGGGCATATAGTATCACCCCTGCCCATCCGTCCATTTAAATTTAGGTTTCCAAGCAATTAGTCAAGAAATATTTCAAGGATTTGTTCCATGTTTTACATGAAGGTGTACCATAACAAAATACAGGCCAAGTATGTTATCCGTTAAAATCCGAACATTTTCACAGGAGTTATGGCCTCTTTTTGACTTTCCTCCGGACACAATTCTGTTTAAAGTCAGACTTATTGTGGGCCTCTAGAGATAACAAAACAAGTCTTTTTTATAATTTATAATTTCTCCCAAACACTTACGGTATATTGAAGATAGATACCGTATTTAGCAATTTACAGATAAAGTGATTTAAGTATTAAACAGTATACATATAATGTATTTCTACATAAATGGTTTGATACACAATGTGTTCTTATCAAATATTCACATGCCTTCCTTATCAGTAATGTAGTAAATCTGATCATGTTGTAAATCTAATCGATTTCGAATTGTGTGGCATATAATAAAATGTTACAATGTGCACACATGAAAAAATCAATTCATTAAATTATTCATTGAGTTTAGCTTGCACGAGTGATGTATCTTTATCTTGGTTGATATTGATACAGAACAATATAGAATTGGACTAAGGTTAGCAATGAAATATATCACTGTATGTTACACAATCATGTTAAAAGGAACTCAATTCATGAATCACGTCAGTAAATCATACCGGTAATTATGATTAGGCCATATGTGGCCAGAAAAAGTTGTCAGATTTTTTTTATCCTATCTTTAAATTTCTATGGTCAAGTAACTGTAATTATGAAGTTACTTTTGGATTTAATTTGATTTAACATGCTCATATTCTTGTTGATATTATGATTGTCATGTCCAGCCCTTACTCATTTATATTATATTGGATAACATGTGCTTTATACTAAACCTCAGACATTTTCATATATTCAATGACAAAGTATTATATGTATAATTTTTTTCTGATACAAACAGCTGAAATGAAGTCCGACAATTGTGTGAAAACAAGAATAGAAATAAGTATGGTACATAAAATCCAATTAATGATTCCTATAGCAACATGTCATTTACTTTGCTATGCTATTTTTGTGTCTCTAATTAAAATCAATTCTTTTGTGTACAGTGCAACCTCTCCGAGCAGCTCTCTCTTCAACAACAGCATCATTTTTTCTCACTGCACGATTTAACTATTTATTTAACCTCTCAAGAGCAACAACCTCTGAACAACAATTATTATTGCTTCTGCCAAAGGCTGTTTCTTTGGAGAGGTTGCACTTTAATGTTAAATTGACTTATAAGTTTAATTTTTAAATACCTAATAATGAAAACTTTCTGACAATCTTATGTGCTTAGGGTTTTTTTTGCAACATTACCATATCTCTGTCAGCGGTATGTTTTATGATACTTAATGATACTTAATATCTTGTGTTGGATTTAAGAAGAAAAATGATCCTGTCACTGGTTGAGTTCTGTTCAAACATTCCATCTTGTGCTGATGTATATAATTGATATTGGATATTGTATACATAGCACTGTGACATTTTTACCAGGGGGGATGTCAATATTATTAAATCCATCCCAGATTTTTATGGGCCTAGCTGTGAGTAAGCAGAAAATCAATAATTGCATATTAAGATTTCTTGAGCTCTTGAGCCGAGTTTCCTCTGTAGAATTATTGTAACTGAAGTTTTTACTTGTTTGGTAAAAAAATCATATGAGATTGACTGGTTGTGTATTTTAAGCCGTCTCTGGAAATCTTAGAAGTTAATTTAATAACAATGATTTACTGGTACCAGTCCCTGATAGCCTATACCATAAATGGATAATATTTGTACAAAGATTTTTTGCCATTTGATGGAGGAAACCCATAAAATAGCTGTTTCTACTTAAGCTAAAATGTTTCTGAAAAGCTATTTGTGATCACATCTTGTTGCTGTATCAGTTTGGTGCAAATTTCAGAGAAAATGAGGATGTATTTTAGACCTCTATTAAATCATTTGTTGTAAATGTTTGCTCTTTTAAGAAAAGAAACTTATGCCTGTAAGTCTGGAACCAGTGGATCTCAGTTTTTGCCTTAATTGAACAAATGATTGCTTCATGTCGTGGTAATTGTTTTATGATAGCCAAAGTTGCGATATGTCCTAATTGCCTTTTGATGAATTTTATGTTTACTTTATCGGAAAAGCAAAATTATCATCTGTTGTTTGTTTGTATCAGATTCTGTTTAAAGATATAATTATTCTGTCTATAGAAAATAAATAAAAAAAACTGAAATAAAATGAGCACCAGATGTTCGTATCTTTCATATCACAGAAAATCTCAGCTAGATGGGGTATCATGAGACGTGTATTCATCATGCGGTATTAGAACTGACAATAAGATTATAGGAAAGCATCTCAGAGGGAATTGTCCATAAAATGACAGGATAGATATAGGACTTAGTGTTTGTCTCCTTATACGTCCTTCAATATGCCATGTTGACTCATTCATCCATTTAGAACTGGGTGTTTGTCAAAAGAAAATGCCTCGGACATAATAGGCAGGCCGCCATGTTGTAGTTCACAGGCTACTTTCCGTCTTGGCTGACCCTGGGAATCCAACGATGGAAATATTTTTCTCTTTCAATGGGAAATTGATGCTCATTTTATCAATCGCGAATGATTGACACATTTGAATGTCTGTAATTCTGAGAATGATTTTTGAAAAAGAGTTCCTAGACATTAGTGTTGAGAAGTATTGACAAGAAACCACATAACTAAATTTGTAACCCTACCATTATGTACTAGGTGTATTTCTGAGTGACAGAATGCCGAGTAGTTACGAGTATCATTCATCAAACAACTCAGAGAGCTCGTGACATGTATAAGTACAGTCAAATATGTGTAAGTTACCTCCTCCGAATAAAGGCCACCCTGTGAATAAAGGTCTTTTTTTTTTTTCCCAAAGATGGCCTTTGTTCACAGGTTTGACTGTCCAGAAATAATGTCCTGTAATACCTACTTCCTTAATTAACTAAAACATCAAATATGGGTTTCTGTAACATTTTCTCCAAGGTGCCGTGACAAGAAATTCTTCCCTTGGAAACTCAGGTCCTTTTCATTTGGGCCAATTATCCTTAGTGGGTGCTCCCTCTATTCAAATAAGAAGAAAGGAGAAGAGTTTTTCTTTTTCAAATACATGGTTGGCAAGTTAATTTGCTGATGTGCTTGGAGACAAAGCTGTGTGTTGTAAAAATGAGCATGCGTGATATTTGATGTCATTAGAGTGCCACATATGGGTATCACCATAAAATATCTGATTGACGATGCATGTTGCATGTCTTCAGGCAATATCGTTAGAGTCATTTTTTATTCCTAATCTGTCTCTCTGTCCTCGGAAAGACAGAGTAATTATTGTGTCTTGTTAGAAAATGCTGACATTTAGAATGGTAGTATTTGATTTTTACTGTATTTTCTGAGACAAACACAACTAGGTTTGTAATTTCGCGATTTGATGGGATATTAGTAAGTCTTGTTAATTAAGGGACTAATTATCTGATACACAAACTTCCTGTTAGTCTTTGAGACAAGGCAGGGCTGGTTAACACTAATATAAAATCAATAAAAGGATGTATTATAAAGAGAAATATTTACTGGCCATGGTAATCTTCAAGTGTTTGTTTCTATTTGTAGAATGTGCAGGGTTTAACCGTTTTTATTAAGGTTGTAAGAGGCCAAACTTGATTGAAGGAGGCTTTCCATGCTCATTTCCAATGTTATAAATTAATTTATTTGAATTTTCTAGGCAGCCAATTTTTGTTTCCAAGAAGTCAATTTAGTCTTTGGCCACCTCTTATTGAAAACATTGAATGTGTCTTGTTTTTGCTGCCAAAAGTTCTAGTATTGTTGATGAAAGGTCCTGCAATAAGTGTCACCGTCTGTGGGGGCACACAACCTGACTACCTCAACAAGCCAGGAAGTCAATTAATTCACTACTATTACCTGACATGTATTTTATGATTTATTTTCAGGTGAGAATTGCAAGATTGATCTACTTGGTCACTATGAGACAACAGCTTGTCCACCTAATGCTTGTCAGGCACCCTCAAAGTGTGTTCCATTAATTGATGGTGGATTCAGATGTGACCACTGTCCTAACACCGTGGATTATGACGATCGATGTCGACTTAAAGCGAGAAGTTTTCCTAAAGGATCCTTCCTGATGTACCCCACCTTGAAAACAAGATACAGATTTAAAATACAGTTTGAGTAAGTTATTTGTACCATTTGTATGATCTGCAGTGCCCTCTCACTACCTTGGGGTAAGAGTAAGTTATTCATACCATTTGTATGATCTGCAATGCACTCACACTACCTTGGGGTTAGGGGTTCGCAATTTTTTGGAGGGGGCTTTTTCTAAACAGGGGGAAATTTCAAACAAAACACAAAACCGATTCTTACTTTTTTACACATGTTTAACATGAATGAAGTATAAAAGACGGCACTAGAATTTTTAAACCAATAATCCACTTTTTATATTTTTAAAAATAATGTTTTACCATTTTCTGAGGGGGGGGGGTGACATACTTAACAGGAGGGGACTGCAGCAGAAATTGGGTGACAGATGTGATAGATTGAGAGCCCTGATCTGTGTACTGTATTGTCATCATAGTGTGTCTCAGCAGTTGTTAAAAGCTAAGAAATTAGTTTACAAATTTTACTTAGAAAATACTCTCATTCTTATAATTTGCCATGTATAATTTTGTAATCCTTTAATTCTATTAAGTTTATCCACTTATTGAAGAATTAATGTAATGCCGTGGGGTAATTTTATTATGAACTATTGCATATTTAAGTTGCCATGGAGACAGCACATTTACAGCTCTATTAGAGCCTCACAATTCATTTGTTCTAAAATACTATAGTCTTCAATAACACTGATCGTCATCAAAAACATATCAAATATCCTAACAATGAAATAAGGTAAAATTATAAATGAGAATTTAACGGTACATTAAGATACCAGTACAGGTAACGGGAACTTTTGGTTGGTCATTGCTTCCTTTGTACGAAAACTGTAAATAGCTTCAATAGTCAACATCATATCAATCTTTATGGGTCAAAATTTATGTATTTAGTCATAATTGAAGCTAAATGAATTACGATTTATGTAGACATTCTGTTTATCTTGCCTGGTCAGTCACTTAAAAACCAATTACGTATATCCTAACCAAACTGAATCAATTACTAACCAGGTATAATATTCTTAATTGAAGCACTTACTGTGTTCTGTTGACATTTTAGTGAAAATTTTACTTTTTAATTTTACCTATGTAAATAAAAGTATGAGGCACTTCAAATAAATCTGTGGACAAAGGAATCATGTTTAGATTTTTAATATGGCGTATCCTTGAGTTTTTGTAGGGTTCAATAATGAGGTACAGACAGTAACTGTACAAAGAATTTAAAATTCTGCTGTAACTGATATTTAATATTGAGTTAGGTTATAGTACATGACATAACGTCTACTTCATGTTATTGTCAGCTGTAAGGTTTGATTATTGGTTCTAGCAATCAGGCCATCTTAAAAAAAATATTTTGTTTGTGGCAACACTACCAACTCACCAAAAAGGCCAACTTTCTTTGACCTCTCAGGAAGGAAAAAAAATGAAAAAATAGTATTCTGCAAGTTTTAAATAAAAAAAATTCCTCCTACCTATCCACTGAAAATTCTCTGGGTAGGGTTTTCATTTCATTTTGTTTAAAGGATGGCTTTAAATTTAATTGTATCATGAGGTCTGTTTTTATGTCCTTCAAATTTTAAATTGGTATTAAAACATTGGCCTTTATTTGAAATTGGTTGATATCTGTGTTACCAAAAGCATCTTGAATGGTAAGGGATTAGAATAAGATCTTGTCCCATGGTGAAATCTTATTTAACCATTTAACAGATGTGTAATGAATCTTGTAGCTAACAAATCCGTTTTTGATCTGATCCAATTTTATTCTTTAAATAGTGTAATTTTTACATCTTTATCTCACTAACTTTGTACTTATTTACCTTTAATGGATCACTCACTTTCACATAACAAACAAGAGATTGATTACCCCTGCTGTTTGGTTTATAACTAAATGTTTAAAACTAGGAATTATGTATCATTGCATTTGGGTCCTTACATAAACCCTTTGTGTAAACTTGTTTAATCTTTTCCAATGACTGAAAATTCACATCTCATTTCTGTACTGTGGCAGGTTGGGGCATTCATTCAGAGTTTTATAGTCAATTCATACATGGACAGTTTGTAATAGTTTAAATAACCTGTACTTCTAGTGGTAGTTAAACTATTCAACTGCTTTTGAATTCAACAATTTCGAATGTATAAAGCCGCCATGTTTTTACCCTGTGAGATTTTATTGTGAATTTTGTGTAAAGAGATTTATATCAGATACTTGTCTGAAGTGGGATTTTTTGATAAGAATATTCAATACAGGAAATCTTAGGACTTGACAAAGACCTACAGCTAGAAACTCTTATTTTAAGAGCCTGCAGGGCTTTCTAGGGGCAAATTTCGACCCCATTCCCCTCCTCAATTAATATACATTAACCCCTATTTTATCCCAAAAAAATCCCCTAATGTAAATATTTTTTTTTTTATGTTTAGTATAATTGTTGAAAGACAAAATTTCTCTTTTCTTCAAAATGGCATGAAATTCTCCTACCTGAGGGCCCCTGGTCCCAGTCCCCTAAAATGTAACTTAGGAGTCTGACCTGTTGTTTCAGAGTTATAGATTCCTGTAGAAACTCATCAGTTTTATTTTGACTTTGACTGTGTATATAATGCACATTATGACTTTTGAAACTCAAGAGGTTGGATTTATATTTAACTAAAAATACATCAATTTCCTGACACAAACTTTATGTAAGATGGCATTTTAATGCACTTAACTTTATTTACATGTAGTTATAAATTATCCTAATCTTCAGTTATTATGGTAAAAAAGAAGACATAACTCAAATTAATCTTCAGTGTAAGATTGCAATTTTGATAATTAATTCTGTAGGTTTTAGGCCCATATCTATAGAACTGGATTGGTACCGTACTTAGAAAACAGTTTACTGACTATAGACCGGCTAAATAAAAATTTTCACTTTTAATGCTAAGCTATCATAATTGAGTAAAATCATATATTGATATAATATTAGGTATGAAAGATGAAAAGTGTGGTTTTGTTTGAAGATGTTATGACTATCTTTAGACAAGACTATCTTAGATAGAAGGCTCTCTATCATGTCCAACAAAAATCTCACTCAAGTTATAAAGAGGGCTTTGTGTCCCTTTTATGACAGCACAATCTGTGTGATATGATAGTATTATCTCCTTGACGAGATTATGATGATGAATTTGATGTGAAATGACCAGGGATGAAGTGGTGTTAGTATAGAGTTTCTCACCCTTGTTTGTAGATGACAAGGATGTTCTAATGGGTACTTAGGTGACAGTTTTAGCCATAACCTAATGGTGGTCCATTTATATGTGAATGACAATTATTCTCTCACAGGTTGAACACTTCATCCTACTTCATTGACACCAAATACCAGCAAATTGACCTACCTGAGCCAATTTAGTAGACGAAAATTGATTTTCTAACAAACAGTTTCTAACAGGCATTAAAACTTTATTGTTGATTCGGTTGTAGATTAATTGTGTTGTTCCTTGATCAGCCATGTATTGAGATAAACTTTGTCGTAGATTTATGTATGATTTCAGATTGGGGTTATATCTTTCCTGTCAGATTTTTTGTTTAGTGAAATATCCCATGAATTAAGATATTTCAGAAAATTGCCTTCATTATTTTTATCACTGAAATGTAAATTGCTGTAAAAAGTAAATATATTTGATGCTATCTCTAGTCTCCATGGTCAGTGTGTAAGATTCTGTTTGATATCAAATATTGTATGAGGCCATGTTTTATATTTTGATTAAATTTTCTGTTATTGATGTGTTCTCATTAGAAAGTGGTATGTATTTCATACAGTTTACATGCTAAATGAAGTTTTAAATATGATTTACTTAGTTTCATTCAAACATATCTATGTTTATTCTTTGTCCCATTTTTTTGGCTCAAATTGCTTGTGTCAGACCCCTTTGGTTTCATTGTGTAAGTTAAGGGACGGCTTCCTGGTTTTCTGATAAAATTTCAACTTTTGTCGAAAAAATTAGAGTTAACATTTTTAATGTTTTAATTTAAATTCCTCTTTGAAATCGTCTTTTAAAATCAATGAATTCCTCATTTTATTTTGTCAAGCAGATGTGTTAAATAAATATCCATGGAAATTGTTTTGTGAAGAGTAACGGTTACATGATAAGAAGGGTCCTTTGTATCTTGGGTCAATATTTAGATTTCTTTAGGGCATTAACTGTAATTTATTGTTGTTTCAACCAAATAAAAACTAATATGTTGCCATGGTGATCAGGTGAGAGTTGTAAATCAATATGTTATGTCCTTGCATGTTGTAGAATGCCTTTCCCTTTATCAAATATTTTTAAATCAATGTTATTTACAGAATTAAAAGTTTTAGAAACAAAAATAATACTCAAATGCATACTTTATTAACAAATCAGCATTGATAGCCTTTGGCCATTTTCAGAGCATATATGGCAAAGACATACATGCAAACACACACCCAGATTTGCAGAAATATAAAATAAATAATTCAGGAATAATAGATTGAGAATCTTCAGTAATAAAACAGCGTGCATAAACTTTTGCTAGTTTATGTATTTAATGTTTGATGTTAATAAATTAATATACCACTTTAAGTACTTATTGTACAATACTAATACTATTTACCAATGAGAAATAACCATTATGACAAATATTGTATGTTTATTATAGGACCAGGTATGGTCCTTTGTCTGTTATCTTGGTGTGTAAACACACCTTTTTTTAAATTAGGTCATACAATTTGAAAAAAATTTGCTCATTTCTTAAAGGGAAGATCAATATTTGATTTACTTTGGTATTATTAAAAAGACTTAAATAAATAATATATTTGTCATCAAAATAATTGGGTGAAATATAATTCTTACTTTAGTATTGAGTTTAATCGAGTTACGACAGTTTTAATTTAGCCATGATGTTATACGATACATTGATAATAATCTGTGACAAATATTCAATAAAAATTGGATTTCAACGTAATAAGAAAAAAACTTGGTCCAATTTTCTGTTTATTTCATTTTTTGAAATGATTTCAACATTCCATCATTGTGTATATATCATAATCATGTTTCACTCAGGTTACAAAAAATTGGGTAAAAAATTTGGTGAAGAAGCCGGGTATAAGTTTACATTTAAATAGATTATGCCAGCCATGAATTTAAGTACACTTGATTAGAACTCGTTCTTACTGCCCTTGTTAATAATGTAATTATTTGGTGGAAATGTTCTGAAATTTGTGACTCAGGTATCATTGATATTAATTTTGATAATATTCTACTATAGTTTGTCACCTGATACAAAAATAGGTCATTTCTGATTATTTTGAATTAGGAAAGATTTTGTTAAATTACAGTCATCAATTTTTGTGGACTGCTTGTATAACACAATAGATACATTTTATTTATGTTATAAGGTCATTATTATAATAACTCGACATATTATTTTCTTTAGTTTGTTGTAAATTTTGTAATTTTAAGTTTTACTATAGATACTAAAACATCCATATTGTTGGAAACTGAATGATAGTTCAGCTTTCTATAGCTGTCACTCACTCGGCGCGCTTGGAGTACTACATTTTTCTGCGTCTGCCATATAATTGTTAATCTAGTTCCCATTCCATATTGCAGTGCAAGTCTATGTTAGTTAAGTATCCATGAGTACTTTCAGTACTTAGATATACTAAGATAAAATAATAGTATAATGCCAGTTTAAGACTAATGAGTCGAGTTTAATATAGCTCTCTGTACTATTCATCTCCATTGATACGTATCACAAATGACCTTTAATGGCTATGTAAGGCTGTTAGAGTACAGCCAAAACTGTAAACAAAGGTCACCCTTTGGAAAAACAAATTGTAGCCTTTATTGACAGGTGGCCTTTATCGGAGGTCATTGTGTTCTTGATAATCAATGATGGTTTTTAAAGAGTGGTCTTTATTCACAAGGTGGTTTTTAATTGGAGGTAGCTGCTAACACAGGTTGGAATGTACAGTCAAACCTGTGGCCAAGAGAAGAGTAGAAATATGCTGAGTTAATTAAGTGTCTTATACCAGTAACCCTGTGTTAGAGAGTGGTCTCTGTCTACATGATGGCCTTTATTCACAGGTGACCTTTATTCCATTTTCATTATGCTAGCATATAATGAAATCACAGTTCTACATTTCCTTGTGAAAATTTCAAGGACAGTTCAAGAACCATTCTAGAACAGTTACTGTTGATGAACATTAAATAGCTGTTCTTGAACATTAAGTTCCTATTTTTTGCTAGATTCAATGATAGAGCATGTTATGTGTAGATTTTTTTGTGACTGCGTTATCATTAAGTGAAGAATTTAACATCTTTCATTAAGTAAAAACATCTTATCATAAAGGTACATTTCTATGATTCCATGCATACAACATGGAATAATGAGAATCTCAGACACTGATGGAATTTTTATGAAACCAATAAAAGCTTGTCTTGCTGCAGAAAATTACCCTAGGGGTTTTCTTGTGTACATTTTGATGTGCAGTAAAAAACAATATCTATGATCTGAAGTACACAGATGGCCTGATACGATCTTGATATGTGTTGTAGTGTTCTATATCGTCATGGTGATTGTATTCTCATCACTTTCTTTGAAGTAGAATCACTTCTGTTGTCAATAACTCCTAATATTTTACTGTAATTTTTAATGGCTTGAAGACAAGTATTGGAATGCAGCTTTTTGATTGGTCATTTTTAGAGACACGTATTACAATGCAGCATTCTGGTTGGTCATCTTTGGAGACAAGTATTAGAATGCAGCATTTTGATTGGTTGTTTTTGTAGACAAGTATTAGAATGCAGAATTCTGATTGGTCAATCATAAGACTGACCTCTGAAACAAAATAAAATGGAGGCTTGATTTCAAGTGGTTTCCATGATCTATTCAATATGTAAATTAAAATAAAAGTTAAAAATTGATGTAGTAAAATGATAGAATTTTATTTTATATAATTTTCATGGAAATAAAACTAAAAAATATGTGACAGTACATTAATTTTTGGTATTTTCCATAAAATAAACCCTACATTTGCTAATAAAGTACATTTGAACTACAGTATCATGAAACAGTAAATCGTTATATTGAATCATGAACTAGGTGTAAATTGATGTCTGCTTTATATTGTTCAAAATTATCATAATAGGAGTGGCATTAATGTACGATTAATTTGAGTATTAAACTTACTCTGTATTAGAATGCTAGTTTTACCTGGAGAAGTAATTGCTATTAATTACCTTAATTGACTGAAATGAGTGCAGTTTAACCACTGTATAAGTACATATCTGAAAATTTGAATTGAAATAGGTGCAATCATGATGCCTATTGAACTAATACCATATAATTGTTACGAGAGTTAAAATGTCATGACAAGTTTGCCCTATTTTCGGATCTTGATCTGACAGATCAAAGATATCAATCTAGGGTATACTTGTACGTAGTTTCAAACAAAAGTGACATTGAACATTTCTTAAAGGTATTTGATCAAAACAACAATGTGGTCCTTTGTGTACATGTTATAGAAGAATCAACCAGCCCCCTTTTTAGTAGATTAATGAGATGCTTTGATGTATATCTTACATAAATATTATGTTCATACAAGGTGCTTGTAAGGACTATTAATTATGCAGTAAGATTGTGTATTTTTTGTGCATTTAAATATCTTTAATTAAAGGGTAACATACCTAAATATGTTTTAATTTAATTCTATGCAAAGAAAGATTTTAATTAGAAGTTCATGACCCTATGGTTGTACTGAATTGGACCATGGTTGTTACACCCCTGTCAAATATATTTATACTTCATGAACTATTCATAAACTATGCTAGAATAGTTCAAGAAAAGTTAATCTTCTCATGAATTCCATTTAAAGGGGTTTAAGGTAAAAACTTAGGTCACATGTTTGACATCATATCTATCTGTCCAACAACTTATCATGTTTTCTTGTTTAATTTCAGATTTGCGACACAAGAGAGGAATGGTTTATTGTTCTATAATGGAAGATTTAACGAACTTCATGATTTTATCGCTCTGGAGATTATCGACTCACAGGTTCAGTTCTCGTTTTCAACGGGGGCCGATATCGTCAAGGTGTCCCCATATGTGGAAGGTGGTGTCAATGATGGAAAGTGGAGACAGGTTATCGTGGATTATCTAAATATGGTAAGGGTTACTCTTAGAATTGTCTGGGCAAGTGAATTTTTTGCACGGAAAAAAGTAAATCTAGTTACAAGTGCAAATTGAAAATATTTCAGATTCCCTGCTAAACATGGTAAGTAGGGTTGATGAGGTACTGGTTCCCTGTGAATTATCTAAATATGGTAACTTGAAGTAGGACTGATGAGGTACTGGTTCCCTGTGAATTATCTAAATATGGTAACTTAAAGTAGGATTGATGAGGTACTGGTTCCCTGTGAATTATCTAAATATGGTAACTTCAAGTAGGATTGATGAGGTACTGGTTCCCTGTGAATTATCTAAATATGGTAACTTGAAGTAGGATTGATGAGGTACCAGTTCCCTGTGAATTATCTAAATATGGTAACTTGAAGTAGGATTGATAAGGTACTGGTTCCCTGTGAATTATCTAAATATGGTAACTTGAAGTAGGATTGATGAGGTACCAGTTCCCTGTGAATTATCTAAATATGGTAACTTGAAGTAGGATTGATGAGGTACCAGTTCCCTGTGAATTATCTAAATATGGTAACTTGAAGTAGGATTGATGAGGTACTGGTTCCCTGTGAATTATCTAAATATGGTAACTTGAAGTAGGACTGATGAGGTACCAGTTCCCTGTGAATTATCTAAATATGGTAACTTGAAGTAGGATTGATGAGGTACCAGTTCCCTGTGAATTATCTAAATATGGTAACTTGAAGTAGGATTGATGAGGTACTGGTTCCCTGTGAATTATCTAAATATGGTAACTTGAAGTAGGATTGATGAGGTACCAGTTCCCTGTGAATTATCTAAATATGGTAACTTGAAGTAGGATTGATGAGGTACTGGTTCCCTGTGAATTATCTAAATATGGTAACTTGAAGTAGGACTGATGAGGTACTGGTTCCCTGTGAATTATCTAAATATGGTAACTTGAAGTAGGATTGATGAGGTACTGGTTCCCTGTGAATTATCTAAATATGGTAACTTGAAGTAGGATTGATGAGGTACTGGTTCCCTGTGAATTATCTAAATATGGTAACTTGAAGTAGGATTGATGAGGTACCAGTTCCCTGTGAATTATCTAAATATGGTAACTTGAAGTAGGACTGATGAGGTACTGGTTCCCTGTGAATTATCTAAATATGGTAACTTGAAGTAGGACTGATGAGGTACTGGTTCCCTGTGAATTATCTAAATATTGGTAACTTGAAGTAGGATTGATGAGGTACCAGTTCCCTGTGAATTATCTAAATATGGTAACTTGAAGTAGGATTGATGAGGTACCAGTTCCCTGTGAATTATCTAAATATGGTAACTTGAAGTAGGATTGATGAGGTACCAGTTCCCTGTGAATTATCTAAATATGGTAACTTGAAGTAGGATTGATGAGGTACCAGTTCCCTGTGAATTATCTAAATATGGTAACTTGAAGTAGGATTGATGAGGTACTGGTTCCCTGTGAATTATCTAAATATGGTAACTTGAAGTAGGATTGATGAGGTACCAGTTCCCTGTGAATTATCTAAATATGGTAACTTGAAGTAGGACTGATGAGGTACTGGTTCCCTGTGAATTATCTAAATATTGGTAACTTGAAGTAGGATTGATGAGGTACCAGTTCCCTGTGAATTATCTAAATATGGTAACTTGAAGTAGGATTGATGAGGTACTGGTTCCCTGTGAATTATCTAAATATGGTAACTTAAAGTAGGATTGATGAGGTACTGGTTCCCTGTGAATTATCTAAATATGGTAACTTGAAGTAGGATTGATGAGGTACTGGTTCCCTGTGAATTATCTAAATATGGTAACTTGAAGTAGGATTGATGAGGTACTGGTTCCCTGTGAATTATCTAAATATGGTAACTTGAAGTAGGATTGATGAGGTACCAGTTCCCTGTGAATTATCTAAATATGGTAACTTGAAGTAGGATTGATGAGGTACTGGTTCCCTGTGAATTATCTAAATATGGTAACTTGAAGTAGGATTGATGAGGTACTGGTTCCCTGTGAATTATCTAAATATGGTAACTTGAAGTAGGATTGATGAGGTACCAGTTCCCTGTGAATTATCTAAATATGGTAACTTGAAGTAGGACTGATGAGGTACTGGTTCCCTGTGAATTATCTAAATATGGTAACTTGAAGTAGGATTGATGAGGTACCAGTTCCCTGTGAATTATCTAAATATGGTAACTTGAAGTAGGAGTGATGAAGTACTGGTTCCCTGTGAATTATCTAAATATGGTAACTTGAAGTAGGGTTGATGAGGTACTGGTTCCCTGTGAATTATCTAAATATGGTAACTTGAAGTAGGAGTGATGAAGTACTGGTTCCCTGTGAATTATCTAAATATGGTAACTTGAAGTAGGGTTGATGAGGTACTGGTTCCCTGTGAATTATCTAAATATGGTAACTTGAAGTAGGATTGATGAGGTACCAGTTCCCTGTGAATTATCTAAATATGGTAACTTGAAGTAGGAGTGATGAGGTACTGGTTCCCTGTGAATTATCTAAATATGGTAACTTGAAGTAGGATTGATGAGGTACCAGTTCCCTGTGAATTATCTAAATATGGTAACTTGAAGTAGGATTGATGAGGTACTGGTTCCCTGTGAATTATCTAAATATGGTAACTTGAAGTAGGATTGATGAGGTACCAGTTCCCTGTGAATTATCTAAATATGGTAACTTGAAGTAGGATTGATGAGGTACTGGTTCCCTGTGAATTATCTAAATATGGTAACTTGAAGTAGGACTGATGAGGTACCAGTTCCCTGTGAATTATCTAAATATGGTAACTTGAAGTAGGATTGATGAGGTACTGGTTCCCTGTGAATTATCTAAATATGGTAACTTGAAGTAGGATTGATGAGGTACCAGTTCCCTGTGAATTATCTAAATATTGGTAACTTGAAGTAGGATTGATGAGGTACCAGTTCCCTGTGAATTATCTAAATATGGTAACTTGAAGTAGGATTGATGAGGTACTGGTTCCCTGTGAATTATCTAAATATGGTAACTTGAAGTAGGACTGATGAGGTACCAGTTCCCTGTGAATTATCTAAATATGGTAACTTGAAGTAGGATTAATGAGGTACCAGTTCCCTGTGAATTATCTAAATATGGTAACTTGAAGTAGGATTGATGAGGTACTGGTTCCCTGTGAATTATCTAAATATGGTAACTTGAAGTAGGGTTGATGAGGTACTGGTTCCCTGTGAATTATCTAAATATGGTAACTTGAAGTAGGATTGATGAGGTACCAGTTCCCTGTGAATTATCTAAATATGGTAACTTGAAGTAGGATTGATGAGGTACCAGTTCCCTGTGAATTATCTAAATATGGTAACTTAAAGTAGGATTGATGAGGTACCAGTTCCCTGTGAATTATCTAAATATGGTAACTTGAAGTAGGATTGATGAGGTACTGGTTCCCTGTGAATTATCTAAATATGGTAACTTGAAGTAGGATTGATGAGGTACCAGTTCCCTGTGAATTATCTAAATATTGGTAACTTGAAGTAGGATTGATGAGGTACCAGTTCCCTGTGAATTATCTAAATATGGTAACTTGAAGTAGGATTGATGAGGTACTGGTTCCCTGTGAATTATCTAAATATGGTAACTTGAAGTAGGATTGATGAGGTACCAGTTCCCTGTGAATTATCTAAATATGGTAACTTGAAGTAGGATTGATGAGGTACCAGTTCCCTGTGAATTATCTAAATATGGTAACTTGAAGTAGGATTGATGAGGTACTGGTTCCCTGTGAATTATCTAAATATGGTAACTTGAAGTAGGATTGATGAGGTACTGGTTCCCTGTGAATTATCTAAATATGGTAACTTGAAGTAGGATTGATGAGGTACCAGTTCCCTGTGAATTATCTAAATATGGTAACTTGAAGTAGGATTGATGAGGTACCAGTTCCCTGTGAATTATCTAAATATGGTAACTTGAAGTAGGATTGATGAGGTACTGGTTCCCTGTGAATTATCTAAATATGGTAACTTGAAGTAGGATTGATGAG
The DNA here is from genome assembly GCA_964023205.1 of Lutraria lutraria. NCBI lineage: Eukaryota > Metazoa > Mollusca > Bivalvia > Venerida > Mactridae > Lutraria > Lutraria lutraria. The sequence goes on along the minus strand of OZ026844.1, from coordinate 2,663,490 downwards.
GTACCAGTTCCCTGTGAATTATCTAAATATGGTAACTTGAAGTAGGATTGATGAGGTACTGGTTCCCTGTGAATTATCTAAATATGGTAACTTGAAGTAGGATTGATGAGGTACCAGTTCCCTGTGAATTATCTAAATATGGTAACTTGAAGTAGGATTGATGAGGTACTGGTTCCCTGTGAATTATCTAAATATGGTAACTTGAAGTAGGACTGATGAGGTACTGGTTCCCTGTGAATTATCTAAATATGGTAACTTGAAGTAGGATTGATGAGGTACTGGTTCCCTGTGAATTATCTAAATATGGTAACTTAAAGTAGGATTGATGAGGTACTGGTTCCCTGTGAATTATCTAAATATGGTAACTTAAAGTAGGATTGATGAGGTACTGGTTCCCTGTGAATTATCTAAATATGGTAACTTGAAGTAGGGTTGATGAGGTACTGGTTCCCTGTGAATTATCTAAATATGGTAACTTGAAGTAGGATTGATGAGGTACTGGTTCCCTGTGAATTATCTAAATATGGTAACTTAAAGTAGGATTGATGAGGTACTGGTTCCCTGTGAATTATCTAAATATGGTAACTTAAAGTAGGATTGATGAAGTACCGGCCAATCAGAAATGTTACTTTTCATATCACTTCATATAGTGAGAACAATGTATACACTACTCCCTTAATAAGGAACCAAAATGAAAAGATCCCTATAAACTGTTACGATACATGTACTAATGTACACATCCCTTACCTGTACGCTGATGTAACCATGGATATGTTGTACAGTATCTCATACAATGTGACTAAAACTTGTTGTCACCAGGCTGTGAATTACTCCACATCTCTCTTAATTTTCCCTATAATTATGTTGTTTAGTTACCATTTATATCAACTAGTATATAGAGTTGTAGCTTACTTAATGATGAGTTATTGATCACACTGTTGTTATACCAGTGTATGTGATTCACATGTCTTACATAATCACAGGTAATAGTGTGGAATCACAGGTAATAGTGTGGCCTGGATGTTCATTATTTATACTGTACAAACTCAAGTACCTGCTGAGCTAATGGGGATATAATTGTTATCCTTCAACAAGAAATGTCCATTTAGTCTGATACTGTATTTGTGTCTGGTACAATTGATGACAGAAAACTGGCCTATATGAACTTATCAGAGCCAGACATAATATCTTGAAGTAAATTAAACAAGTAAATTGAAATGGGAACATTTTTCAAATGTCTGCAGATTTAGTCAATTTGGACTCTCCAGTTACATGCTTTTATGAATAGAAATTGTTGATGGTATCTCTTTAAAAATTATTTAGAGTTATTGGTATGCAACTTGTTATGAATATCTACCAAGGTTTAGATGGCTTTTAATTTGTACATACCCGGTAGTGTTTGAATAGCTTTTCATTGAAATATGCGAGTGTGTCTGTCGGGTCTATCTATCATCTATCTATATTTAGTCACAATTTTATCATCTTTTGATTTACTATTTGTTACATAACTAGGACATCTACTGTGTCTTTGAAATGGTTAAATTCAAAATATGCTTGAACATAAGTCTCCTCTTAGCATTCATATTGGTGTAGCATTGATATAAGAAAAAACATAAGTAAAAAGAATATTAATATTATTTTATGTCTATTTTGTGCATAATCTGAAGTATTAGGACATGTGTCATTTTGTATTTTAAATAGAATTCTTGTGCTATATGCAACTGTGTTTTAATAGATATATGTTAAACATTATGTTGTTTATAACTATTTATTAATATATGTTGTGAATCATTATATGTTACCTAAGCCGAAATAAATCTTTTATTGAAATATGGTTTCTGTACACTGTAAAATCATATCCGTGGCTATACTTATAAATCCACTATGATATTACATTTATAAATATAAACTCTCAAAAGATAAAGTTATATCAAATTACCAGGTTTGCTGTCAAAAGACGGGTAAAGAAAAACTTAGTATCTGTGTGCAATCTTAAAACATAATCATGTGCAATCAGTTTATGATGTTATCAGATTTTGTTGTCAGGTAAAAGCTTTTAATATTTAAGAGCTGAGTCAGTTTACATGGTCATTAACGGTAGATAACATTCAATCTTCAATCAAGCCATTTTTTGCTGCAAAATCTATCTGAAAGTTCTGAAAGCGAAGGAGTCTTCTATTATGCTGTCTAATGCAAAAAGAAAACAGTGTTTCTAAACTTCATTGATCTTACCTTAGCATTGTGATTGTTCTAGAAAACATGTAACTTGTTGTTGCTTACTATTTGCTGATGCAAAAAAGTTGCTGCACTTGAATGTATATGATGTTTTAGTGGCTTATAAATGGTAATTCCATTAACTGTTCTTATATCATAAGAGTCATTTAACACGTTTGAAGATGTTTAGGCATAGATGAATTCTGCTATGTAATTGAGTGATAATTAGATTTACTTGAGTGATAATTAGATTTACTTGAATGCACTTTTGTTCCTCAGTTCTTATCTCTTCCTCTCAAAGAAGTGGTGTAGTTTGTTCATCATATCTTGTTACTGTATGTTATCTGCATGTTATTGATTTCACAGCAAAATGCATTATTTATGGTTAGCGGTACAGTTAAGGTGTCTCGCTAGATGCATGTTCTATGTTCTTGTAGTGTTCATGTATTATCTTATGCTTTCTTAATTAAATCCTGTGATGATATTTGAGAGCTAAAACTCAGAAATATTGTCTTCTTGTTACCATAGAAACGTTTTGCATGTTATTGTATAGATTGCGCAATATTGTATTGATATTTCATTTTCAGACTGCCACTGTAACTATTGGTGAAGATTGTGACACAGAGATTGCTGTAAAGTATGGACAACCTATCAGCTACACGTGTGCAGCTCGTGCATCTTTATATACATTACCTGGGTAAATTTTTACTTAGATTTACAGTGCAACCTCCCTACAACAGCCACCAGTGGGAAGGACAAAAATGACTGTTGTAAGGAGGTGACTTTTGTTGAGAGAGTGAAAATAGTGTAAAACGTCAATCTAGGTTGCTAGTATACTGGCTGTAATAGGGAGGTGGCTGTTGTTCTTAGGTGAACATTGATGGAGGTTATACTGTATATTATACCTATAAGAGTACAGGAAAATAATCCAGTGCATATTGGGGTCTTAATAATAATTAATGATAAATTGTATCTCCTGTATGTAATACATAATAATGACTGTTTGATTACTGTATTTTCATTGGGCTCAATTTTCGTGGTTGTTACTAAAATGGCTATTTCGTGGGGACATAAATTGGTGGATTTTGATTTTTGAACAAAAATGCCTTATCTCTGCATTTAAATCCCCAACGAAAATTAATGATTCCACAGTATGATTCTACTAATAATTGATATATTTATCCTACAGATAAACTTACAGTTATTAATATATTATACATGGTATGACAGTATGTGATGTAATCAGATGTTTAGTAATACATTTATGTGCCGTCTTGTCTCTCCTGTGAATCAGAAATCAATTTTTTTGCTTACATAGATTGATGCATAAATATTGTATTATATCATGTCTGGTTTAGATATATGAGATACCAGCTTATTTATATCCAGTGTCACAGCATAACTAGCATTTTCTCCCATGTATTGGTAAATCATTAATGTACAAAATTACATAAAAATGCATATAAGAATGCATGATGATTTGTTGTATGTGTATATTGCTACTTTATTATTCTGTATACCAGAATCAATTATTTTTCTTCTAAAAGAATTTCGTACGGTCATACCTGAGATCTGTTATGCATGCACAAGCAATTTTCTCACATTCTGATAATTTCTAAAATTCATCATTTCACAGATGTGCCAAGGAAGGAAATGTCAATAACTGCCCTAAACTTCTAGATCTGACTGGACCCTTGCAGATCGGAGGTTTACCTACCTTACCGTCAAACTTTCAAGTGAATAATAAGGATTATGTTGGTTGTATGCGAAATTTCTTCATTGATGAGAAACGTTTAGACTTTACTGATTTTGTTGCTAACAATGGGACAGAGCCTGGATGTAAGGCTAAACACCAGCATTGTGCAAGTGCTCCGTGCCAACATGGAGGTAAATATCTTGGGGAGATAACTCTGTTATAATCTTGTATTATCTTTGTAACCCTTAGTTTTCAGACACCATGAAGATAATTATTATGCCCCCATTTGTAGAATAGGGGTTGAACTGAAGGGGTCAGTCCGTCCGTAACCATAGCTAGAGAACTATTTGGCCTAAACTCACCAGATTTGGTGGGAAGGTCGGTCATCACTTGTAGATGTCCCCTACTGATTTTGATGTCATTAGGTCAAGAGTCAAGGTCTAATTATCCAGTTGGCCTAAAGGGGCATCTGTGTATCACAAACACTTCTTGTTTAGGCTGTCTGTACTGTGATTGTCATATCGTGAATGTAAATTAATACATATGAGAATTGATTTCTTTTCCTTTGTTTAAATCAAATTATTTATACCTGTTATATACACCAGAGGTTCTCAATTTACTGATCTATAATTCAGAAACATATCATTCATTTGATAAATTGGTATGAATTAGATTATAATTGGAAATAACTTTTAGATTTCCTGATATGAAACTGGTCCATTAAGTAAAATTACAAACTGAATTTCCCTCTTTGTAAAATGATAACAGTTTAAGATTAATTCTTATTTAATGAGCTGTGAGAGATTATTGATAATTGAGTGATGTTTAGAATTAATTAAATTTTTTATGAATGTATATTTCAGACCATTGCCTCTTAAAAAACTAAATTGTTGATAAATAGATGTAAAGATGGACATGTCACCTCATTCTTTTTCTTTTCGGCCTAGTTGATGTTTAAGATTTTTTTGTCAAACTCTTACTTGTTAAAAATTAAAACAACTGATAGTGCATATTATACAATTAAATTGAGTGAATGTGCTCTAACTTTCTTATAGTAAGTATTGTCCACAAACTTTACGGACATACCTCGTACATTGCCTTGCTAACTAAATGTATAATATCTTTTTATTGCAGGTACTTGTATGGAAGGTTGGGGAACGTATCTATGTACATGTCCTGACAGATGGGCTGGTAAAGATTGTGGTCAATGTATGTATATCATACTGGTTGATTATCATTGCTGAAATAATAATTATTTAAAACAATAATGTATGAGAATTTAAAATATTGGGATAGGATTCAAATATTGTTTTCACATCCTATATTAACATTGTTATTTATCCAGACTGTTTATTGAATATATTTCATTTAGTAGCTTTTACTGTTGGTATGGTTAGATTTAATTTAACTTATCCATTTTCAGTAAGTATTACAAAGTTTGAGTGGGGGTATATTGGAGTAACTCTGTAGGTCGGTGGTCGGTCTGTCCATTCCTTAAGTGATTGCAATGAAAATTTGAAATATATCATCACTATGAAGTGTGCATGGCTCAATATCCATGCCCTGTGATCCACACATTCTAGAGTTATGTGTCCTTGAACTTAGACATATAGTGTACAATCGCATTCTTAGTGTCAAAGCATTGGCGGGGGTATTAGTCACCTCTGCGACAAAGCTCTAGTTTACACTATTTCTCAAAAGTCCATTTAGAAGAACTGGATTATTTCATGTATTTTCTTATGAATGTAACTATTGTATTAAAATGTTATATTATGAATATTTTCAGCTACCGATGTGACAAGGACATTGAATGGTGATGGTTACTTACATTATGATAATAATAATGGTATTATATCACCTGTAAACTTTCCTTGGTTTAATGGAATGTCATTTAGAACCAGAACAAAGAATGGTACACTCATGTTTATCTACACTAAAACTACAGAGAATGTTCATATTAAGGTATGTAGATAGTTACTTTACTTACATCCTTTAGTTTTGACTTCTTCTCATTATACCCCAGCAAACGAAGTTTGAGAGGAGGTATATTGGAATCACTCTGTCGTTCGGTCATTTGTTCCTTTTGTCCGAATAAAATATTACAGGTTTATGGAGCGAACTACTTCCACATTTTTCAAGGGATTGACTTGAAATATATTATCAGTATGAAATGTGCAAGACACAATTTTCATGCCCAGTGATCCACTCATTCCAGAGTTATGTGCTCTTGAACTTAGCCATATTGTGTACTATCGCAATTTCAGTGTCAAAGCAATGGCGGGGCTATTAGTCACCTCTGTGAAAAAGCTCTATTTTTGTTTCCTACATTACTGAAAAGCATGCAAGATTGTTTTGTTTTCCTGTAAGAGGCCAAACCTTGATTGAAGAAGGCTTTCCATAATTATACATTTCCAACTTCATAAATGATATATTTTGGATTTCTGGGTAGCTAACTGTTTCTAACTTGGCTTCTGGTTGCCTCTTATTGAAAACACTGAATTCATAATTAGAGTGAATTCTGTTATCTAGCTTTCTCTGGTTCTGAAAAAAATATTTAACTTATAAGGAGAAACATATAGTGTCTTTTTGTGTTTACTTCTTTTTTTTCACTTTTTATTCGAAGACTAATATATTACAGCTTCATGTTTTATCCTAGGAATTATAGACTAAAATTGATTTTTTTTCAGTTGATTGAAGGTTACATAGCATACACATATTCCAATAGTTTTGGCTCTCAAACATTCACTTTTGACTCAGTGCCCGTAGATGATGGCCAGTGGCATTACTTTGAGACACGATGGTTGGACAATGGAGATTTTCAAATGATTTTAGATTATGGAGAACGCCAGGTCAGCTGATTTTCTTAAGAAATTTATTGTAACATTATTGTATATTTCTGTCTTGTGTGTTGAGAACAAATCTTTAATAGAAATATGTAAAGGACAAGTTTTAAATCTCATCTCTGTTCTGTCATCTTAAAACTGTTTCTTGACCTGTCTTAGACACCTTGCTCACCATTGAATCTTAGCTTAGAGCCTGGAAGTAACCAATTAAGTAATACTAATTAAATATTACCAATTAAGTATTACAAATTTAAGTATAGCAATTATGTATAACCATTCTCAATCAAGTCTTGAAGCTTGATGTAATGAATTGATATTTGTTATGTTTTACCAGAGGCATAGATAACACTTGAAGTTGTGTGAGCGCTTGTTGTATAGTTCAAATTAATAAACTATACAATAATTTGTATTTTAGGCTGTGTACAAGATACAGAGTACTCTGGAAAGATTAGAAATAAATGGTGTATATGTTGGTGCTCTCAAAATTGCCAATTCTGAAGCCCAGAATTCCTTCACTGGATGTGTTAAGGTATTATTATTATAAAGCTCTGAATAGTTTTACTATGTAAACATTTATTCCTCCTTAATTGCTGTATCATTACCCTTTTTAACAAAATCTGTAAGTTGTGTCTCTTCATACATGCTTAAATATCTTATTATATCCAGCTTATTTATAAAAAAGAAAAAAACTTGACAAATTGCCAGTATAAAAAAAAAACTCTTTATGTAAGAAAGTAGGCAGTTGCTAATTACGGAGGATGGGAGTCTGGTACTGGTTCTTCCCAGGAACGATGGTTAGGTGAAATGTCCACCTCATATGACTCTGACAGTTGAAAAGTGGCATAAAACTCAAATAAATAAACAAACTCAGGAGGACAGCAGTAGAGTATAATCAATATTGTCAACTCTCTATTCATTGAGTATTTTTCATGTGTCTGTGATATTTTAAGTGGTTGTTATGTTGTATTAATGTCTATAATTGTTGTCTGTTCTTTGAAGTTATTTTTTGTTTGTTCCTATTCACTGTTATCTTGCACAAATGAGATTTATCAGGCAATGTGTCTATAAAACTGCATAGTTTAATTAAAATGTGATCTAATTCTTGTTTGTGCCTTAATGGTTTGCAGTGATGAATAATTAAAATGATAATAAAAACTAATGGTATGATACCTTTAATGTGATCACTATTTTATTCCAGCATGTGAAAGTTGGTAATACACAAACTGCTGTGTTACAACAGCCCCAGGTCGTCAATGCTCAGTCTGGCTGTAGTTCAACCAGATCATGTGACAGTAACCCGTGCACAGCACGTGCAGAGTGTATAGAAGAATGGGAAAGTTATACATGCAAATGTCCTCCAGGTATGAATTTAGTTCAAGGGTGTTTTTTATGTTTACTGTCAATGTGACAGTCAAAGCTTAATGTGTTTGCACATGAATCAAATTCATCATATTAATTGGTATTTGATGGAATTATGATTTCAATAATTTGCCTGTAAACCAAATGTAAAGATATAAAGCTGTTACTTTTATTTATGTCTGCTGACCAATATAATTTTGGTGTGATTTTGTTAGGGTTTTAGTTTCAGACTCAATTTTTTTAATCAAAGTACTGAAAATTCTCATAGAAACTGAACTTACATAGACTAGCACTGCATCGTAGAATTGGAACTAGTTTAACAATTGCCTGGCGGATGTCAAAAAATGTAGTACTTTGGTCGACATCAAAATTCATTTGCGCGCAGTGAGTGATGGCTATGGAAAGCTGAACTATCATACAGTTTACAAAAAGAAATAGTTACTGTGGAATCATTAATTTTCGCTGGGATCAATTTTCGTGGTTTTTACTAAAATGGCTATTTTGTTGGTACATGAATTCGTGGATTTCGAGTTTTGAAAAAAATGCCTTATCTCTGCATTTAAATTCATGGGGATTTGATTTCGTGGATGAGCCAACCCACGAAATCCACGAAATTAAATCCCCAACGAAAATTAATGATTCCACAGTATCTTTTTTTACATGTTTCCGTCATTCTTTGCACACAGGCACACTTGGGCCAAATTGTGAGTCAATCTGTACAACATACAACCCGTGTGAGAACATGGCTTACTGCCGACATCCTATGGGAGGTTCGTACGAGTGTGAGTGTGGTCAGCAACAATCAGGACAGTATTGTGAGGTAACACAACAGCCGTGTCTGGAGAACTGGTGGGGCTATCCTGTGTGTGGACCCTGTCCGGAAAAATGTACCTGGGAGAATGGATTTGATCCTAACTGTGATAAAAAGACAGGAGAATGTTCTTGTAGGGTCAGTATAGGATATAATCACGCTCTTACATTCTTAGATATACAGTTCCCTCTCTTGGGCAACAACCTCCCTTGAACAACAGCATGATTTCCCCACAGAACGATTTAACTGTTATTTAACCTCTCAACAACAGCAAAAGTTTGCTTCTCAAATAGGGTGTTGCTTTGAGAGGATGTCCTGTAAATGTGAATACTGTCATGTGTTGTTTATTACATGAAAAATTGTATTGTGTATGTATAATGGTTATTAAATATCTATCTATCTGAAATTTTAAGCTACCGAGATTTTATAATGGTTCCCTGTGATATTGGTATAATGAAATTTTACAAGGTGTTTCTGACCATTAAATTATGATGAATATACTGGTATTTCTTGTTTTTAGGATCATTATTACCGACCTCCAGGAAGTTCTAAATGTCTACCATGTAAGTGTTACATGCACGGATCAAAAAGTGCACAGTGTGATCGACAGACTGGTATGTGTTCTTGTGTAGATAGTGTAGTAGGACGTCGTTGTGATCAGTGTCCTAGTTTGTACGCCGAGATACGTTTGGATGAAGAAAAAAATGTATATGCATGTAGAGGTAGGTAACCTTGTATTAACCAATAAGGTCATTAAATGAAAGTGTTTCTTTATTTGAATCCTCTTGTTACCAGTTATGTTGTATTTACAGTCTACCTCCGAATAAAGGCCACTTTGTGAATAAAGGCCACCTCCGAATAAAGGCCACTTTGTGAATAAAGGCCACCTCCGAATAAAGGCTACTTTGTGAATAAAGGCCATTCATCATTGAGAACAAAATGACCTCCAAATATAGGTCACCTGTCAAATAAGGCCACTTTATGCCTTTCCCAGGGGTGGCCTTTGTTCACAGGTTTGACTGTAATATAGCCATCAAAATTCTGAAAATATGTAATGATATGTCTTGGTCTTATTGACGCTTTTAGTTCTCATGTTTTTATACTAGAGATATTGGCTTATAAGTAATCCTTATGCAATATTTTCAGTTGACAAAGAAGCCTGTCCTAGAATCTATTCTCATGGTATGTGGTGGGACGCCGAGATGGCTGACTCGTTAGTCACACAAGATTGTCCAAATGATGCTGTAGGCGAAGCCTTGAGGAACTGCAGCGCTGGTGGTCTCTGGTCAGAGCCTGACTTCTTCAATTGTACAAATGTTGTCTTCTTAGACCATCAAGCTCAGGTAAGATCACTTCTAGATCTTGTCAAGGGAGGGCACCATGCTCTGGTGGTTATGGTCTCTTAACTAGTAATCACTACCCCACACACACACACACACAGCTGCAAGTTCAAATCCCATATTTCACATACCACATGTTAGGAAGGTGTCAGGATAGATTAAAGAAGGTCGGTGGATCTACAATGTGTACATCTGGAGTCTTTCTCCAATGTTGACGCTGAACATTTCTCAAATGACCCTGGAGCCTGGCTTTTCGGTTCTGTTTATTCACAACTGGTTGTTAGCTCACGTTTTACTGTGTTCAATGATTCTGTTGATGCTTGTGTGTTTATATAAATATTGTATTGAAAATGAATGACTGGTCACCAGCTGTCTGAGTTGTTTGAAACTTGTTTTGACATTTTTATAATTTGTTTTCTCTATTTTTTGTTCCTGTAGATTGAAAAGATGGAAGCTGATACATTGAAGATAAACACCTTTGTTGCCAAGACAACAGTGGCATCATTGGCTGCCTCCACGTCTGGTACAGCGACCTTGTTTGGAAATGACCTTGATATAACCTTGAGAATCATGGACAGGATTATACAGTATGAGACAGAACAAGATGGATTAAATCTAACTAGTGAACAAGACAGTAGATACTTATATGTAAGTTACAAGTTCATAATAAAGTCCATTTTTATTTACCAAGTCATCACTCCCATAAAATTGACGAAAATTTCTTAGTTTCAAATACTATGTAAAGAAATAGTATGTGACATATATTCATAATATACAGAATGTTTTTAATTCTTCAAATGAAGTTAATTCTTCAAATAAAGTTGAAACCATATAAGAAGTTTTATTTTTCTTACAGTAAATCTTATTGTCATGGATACCCTGATGTTATAATCTTACATCTAGTTTCAGAAAATGTTGAATTTCATTCATTTAAAATTGATGTTGTATATTGTTTCTGTATGTGTCAACTGTATATTTATGCTGAGCTTAATTCGGTTTGAACTCAAAATTATTCTTCTATTTACAGAACTTGTTGTCAGTGCTCAGTGATATATTACAAGCTAAATACTCCAAGGAATGGATGAGGTTAAATCAGTATGGATCTGGGGCTGAAGGACTTTTATCTAAGATGGAGACTTACTTGTCCAAGTTGTTATCTGCCCTTGAAATCACCACAACAGACTCATCTAGGCCATATAACATTATAACAGACAATATTGGTGAGTATAGTACATCCTCTATATAGCATAAGTCCTGCCCACTTTAAGAGTATGTACGGCATTACAGCTAAAACAAATAAAAGTACATGTCATGACTTTAGGATATGATAAGTTTACTGTTACCTGGTTCTTGCTGTAAAACAACTTGTTTGTCATTTGTAAAAACTGCTGATTTTCCTGAATTGCATACTTTTTGTCTAAAGAATCCAGGCTTTGTAACAGGTTTAACCAAAGAAAAATGCTCTGACAACCCATACATGTGCATAATTTGTTTTTACTATTTTTCAGTTCTAAGTGTTGACTTCATCAAGAAAAGTAACTTCACCGGACGTAAGATACCTAAATTTGACAATATTGTTAAAACAAGCATGTTTGATGAGGACACGAATATAAACCTTCCTGCCAGTATGTTAACATCTTCAGTTTTAAAAGGTAAAGAGGCCTTGATGACCAATTATTTATACTATATATACAGAGCATAAATCCTCCTTTGTTTGTTTTGAATGAAAATCTTCCAAAATTGATTTCATCTGAAATCTTACAAATATCTGACTGATTATGATGATTTCTTAGTCATGTTGAACAATCTTGAAATGAGTTAATCTGTTTTTAACAACCCTTCCAGAGCAGTCCTCTTGAGCAGCAACCTGCTTGCAACAACAGCATGATTTTTTTCTCACTGTACAATTTACCTATAAATCTAACTTGTGTAGAGCAATAACCTCTCAACAACAACATAATTTTGCTTCTCCCAAAGGGTGTTGCTTTGGAGAGGTTACACTGTATATGGAATTATAATTGAAATGAGTTCTTCAAGTGAATGAAATAAAATGTTATACTTACTGATTAAACATGTTTTCAGTTGTCTAATTTTTCTTCAGATTTTCTGCGACCAGACTTATTGTCCCCACCCAGAGCTTACGTAGGTTATATCATGTACAGAAATATTGGTGATTTACTTCCACAAACATATTCTGATAATGTTAGGTAGGTATTTTTATTTAACACTAGATTTGTCAAATAAAGTAAAAATAAGAATCTTTTGGAATATGTATTTTTACATTGTCTTTGTTAAGGCACTGTGTGTCTAGTACTCTATTTGACTATTTTATTTACACAATATGTAATTTACTTGTACTGTTTATCAAACATGTTTTAATTTGAGATTTTTAGATTTGGTGTTTCTCTCTATTATTATTAAGAATGCTCGTCAGACCTGAGATATAATGGGAACATGATTTTAGCTGTAACTTTATTCATAAATAACATTTGTTACATGCAGGCATTACAACTAGAGATGATCCTGGTAGGAAACCCAGAGGTAGTCTCGCGTGTATCGGTGCTTTACACCGGGCACGTTAAAGAACCAAGGAATCTATTCGAAACGAGCTAGGGTATCGCACCCGGATTCCTTGTATCTCACCTCTGTCTCTAAATATTTGCGATAATGCCCCAGAGTGGGCCCTGCAAATTACATGGAAGAAGAAGAAGTATTGAAGGCAAAGCATTTGAGTGCTAGTATCTTTTATACAGACATTTATTCTCTCACAATAATGTCTGTCATCTTGAAAAAACAACAGTTTTCAGATGTAACCTATCTGTATTACAGGGTTGTACATGATCGACCAATGTCAGTTAACAGTCCAGTACTCACTGTTAATGTAAAAGATGAAGGAAGTGTTGTAACAGGTCCAATCTCTGATCCTGTTGTTATCACATTTAAACAGTTGACATCAAAGAATCGTACCAGTCCACAATGTGTCTCGTGGCAGTATGACCTTAATGGGTATGTTAAAAAGATTTGGTAATAGTTTGCCTCGGATCGCAGTAAAATCTTTTTTTTTTATGTAAAACTGTAATGAATTAATTTTGTTTTAATTGGATTTTTTTTATTTTATTTATCTTTGTTTCAATTTAGAGACTTAACCAGAGTAGCAGGTGATATTTTGTTTGGCATGATGTACCTGCTTGTATTTATTGTTGATGAGATGTGGTTTATATGTCCATATCTATGTGTTTTGAAATTTTATATTACACAGACGTGGTGAATGGTCCACACAACGTTGTACCCTCACAGATAGATATACAATAGAAGATGATACGTTTGTTAAATGTTCCTGTCAATGGAGTAATATGACAAATTATGCTATACTTATGGACATCTCAAACAAAGAGGTAAATAGTGAGAGAGTGAGTTCTGAACACTCCAGTATTGCTGAGATATTGGATGATATTTTATTCTAATTGGTATAACAGGTCCTCGTATAATTGTCCTAATCAGATTTTTGTTTCATTGTTTTCAGCCATGTGCTTCTTGTAAAAGTCATTATTGTGAGTCTTTTGTAAGTACTTACAAACATGACGTTATTTACAACAACTTTGATTTTTTTAGTTCAATGAACACTAAAGAGAAAGTATGTCAATTGTATAATTTGTTGATATGATTATATCAATTAAATTAGGGGGTATGTTATGTGTTTCTGAGCATTTTCTTGTCATCCAATGAAAATTGATATGTACTCATTTCGAAAGCAAAATGTATTGTCTAGTTGTGAGTGTGTTATAACAGATGTTATATATGTATATATATCTTCATGTATTTTCAGTACGAACCTTCAGCACCAGTGACTATTGAAGCCAGCACTTACGTTTGTCTCATTGTTGGCATGAGTTGTATTGTTCTCTGTTTCTTCATTTCCTTCTTCTTCAAGAGAATCCAGTGTAACACTAACAGCATCCACATCAATCTCCTCTTTGTATTCTTTGTTGCCTTACTGGCTTTCCTCATTGGTATTGACAAAACTGAAGATGAGGTAAGAAATGTTAATCTGTTTAGTTTAGATTTAGCCTTATATATGATTAAGTACATTGTGTTCAAAGTTTAATATTTCTTAGGCATAAACCATGCTTTTGATTCTAGATTTGGAAAGATTTTCTCAGTCAGTATGCTTAATTTGAGTTTTTCTGTAAAATGCGATTTTTGCCAGATTTCTCTCAGCTCAGTATTGATGTAGTATAAAGATTTTTTATGTTCCCTATAGTAACTGTCTCGATATTTGATTAAGTTTCAGATTTATTGCCGACTGGTGGCCATTGCTCTACATTATTTCTTCATGGCTGGATTCTCCTGGTTATTTGTGGACGGCTTACACTCATACAGAATGATGACGGAGATACGTAACATTGATCAAGGATCTATGAAGTTCTACTATCTCATTGCTTACGTGATTCCTGGCATTATTGTCAGCCTGGCTGTTGGGCTTAATACTGAGGGATATGGAAATTCTGACTTGTAAGTAATTTGTCTGATCAAATATAGTCTCATTATAGTTCAGCATCTTGAGATCTTTCAAATTAAGTTAAGTTGGTTGAAAAGAATATTTTTATTAGATTTTATGAATGTCACATTTTATTACCAAACATTCTGTCATTGAATTGATTTTAAAAATGATTTTAAAAGTTAGGTTCATGTCCAAATCCATCAATCTGTGACTACCACACACTGTTTGTCTTGAAAGCATTCAAATTGCCTAATGAAAAAGTCAAACTTGCCTAATTTCACATTAGATGTTTAGTAAAACCACAGAATTTTAGAATCTGATTCAAAAGTTGATGTAGCTTACTATGATATATAACATACATATAACACTCTTGTTTTACTTTCAGCTGTTGGTTATTGATGTCTGATAAGTTTATCTGGAGTTTCGCTGGTCCTATCACTGTGTCAGTGATCATTAATATATTTGTGTTTGTCTTAGCAATGAAAGCTTCATGCCGGGAGAAAGTTGGAGTCTCCGACATCGCTCCTATCAGGTATTGACGAGATTTAAGGTTGATGAATTCTCTACTTATTATTTAATTCTTAGTTCTTTATGAATAACAGAGTTAGTTATGTTTTTAGATTTAAAATGTAATTTTTTAGATCAGTCAAATGTCCCTGCTGCTAATTTTCGGAAACTGAACTCAGCGTTCATGAATTTTTATGTTGACCAAAGTACTACCGTTTTCTACATCTGCCATGCAATTGTCAAACTATTCCAAGTTGCTGTGCACGTCTATGGAAGTTCAGTTTCCATGAGTACTTTCAGTACTTCGATTTAATTGAAATTATTTTTTTTTAAAGAATTGATGCATTTTGGGAACCAAATTGAAACATCTCACCCTATTATTTCACCTTTATGTAGCTTTTAGATAAATATTGTTGCACCAGACATGTGAATAAGTCTTGAAATTTCTTCATAAATGAGCCAAATAAAAAGTTGACTGTGCTATCATGTATCTGAAGATTAAAAAATGAGATTTCATATCAATGTTATTAAATCTTTGTATAAATGTTAGAAAAAAATATAGTTACTGGTATATATTGTGTAATTTCAGGATATGTCTGTTTGCTAACATTATCATACTGATGCTATGGGGAATCATATGGGTGACTGGACTACTTGCCGTTAACTATAACTATCAAGTTTTACATGTTATCTTTGCCTTCCTATGTCTGGCTCTTGGTGTGTTTGTGTGCCTCATGTATATTGTCCTGAATTCGAAGGTGAGTTATAGAATGGTAGTAGTAACTGCACAGTAGAATCTGTGACAACAGTCAGCTATTGTAGTATACGCCCTGAGGTTATATAAAACCTAAGATCAGTCTCCTAGTACAAATCTGTCTGTTCTTTTAATGTTTCTAAGTTAATGATGATCCGACATTACTGATAGTTTTAGTATATTCAAACATTGACCAGCTCGTTTTTTCAACCATAATACTTTTGAGAATGGAATTAAGATTTGAGCTTGGAGGGTGTTCTCAAGTTTTGTAACCTCTAGGCCTGGTCATTATATGAACTTGGACCACTGCTCAGCACTCATTTGGTGCTATATTACACCAAGTAAGTCTCTAAATCTCTGCCTGATATATCTCGGCTCAATATGGTGACTGTATTCTCATGTGTGACTCAAGTTTTCAAATTACCTCAAAATTGAAAACTTTTAAGAACATATTAAAACAAACAATTTCGTAGTCTTAGTTTCTATTATTTTTAAGTAGTACAGTCAGTCTTGTGAACAAAGGCCACCCTTTGGAAAGACAATTTATGGCCTTTATTGACAGGTGGCCCATGTTTGGAGGTCATTTTGTTCTAAATAATTAATGACTGAAAAAAAGGCTATTATCTACAGGATGGCCATTATTCAGAGGTGGCTGCTAACACAGGTTTGACTGTATTTAATTGAGAATTGACCTGACTTGAAAGGTTGTTTATCAGATGAACTTTTATACTACATTAAAATTTGTACTTGTAGAAAACATTGTTTAATGTTTTAGACTGATAAAAAGAATTTTCATCACTGTTAATTTGTTAAGATATGATGTGACAAATTTGTTGTTTTTTTTGCTATCTAGGTACGTTATGAGTTGAAAAAAATGTGGTACATGATAAAGGGTCAAAAACTGGACTTGGATGAAAATATTGGTGGAACAAGAAGTTCTGTGTATAGTGTAAGTTCTTGTTTTTGTGTTAGTATCATGTGAAGGAAATGATTCATTTTTACAAAGATGATATTCAATAATATAATAAAATTTCACTCAATTTAATTTTGTTGACAAGTAAAAAAAATGCCATCAATTCCCACACAGGAATTTGAAAAATATACTGTCATGAATAAAGTCTTTCAAACCCGTTCCTAGAAAACCATTGATTCTATTCTTTTGAATAGCTGTTAAATTATTCAGGTAATTTTTTCAATTCTTTAAGATCTTCAAAAATTAGGGAAAAAATCTTTGTAAAAACAAGGAATAAAATTTCCTTGTAGCTTGAACAACTCAAATGCAAATGAATCAGTTTTGTAATTGACATATTTTATCATTTCAAATTTACAGAGATCAGCCCTGGCGTACAGAAATGATACCTGTGATGGTGGTATGTCTAGAATTAATGTCGGTATATCAACAACATCCACCACAAGTAGGTCTACCAGTAAAAGTAGCGGTGGTTTGTATAAAGGTGAAGATTATCTACGTAGTACTAGTACATCATCGGGTAATACCATGCCAGTGAAATATGCTAATACAGTAAATATGCCTGGCCATTATGGGTATGATCCTGATAAACATGAAGGAATAGGTGAGAATGAAATATAAATATGTGTATGTCCTTATATGTTAGTGTATGATTTTGTTGCTGTTTGCAAAAATGCATTAAATTGAAAAAGAATACAGGAAATATGTTGTAAGATTATTTACTGTTTTACTTGAAAATGTTTTTTCTTGATAATCTGTAAATTTAAATTACTATTCACTGATCAATTGGTTTTATCCAATTCATTGGAAGACCTCAATTATCTGATTTGATTTTAAGTTCGTAGATATTCATGTTAATTGAATTCTGAAACATAGTATTCAAATTCTATGATACATACCATATATATACAATACCATAGTGTCTATAAACTATCTAATGACCTATAGTGTACTATCAACAAATGAGGAAATATATCTTCTTTTAGACCCAGAATCCATGCAGATACATACTAAGAGAGATGGTAATGATTCCGATTCTGACAGTGAAATGTCTGAACGTGTCAGTTTAGATCTAGCGTCCAGTCATTCCTCTGATGATGATGATGATCTGGATGTACAACTTGACTGGGAAAGTCAACTCCCTAAAAATAAGAAGATAGGTAATTGGATTATAATTGATTCATTTCTGTACAGTAATGTGGTATAACTTGTTTTTATGTATGAACCAGATAGATTTATCCATCATTCTGTATTTTAAAATTGTGTTATGAAATAGATTGTTTAGTCAACTTTATTATAGTATTCTTTTTTGTATTGTGTCTGTAATTTTATTTTTTGTAGTAAAACATAGGAGTTCACGGCTGATACTGACTTTAATAGAGAATATCAAAACTTACTGCATTGTTTGATTATTTACATGATTTTTTAACATTTAAGTTTCATCAAAGGCTAAAAAATAATTCTGTATTTGAAACCTGAAGAACATCTTATGTATGTTTCAGTTTTTTAAAGTGAATGAGATATTAACTTATACAAAATCTGTAGATATCAAATTAGTTAATGTGAACATCTAAAGAAAGTAAAAAATCATTGCTTTTTATCATACATAAATAATACATACTCACATGATTCTAAGATAGAAGTTAATGTACATGTCCTATTTACCTTCATCAGATTGTCAAGAACTGCTCTATCATATGAGTAGACTTATTCCAAAAGGTAAATAAACCATTTGTTGGTGACGTGATGAACACATGGTTGAAAATAAAATAACAGTTTACATATTGGGACAATGGCAGTAAAATAACTATGAGAATTTCATCATCTTTATTCAACTCTTTCATAAAAAAGTCCGTGTAAATCTATGATAACCTAAAATTACATTTCTGTGTATAGTGTTTTGTATCTTCATATAATGATTTTACTGCCATTTTATAAAGTAAACTATTGTCTGTATGCTAACATTGATTCCTATATTGTGCGATTTTATTGAACTGTTAAAAGGTGAATAATTACACGGTCGCTGAAGGCTCTTATTTTTAGCTTTGTACCATAGTCAATAGTTTCCGTTTATATTACGGCAAAGGATTGTTCTGTTATATTATAAGTTAAATGAATAAGTACATTAAATTTTGACAACTGGTATAAGGAAGATCGTTACAAAAGTAATGAAATCTCACAGAAGCTAAAAATAAATACATGCATCAACCGTGAAAATTATGTAGCTTAGACAGTTTAATAAAATCTCATTATACCATAAAAATCTTAAATCCAAATTTCTTAAATCCTATTTTGTACAAAACATTATCTTCTTACTAACATTGTTCTCCGACTTGGTACATATCACTGTGGTGTTAGCCTTCTATTCATTAATATAAATGATATTTGACAATAGTTAAATTAAGTGTACCTTCTTCGTGAATTTATATATTTGAAACTGTATTCAGTATTTACGTCATGTCTTTGCTAGTGGTTGGTAAAACACAAATATTGTGATTGTATCAGAAAATGGTACAGTCAAAACAGAAATGTATTCATAATTGTAGTAAATAGTAGCTAATGGTTACATTAAGTAGTAAATTACATACGTATGGGCATTAATTGATTATTTGAATTATTACTTAATGAAAAAAAATACAATTCAAAAAAGTTATTATGATACTAGATTGGTGAATAGAAGGCTATTATTGAATCATCTTACATTACTGGGGTATCATCTGCACCATATTGTTGTATTCTAATATCACACCCTTTATTGATGTTGTTGTGTTTGTGGCTAATGTTGTTGTGGTTCATGTTGTTGGAGTGTTTCACGATGTTTTCACTAGGGTTGTGCAGGTATCCCAGTAAATAAAGGTCCTCACTATGTTGCTGGTCCTCACCATTGTCGCCACCTGATCTGTCATATTAATCATTTATTTGTCATGCAATGTTTGTGTTATATAGTGAAGAATATGGTATGTTTACTAAACATTTAGTTGATAAAGATATCACAATTTCATAACTTCACCTGTACCATGGTTTTTCGTTAAGATTTCCTGTAAGAGGCCAAACAATGATTGACGGAGGCTTTACATTCTCATTTCCTGTCTAGTGAAGGATATATTTGGGATTTCTAGGTGGCCATTTTTCATTTCTAGCCTATGGCAGCATCTTATAGAAAACACTGCTGTGCTAGGTGTCTCACGACCCTCATTAGTTTTATTAAAGAACAATCATGGTACATTCATTTCCATGTGTTAATTCCTTTCTATATTATCATTTTCTTGTACATGTATTCTGTAGAATGCTCTATTCTGAATGTGGTATATGATACATCATCATATCGTGAACAGTCAAACCTGTGTTAATGGCCACTTCCGAATAAAGGTCATCCTGTGAATAAATAAATT
Organism: Lutraria lutraria; assembly: GCA_964023205.1. NCBI lineage: Eukaryota > Metazoa > Mollusca > Bivalvia > Venerida > Mactridae > Lutraria > Lutraria lutraria. The sequence goes on along the minus strand of OZ026844.1, from coordinate 2,643,103 downwards.
ATTTTAATAACTGTCACTGATTATTTTAAGCAGAATGACTTAAAATAAAGGCCACTTGTCAAGAAAGACCACAGTATGTCTTTCCTAAGGGTGGCCCTTGTTCCTAGGTTTGACTGTACGGAACACTGATTCTGTATCATTCTTCAGCAGGCTCAGATTATTGCTTACTTATGTAGGGATTTATGTACAAATAGAGTTTTATGTTGTTGTTGTTTTTTGCAGAGGAAGCAAAAGAACAGATGAGAAAAAAGAAGGAAGAATTTCTACAACAACAACAGCAACAACAACAACTACCCCCTGAGCCGTCTCCAATGGTACCATCAGCTCAACATCAATACCATAACCCATTTGAACATCATATATACTCAGGTAAATCATTATTTGGTGTTACAATCGGAACTCAACGACGTTTATCTAAAGAAAGGGCCTTGGACATAATAGGCGGGCCGCCATTTTGATGTAGTATTTCACGGGCTACTTCCCGTCATGGCTAACCTTGGGAGTTCATCGATGGCAACAACGTTTTTTCTCTTTCCATGGGAACGTGATGGCCATTTTATCAATCGCGAACGATAAACACGTTTGAAAGTCTGAAATTCTATGAAAACAAGTAGCATTGAAAAAGTAGGGCCATGATGAAAGAGTGAGTGAAGCTATCCATTTGAAGGAACTATGATTTTACTATGTGATCAATTGTTCAACTAGTTCACTCATTGCATCATTTGTTGTTGTGACTGTTTCATTTATATGTGCATGGTATAATAAGAAGACTTTAGAATATAAATATTGTATGCTATTTATTGTATAGGCACACCATCTCCGAAGTATTCTCCAAAACCAATGCATACCCCAGGTCATTGGCCGGGTGACCCTCAATTGTCCGGTTATAATGGAAGTGATTCAGAATACCGATCATCTGACCAACCGACATTATCAAGTACTCAACCGGATGTCACCCTACAAACACCGGAGTATAAAGGTAGCACCAAATATGGTCCTGGAATGTTTTCACATTTCTTAAATCAGAACTGATGTTTGTTTCATATTGAAATCAACCGTTGTGGATTGTTTGTGCTTTATTATAGACTGTACAATAATGTGAACAGTTTTATTAGCAATTCTTATGTCTAAAGATCTGGTGTATCAGAATTTATTCTGAGTGTTGAGACCATGCTCCAATCTCAAGCACCTTATTAATTGTTTTCAAATTCTAGTCTTAATAGTTAACCAATTTTAAAATTTTGATTGTTGATTCGATTCTTTGTAATACATCACGCCTTGAGAGAGAGAATACCAGTATGTATAAATTATTAATTAAACATGTGTTTGCATTAATTGGTGCCAGTTTTAATAAAACTATTGTATATAACATTTGATGATACAAGAATCTCAATCTATGTAAATATGTTCAGTTTGTTCCTTGTATAAAACATTGTGGCTTTGATTCATAAAGCCACATAATTTTGTTTACTCATTAAATGCAGTTAAATTGTATTGTAATCATTTTGTTATAAATTTGTGTATTGTATAGGATTGTCAGATATGACATGATGTTGTAAATACTTCCAAAACAAGTGACTGTGGTGAATCTTTTGATAACATTCCTAGTTTCATTTTTGTCTCTCATAAAAAAATATAACTTGACTTAGTTGATCATTGTCACTTTTGAAAATGAAGTGCTAAGAATTTGCATTATGGGAAATTCAGCATTTCTTGGAAGTCATGTGGCATATTACAAGAAATCTATATTTAGAAACTCTTGAAGTGCTATAAGTAGTATCAATTATTTATCTATTAAATGACTTGAATAAAATAAGCTTCAAATATTTATTAATGCAATATTTGGTTTTACTATTTCTAGCCTTATACCTGAAACATTTTAATTAATGTCTTCTATTTAGAAAGAAAATCATTTTGTTCTAATTAGTTTGATCTGATCTAATTAATTAAACTAAGAACAAAAAAGCTTTCATTATAAAAATAGAACATTTAGTAAATATGCACTCTACTCATTTGGTCACAGCTGTTATTATACAAAGTATGATGATTTTTTCTAGGAAATGTTCCTTTTGTTTTATTGTATTATAACTGTGTGATTTAATTTCACTGATATTTAGGGAGAGAATTTAATGTAACGACTCCAAGAAGACAAGACAGTTTATTGAATGATTCGTTAAGTAGTAACGGACATGTACATTCCCCTCTGGGCTCACCTCATATGATGCGGTCCCCTCGGGAAGCCCCGAGAAGCCCGGTGCACAAGTTGAACAGTCCCGTACGAAGTCCTGTTGGTAGCCCTAGGGAGCATTCAACAGTTAAAGTTCTCACTCACAGAGGAAGCATTTCCTCAGATTCTGAGTAAGTTTGTCCAAAAATTAAAAATTGCCATAATAGACTTATATTGAACATAAAGTTATTTTCTCCTATTAAGACTATTAGACCGTCTAATTCAAAATAGTATCATGACTGAATCATTAACAATTTATATTTTCAGTGTAACAACAACCATTTCTGCATGATTTAATTTAATCCAATTTCTTTAATTACTTTTATTTATTTGCACTTTGGATTTATTTTAATGCTTTCTTGTGTTTATTTGATTTTGGCTCATTTCCCTGTTAATATGGTGTTGTGAAGTTTTATACTTGTCTTGATTCATAAATTCCTTGGTTCTAATTGGATAGGGAGAATGTATTATAAAGAAAACAAAAAGGCGGGAATCATCTGTATGAGTCCATATCAAACGGTATTTGTGGTCAGTTAATGTATTCATATATCGGTGGGTTTTATGATGATAAACAAAACGGCAAGATATTTCATATCTAGTAACAAGTAGATCATTCTATAATATGATTATATTGTCATATAACAACCAGTTTCATCAGGAGGTTTTTGTTTATACGTGTTGGTGTGGATACTTTACCGATATAAGATGTGACATTGTTTGTGTTGTGGTCTATCTTATTTGAACCTAAATCTATTGCTATAAAAAAGTTTGCCAGTATATAGAAATGTAGACCTCCAGGGAAATGAGCCTTTCCTTATAGCCTCACTTTTTGTTTTAATTTTGCAGTGTAACCAAAGTAAACCAGATGTTTAATAAAAGCTTGTGATGTTGTTTTAATCAAATTAATTAATTAATTAATTATCAATTAATGATCAATTAATGCCAATGATCAATTAATTATTAATTAATTATTCAATAAATTAATTATTTATAACACCGGGCAGGGGGACAAAACAACTAGTCCAGCTCTATATTTATCAATTTCTCACTTTTCCATCTGAAAGCTAAAACAAAATCACAGACTTAATAGACTGATGAATGCATTACCTGTATATTAAGGTGGCATATTTTGAAAGCTTAGATAAACAACAAAGTATGAATATTTGGTTAATTACCAAATTTATTTCAAGCCTCTGGTTCACTTGATGCACTCATGTTTTTGTTTATTTTGCATGTTTGTTATTTTTGTTCTGTTTTTCTCTAACATTACAGATGCAGTCATGAAACGTGTGTGTGATCCTAACCCAGACCCCTGTTACCATAACAACCAAAATGTATTGTTTCTGTGCTAAAGTGTTCTATATCTGGATGTGATTTATTTTGTGTGAGATACAATGTGTGACCCCTGTGTGATTTAAATGTGTGGTGTGAAACACTACCTGCATGTGCCCCTTTTAGCTAATATCCCATGGCATCTAAACTGAAGTATTAAATACAAATGGTGTGATGTTCTTTTGAACTAACTCTTGGAGAAATATACTCTTCTTAGTGAAGGAGGCTATTTTTTGTTTCCTATTAGAGTCAACCGATGATGGAGCTTTTATAAACGTTATCTAACATGGAGTTTATGTTAAATATGTACAGAGTCACTTGTAATTGTATGTAATTGGGCATACGTTTACTGTTAGTGTATTAGCAGATGGAGTTTGATTCATGTGTATACATTACCTACTGTGTGAGTGAAGGATTATATATACTTATTTAAGATAAATTCCCAGATGTGAAACAGCCTTATATTAGCACTGACAACATTTGCTCAGCTTATTGTGAATGACTGAAATCCATGTATCAATTATGTTGGAATTTATTATAAATATAGGCACTTATATGTGATTATCATTTAGAAATATTCTTTCTATTGACAATAGAAATAAGTTGAAAGTATTGTTTTTCATCATTGATCTACGGTAGGACATATTGTCATACTAAAGAAAAGGATGGGATAATTATTCATTATTTTGATCATCAATCAGTTGATTTTCCTATCATCTTATAATCCATCAAAGATTTTTTGTTTTATTTTCCTAATTCATGTTTTTTATTTAGATACATTTATTTTTTTGGCATAATATATCTTTTTATATTTAGTGTCTGTTTCCAAAACAGATTGTATAAATGTGGAGTTGTCCTTGTTACTGTGACACAAACTTATCAATCTATCGTCAGATTTCAAATGTATGGATGTCCTGTTCTTCAGTGGTGTAAACTTGTGTATACATACATACTGAGGGTTCAACGCAACAGTGTCGTAACTCATATTGAAATAAGAACAAGTTACGACAGTGTTGCGCTGAGCCCTCGATATTACATGTAGTGTGCTTTATATCTGATCTCAGTAGCATTCATTCTCACATCCTGTTTGGCGTGATATGTCCTTACTGGTGCCCTCTGCATGTCATGGACCAAACCAGTTTATTGACTTATATGTTGTGTTAAATAGTGTTTATTTTGTGGCAGCTTATTCTCATTTAGATTTTATGTAAGATTTAATAATTAACAGATTTTGTTTGCAAATCAGCCATAAAAATCCTGATCTTGTGTAAAAGTGCCATATCAACGATGGAATCACAAAGCAATACAAAACCATGTCATGAATTTGCAATTTTTAGAAACATTTATCCATATTTTAACTATTTAGCCTTTTGTCCTACATAATACATTTTGTAATATTACCAAGTGTATTCACACTGTATATTTAAATGCATAAATCTCAGAATTAACTCTATCGTATGATTATTAAATTTATTTATATTGCATTCTTAAAAAAGATCAGTCACATGATTTTTAGAAAGTGGAAACTATATAATAGTTGATCTTTCCTTAGCAGTCACTCATTTGATGCGCATGATCTTTTGTCTAAACCTATGTACTACATTTTTCTACATCTGCCATGCAATTGTTAACTTAGTTCTTGTTTCAGTACAAATTTTTAATAACCATTCATGTAGGTTTTAATTGTGTATTAAGTAATGTACATGTACTTGAAATAAATAAAACCTTTTGCATTATTGTATAATAAATACTGTATGCTTGTCATTCTTTTATTGTGATAAAATCAAGTGTGTCCGTTTAGATTTACTTCATTGCCGAGTTAAAATAAATTTTTCTCTGAGATCTTGATTTTATGATACATATTCTCGTACATGTGTTATAAAATATCTAGATTTATAGTTCATGGTTGTAAATTTGGATTTATTTTACAGTCATTATCTCCAACCATAAATTTTGTGTTGTCATAAATATTCCATTGTTTAATTTTGATATATTATGTACAAAATTCCAATTATATGTTAATTTGTATGCATGCATATGCATTTTTGTGTAAATAGATATTGTGTAAATATACTATTGTGTACCCATTGAAATGTGATGTATTTATTTCAAAGTTGGATTCTTGTACTTATAAAAAAGGCTTTCGTTTTTGTGCCGTAATGTGAGTTAAACTTTTCTAAATAACAGTTCCGTACAATGGAAATAAAAATAGAAATTTATAATTTATAAACTACCGGTATGTGTTGTTGTTCTTTACTTGAGGTTTCGAGTGTACAAGTTGTTTAATGTGACTGCTATGTAAGTTCCCATTACATGTAGTGACAGTCTACTTCAATAAGTTGATAGATCACAGAAAAGGTCATTAAGTTACTGGTTCAATATCCTGATGATGCTGCATGATGGTACACAGGGGTGTCAATAGAGCCAAATTAAAAATCCTGAAAATATATGTGGCTGGCCATTTTTGCCAAACAAGAGGCTTTCAACTACATTGTTCCTATATTTTACCCATTTTTAATTTAGACCATAACCTTGCCATTTCTTTTCATCAAATAACTTTCATTCTGAATATATCCAGAATATTGACACCCCTGGGTACATGACTATGGACTCTTTCATATCTATTATCAAGATTACACTTCCAAATCAATACCATTAGGAAACCCTGTCTGAATGCTAGACATATATGTATATTTTGGCAGTTACATACCAAATCACCAGAATATACCACAAGGCATTTTTTCATGCTTTTGATTTCATCCCTTTAAGACCATGACAACTTATTATTGAATGTCCACAAGGTAACTAGTGTGAATAGAATTTCAGGAGACAGCTGAAAAAACTTATAATTGTTTAGAAAATGGAGCATGACTTATCATGATTATAAAATGTACAAATATTTACTGACATAGATACATCATGATGGACTCTACAGATATCAAACATGTTCTAACTTATATTTACAATAAAATCAAAGCAGTATGTGATTTAAGAATTAGTCATTTTGAAACAGTGCACAAAAATGCCACTAGAGTCTCATTTGTCATATGAGCTTTGAAAATCTATTTCTTTACACTGATACGGAAAAACAACTTATATTTGCTGGCTAACATATTTTCAAATAGAAATCATCGACTAGGGTAAGTAACATGTAGAAAGAACCATTTTAGTTTGGTATGAGATAATTGATAACAAGAGGGCCATGATGGCCCTATAAATGCTCACCAGGAGAAAAGGTCATTTGGAGATGAACATTGTTGAAGTTTTCTATACGAATCCAAGTAAGATCAAGTGACCCATCTGGGCTGTGTTTTATCCCATGGCCATTATATGAACAGATTTAAAAGAGGTCCATTAGACAAAGCTAAATACCAAATATTTTAGCTCTAGGCCTTGTGGTTTCGGAGAAGAAGATTTTTCAAATTTTCCTATATAAAATAGAATAAACCCCAGGGCAGGGCCAATTTTGACCACAGGGCCATAATTTGAACAAACTTGGTAGAGGTCCACTAGACAATGCCACATACAAAATATCTAAGCTCTAGGCCTTGCGGTTTTGGAGAAGATTTTTTAAACTTTCCTTATATAAGTCTATATAAATCAAGTGACCCCCACGGCGGGGCCAATTTTGACCCTAGGGTAATAATTTGAACAAACTTGGTAGAGGTACACTAGACAATGCTACATACCAAATATCTTAGCTCTAGGCCTTGTGGTTTCGGAGAAGATTTTTTTAATTTTCCTATATAAAATAGAATAAACCCCAGGGCAGGACCCATTTTGACCCCGGGGCCATAATTTGAACAAACTTGGTAGAGGTCCACTAGACAATGCCACATACAAAATATCTAAGCTCTAGGCCTTGTGGTTTTGGAGATGATTTTTTAAATTTTCCTATATAAGTCTACATTTGTATATAAATCAAGTGACCCCCGGGGCGGGGCAAATTTTCACCCTAGGGCAATAATTTGAACAAACTTGGTAGAGGTCCACTAGACAATGCCACATACAAAGTATCTAAGCTCTAGGCCTTACGGTGTCGGAGAAGAAGATTTTTAAAATTTTCCTATATAAGTCTATATAAATCAAGTGACCCCCGGTGCGGGCCAATTTTGACCCTAGGGCAATAATTTGAACAAACTTGGTAGAGGTCCACTAGACAATGCTATATGCCAAATATCTTAGCTCTAGGCCTTGTGGTTTCGGAGAAGATTTTTCAAATTTTCCTATATAAAATAGAATAAACCCCAGGGCAGGGCCAATTTTGACCCTAGGGCAATAATTTGAACAAACTTGGTAGAGGTCCACTAGACAATGCCACATACAAAATATCTAAGCTCTAGGCCTTGCAGTTTTGGAGAAGATTTTTTAAATTTTCCTATACAAGTCTATATAAATCAAGTGACCCCCGGGGCGGGGCCAATTTTGACCCTAGGGCAATAATTTGAACAAACTTGGTAGAGGTCCACTAGACTATGCTACACACCAAATATCAAAGCTCTAGGCATTGTAGTTTTTGACAAGAAGATTTTTAAATTTCCTATATAAGTCTATGTAAAATAAAGTTACCCCCGGGGCGGAGCCAATTTTAACCCCAGGGGTATAATTTGAACAAACTTTGTAGAGTTCCATTAGGCAATGCTACATACCAAATATCTCAGCTCTAGGCCCTGTGGTTTCGGACAAGAAGATTTTTTAAGTTTTTTCTATTTGTTGCCATAGCAACCAGAGTTTTTAATGAAATTTAATTTTTTGAACAACTTTGAAAGGGGTCCACCCAAGGATCATTCCAGCAAAGTTTGGTTGCAATCGGCATAGCGGTGTAGGAGGAGATGTTTTAAGTAAACATGGACGCCACTTCACGACGAACGCAGGGCGATCACAAAAGCTCACCTTGAGCACATTCGTGCTCTGGTGAGCTAAAAAACAAGAACTGTTAATAATAAAGATTTATGGTAAATTTATTCTGAGAAATCTACCATGCCAAGTAAATAAAACAAACAATATTCATAAAGTACACTATCACAATGTATCAATACTACATTTTAACTTTTATTTTCACACACTATGAAAAAGTCTAAACTTGAATCTTCTTTGATTGACCATTAAAAATAAATCCATGTATAATGTAAGCAGCCATCTTTCAATGATGATAAATTCAAAGACAGACATGGTTCCAAGTAACTAAGTTTCAGATTTTATCAAATAAATAGTTTATCTTATGAGGGAGTACATAGCAGCCCTTAATCTAGTGTAGTTGTCTAATCCTTCCACTGGTCCTGTAATAAAATAATTCATTTATTTATTTTATCAGATTTAATACCATTTACAATATTGTTTCAGTTACATGATCACGGGCAGTTATCCTTACCAGCTTCCCAGTACTAACCACATTCTGTCTGCAAGCTGCTGCCTAACTACCCTACATATTCAGTAGTGGGGGACAAACTTACATAGAGTGTAATGTGTCACAGACAGTGTGAGCCTCGTCTGGGGCATCAACATGCAACATATTGATCAATAGTAATAAAGCAAACAGTAAAGATTTATAGCAGATTGTTCAAACAAGTGAACTAATTATAGATTTTTGTTCTGGGACTTGTTTTAAAAGAGCAAATCATGCTTACCAGTGATCCGAGTTTTTTAAAAGACTGAGATCTGACTTTAACAATAATACGAAACAAAAATATATCATCCTTACCAACAGCAGCAACCACAGGACATTTATCATAGATATAATTATAACATGTCTTCCTTAAAACATCTCCATTCACATTCTAAAATAAAAATAATACAACATAATAATATAAATATTTTATATTAATAATAAAAATAATAATTTCTAAGAACATTTAAAACTGGTTAGATGATAACTGAAGTTTTGTTTAAACTTGATGAATGAATACATTTTACTACAGCATAACCTGTGAACAAAAACCACCCTTAGGAAAGACAAACTGTGTCCTTCATTCAGAGGTCATTTGTTCTAAACTATCAACAATGGTTTTGAGAAGAATGGCCTTTATTTAGAGGGTGGACTTTATTCGGAGGTGGCCGCTAACACTGGTTTGATCATATTCCCCATTCAAAAGGATCAATTAAAAACAGATAAAACAAGTCTTTAAATATTACAATTTACCCAGACACTTACATTTATTCTCCATTCCAATTCTGCGGCTGGAATTCTTCTACCATAACATAAAATTTGTCTAAAATGGAAATAAAACATGTGTTTTACAGTTTCTGGAAACTAACATTTAGACACATTTTACACTGATGAATCATCTCTTTAAAGGGTTCAGAAAATAAAGTCATGCCCATGGTAAACCATTGAATTATAGCTGACTCCTGCTTCAATTTGAATCATATCAAATACAGTTATGACTATTAGTAACTTGTTTTCCTCCACCAAAGGGTAAGTATCAGCATCAATGTTTCCCATACAGAGTACAGTCAATAAAACCAAATTCTCTGTTATTTAAGACCATAAAGTAGTTAGGAAGTATGATATTACAGCAAAATTAAATAAGAACAAAACAGTATTATTTTAATACAAAAAATAAGAATTAAATTCTCCTTCAAGATAAGTAAGTTCAGCGATTTTTTTCATTCTTTGTTTTGGTCCGGTAAACGTATGTAGGCTTCATTTTCCCAAATCTAAATGGAGAAATTCCTAATAAACATTTTAAAGAAAAAAAAATTCAAAATCGGACAAACTTTTGACCATTTTTTAGACAAGAAGGATAGTAAACTAGTACAAAGAAACCAGAGACCTCAATTTATTTGGCATTCTCTATTGATAAAATTTCCCAATGACCTAGTTGTCACGACTCCAAAATTCATAATCTGACCGTACCAAAACCCATTCCCAAAGAGAAAAAAATCACTGATTAGAATGCTTGTTATGTCAGACTTATCTTGTGTGTAATGATATAAGACTTAAGTTTCAAGTCGTATGGGCCAAAACAAAAGACTAGATCAACATACTCTTGATGATAAACATGTGTTCAAGGTTTCAGAGCAATCTATACAATGTTCAAAAAAGTACAGGCAAGCTGAAGATGATGGTACATAACTCACTGCATTACAATATAAAGAAAATAACTGTAACTTAAAATAGGTTAAAGTAGTAAGTTACCTTCCAATATCTTCACAGATTGGTGTAGTACCATCTAACTGTAATAATAGATTTGTCTTTAAGAGTTGTTTTGCTCTCTCTACTTCAAAGTCACTGATATCAAAACAGAGTCTCATCCTGAAATACAAGATACAACATCCTTAAACTACGGTTACTATAGTAACAGGATCACAATTTGCATAAAAATGCATGTTCCAAACTGAATAATACCTAAACTTCAAACATCAATTATAAACCACCTGTAAACTTATTTACATGCCTTCTTAGCATCATCATTAACTGAATAAACAATAAAGATTCAAGTAAACAGTTTAAGTGGCAGCCTAGACAAAGCAAACCCAATATTTGAGCTTCAACCTTCAAGTATGACCTTGATCTTTGAGGTACGGGCCTGGTTCTTACACACATCACACAGTCTCATGAAGGTGAACAATTGTACAATGTTATTTTGAAATCAATAATTGAACAACAATATTACAGCCCTGAAAAGAAAAGGGAACATTTTACATGATTCCAGTATAGCCTCCACCACTGATAGCAGGTAGGGTTATAATTAAGCAAGACAGAAAGCAACTCACCATTCTTGTTGAAGGTTGAAAACCATGTTCTCCACGTCTTTTCTTTCACAAACAAAGTATAGACCCCTAAAATACACAAATAAGTCAAACATTTACTCATAGCTTATGAAAAAGAATTTGAATCCAATAACAAGAAACACGGCAGTGCCACAAAACCAGGTTTTCCAAGGCTTTAATGCCACAGCACTCTAGAATTCTTCGCTAAGGCCTCATCATTGGTTCAGTTTCGAGTGCGACTAATAAGTTATCATTGACCTTTACCCTACTGGCATAGAATGCAATCCCGAGCTTGATCTTTATGTAAGCTACCTCCACACAAAATTTCATCGCAATGTCTAAATCTTTAATAAAGTTATTGACCGGACACTGATTTTCCATTTTTAGTAACAGTGACCATGACCCCAAATACAATCCTAGGCTAGGTTTTCATTCAAGGATCCTACATACCAAGTTTGGTCAATCTGAACTTAAGTTATTGACCGGACACCGCCTGTTTGACGCCCGCCCGCCATTTCAGCATTCTAATAACCAGGTTTCACTACGTGAAAACCTGGTTAAAAATACTGTGTTCTCATTAAAATATTTTGAGTACCGAAAGTTTACCAATAATCAACAAGTCTTCCGAATAATTACAACCAATTGCTTGAATTATTTAATACACTCCAATGGGTACAATTAGGTAATGCTTAAAAACTGTCAAAGTTTCATTTAACTTTTAAGTAATAAAACGGCACATTACCAGAGACCAGTATCTGTGTAGCAAGTGTTAAAAGCTTGGAAACTGTGGCACATGTTTTCAGATGAGACATTGCTGGCAAATCTGTTCATGAAATTAGTGCCACCTCCGTAAGATCTATCCCAACTACCAATAGCTGTGTTAGCAACCATAAGAGCGACATTGTCAACATCATCCCATTTAGCACCCTCTACAGCCATAGCAATGTGAGCTAAAGGCATATCATCCTCACGAACTCTCAACTGTAATATAAAACATATACCGAGTCAAAACCAAGGTAAAGTTCACCATTTGGTGAAGCAAACAATTCAGAATTTCAGTATGAATAAAGAAATAAAATATATATTGATTTTAATTTTTATGAAATATAAGAGCTTATAAATATTTTTTTTAAATCATGTACAGCACAATCTCTTTTGCGCTACAACCTCCCTTCAATAACAGCATGATTTTTCCCACTGATTGATTTAACTATCAAATTCACTTCTCTAGAGTAACAACCTCGCAACAACAATATAATTCTTGTTACTACCAAGGGTGATGATTTGGAGAGGTTGCACTATAGCAAATTTATAGATTCTTTAAGATTTAACTTACGTCACTTCCTGTGAAACGAGTTGGGTACTTCTTTGTTGGAGCACCAGGGTAACCACTCTCCAAATGACCGAAATATTTCTCACCCAAGGCATTGAGTTTGGCATGATCAATACCTGAATAGATATATAGAAAACAACATGAAAACATCTACATTATCATAATGTTTGATATTAATCAGGCTATCCTAAAAAAAATGTTTGTTCGCCTTAACCTGACCTAGAAAATTTTCAGTGAGTAGGTAGGAAGGAATTTTTTTGACTATTTATTTCATATATTTCACCCAGAATACAGGCAAGAATGCTATTTTTAATAAAATAAGATTTATATCCTGATAAACCAAAACAACTGGGTCGGGGCCTTTTAGTTGGGTAGGTAGTGTTACAGCAAAAAAAAAATATTTAAGGAAGGCATCACAAACTAGGTGAATACAGTTTTGTTATCAACAAATAAATTTTCGCAGAAACTCAATACCATTCATGAACTATTCAATACTTAACAATATTAAATGAGCTGTAATATTTTTGAAGGAATGAAACCTACCTCCAGCTCCAGCAAGAACCATTCTATTTCCTTTGTAATGTTCTTGTGTATATTGTACTAGATCATCACGCTTGATGGACCTGAAAAATAAACAAGTTTTCATATTAATTAGTAAAATATATTGCCAGATATGATTCTTTTACATTACATTAATTGATTTTGTTATTGACCATAACATAACACTCATTAATTGCAGTTATACCAAATAATGAAATGATACTGATCTTTAAACACAGTAAGTTTATAAAACTTATAATGGACAGCAGCACATACAAGACACTAACAAAAAAACTTTTATGATTTACCAATCCACTTAAGAACAAACAATGTCATAAAGTCAGTGTGAGTTTCACACATAGGAGAATGTAATAAAAATGTGTGTATGAATGTAAGATTGTCCATGAATCAACAATTATTTGATCACTCTGAAATAAGTCAGATTAAGTTTAAGAACATAATTTAAACATTTACATGATATTTTCAGTAGGTCCTAGAATTGTACGACCCAAAGCTGTACCCTGGAAGGCAGTGGCATGTAAATGATCAAAAACAACCTCCTGCAAGTTGGTCTCTACTTCCTGTATAAAAAAACAAGAATTTTGTCAAATTTCTATGCTGAAATTCAGAACTTAACTATTATAACTCAAAACTTTTTTTGTGAATAACAAAATTGGAACATAATTATCTTTCACAGCAATGAGCAGCATTTATTTGGCTGAACAAATGTATGCAGGTATTTTATTACCTATCAAAGAAAAACTGTGCTCCAGCTAGACTTTGGGAAAGGCAGAGCATTGGAAAAGACCATAGGGCACCTTAAATGCGCAAAAATCCGTTCCGGACACAATATATTAGCAGAATTTAAATAAACCATAAAACCAAGAGTTCGTTTTTGTCCGTTATTTTATTTCTTTTTGTGTTTTGTTTCGTTTTCTTGTAAGAATGATGGCTTATCACAGAATTTATTTTGGTAAAAGATTTCCCTCCACACAACAGGTAAACTTAATGATTAACTTAAATAAGTATTGAGGATTTTATGTATATTAATTTGTCACAGGTTATATGCCCAACAGAACTTCTACAACTGTCCAGATATCATAAGAAATTAGTTCCACATACCTGCATTTCCCTGAGGATGACTCCACGCTCTCTTTCTATTTCATTCTCTCCTAGTTTACTGTTTTGAGTGATATCTGCTAGAATTTCCACAGCTGAAATAACCATTTAACATATATTTCATTAGAATATGCTGAGTGCTGATCAAAGAGCGGAAAAAATATCATGAAAGATGCAAATTTGGGGAATATTCAACAATGCAGAGCTAATAACTTGGGGGTGGGGGGGTAGATCTTATTTTCTGAGGTGAAGACACTATCAGTGTAACTAAGTTAGTGTAGTTTGTTAACTATTATTCTTACAAGAATTTGAATTGTTTATGATGTAAGATAGTAGTCCCTAACAGAAACTACAAAAACCAAAGATGAGCAAAATAGATTCAAACAAGCTGACAAATATGCTGTAAACATTTTTAACTGAAACTAGTTCAGATAACAGTATGCAGGTGTTCAACAAATTGTAAACATCATCAAATAACTGAGTGTAAATATATCAACATGAGAATACCTTTTTCTAAATCTTTTGAAAAACATTTAGCATAATAGACAGTTTGTTCTCTGGATGTGTAAGCATTCAAATGTGCTCCCATGTTTTCTACTTCAAGCTCTAACTGTGTCTGTGTTCTTTTTGATGTTCCCTGAAATTACAGACAAACCTTTCATAATCTCAGTGACTTTTTCATGTATGACTGAGTATGAAAGCATGAGTCATTACCTTAACTATTGAATTATTATTTCTGATACCAATCAAATATCACTCCTAGATGGAATCATGCCCAGTTAAATGTTGCAATGCTTCTACAAGCCACACCACAACTAGCAGACTTTTCTATCACTGGGTAACAAAGATTTAATTGCAGTTTGCATTAAAAAAAATTGTATATTACCTTAAATATCATGTGTTCAAGAAAGTGTGCAACACCATTGTTCTTTGCATTTTCATATCTACTACCAGCATCAATCCATAGACCAACCTGCAATAAAACATGTATACATTTACGTCCTTGTCTAATTTTTTTTTAAATAAATGTAGACACCAGAATCTTTTTTTAAATTAATGTCTGAGGCTTTTTAAATGGAAACATTTTCTCATAGTCATACTATTGGACTAAAATTCTAAATAAATTAATTACTTGATACTACCATTTGATTAAAAATGCGAACAGAATACACAAAGATCAAGAAAAAATAAGGCATCACGGAACGTTTTCTTTCAAATTCTGTACCACATCCCTCTCTGGGGACTCTTTGTACAGGGTTTATGAACTTACAGTACAAGTTGGTAATCCAGAATCTTCACTAGCAACAGTGAATCCATTATTCAATTTGGACAACTGAGTCTCTGGAACATTTTGCAAAGCTACATCTAATGAACTCATCCATCTCTGGCTTGTAAGTACCACAGATCCTCTCAGCTGAAATGTAAAAAAGTTTAACACATTAAGCGAGTTTTCTCAAATATATCGTCAGAGGTCCTAACTGCGCCATCTTTCTTGTTTTTATCGTAGTCTCGTGAGATTTTACCGCACGCGCCAGTGACCGTGTGAATTTTTTTCAATGACGTAATAGATAAACGAGGATGAATATTTGTGTGAAAATACGATTCAAATATATAAATAGCAACCACAGGTCAATCTTTCAAAGTGAATAAACATAAAATATTATTACACAAATAGATAGAGCTTAACAAGAGCTGCACAGAACTGTTTAGTTTTTTCAATTATCTTAACTACAACCAAAGTTATGAAAATTTTAAGACCATAATAACTGACGGATTTTTGGAATTTCTTCCTAGTACAATTCATTGCGCGCGACCGATCGCTCGCGGAACTCTTGGAGGCTAATTTTTCACCTTTTAAGTCATAACTTTTTCAATTTTTAAGATAGTTAACTCAAATCTTCCAATTTAATGTACTTTTTCATGCTCTTTCTGTTTCTGCAATTATTTTTCATGTTCAGTCATTATTTAAAGAGTATTCAATAAAAGTCTGGAAGTAATAAAACAATTTTAATATGCAATATTATCACATCTCATTTATCGCATCATCAAATATACAGCTAAAGACAGAAAATAAATTATGCAATGCCTCAAGACTTTATTACCTTATTTACAGTTATAAAACACATGCTACACATGAATAAGTATCTTGGTAAATACCTAAACAAGTATTCTGAATGTCCATCAAGGATTGTACAAAATAAATATGAGTTTAAGAAATTAAGGGATTTTAAGTAATGACAAAATAATATCAGGATATTGTGTATTTGATATATCCCATTCTCAAATATATGTGGCAATGAGCCTTTATCATGGCATTCAGCTAATACACCTATAATGAATTTGTATACCAAATGCATAACTTGATGAGGCTGTACCATAATGAAATAATATCAGTTGCTGACATTCATTTCCTGTTCTCATGCATTTCTGAATAGAAACATTTCCTGTCAAATCACATAACATTAAATAAGTCTAATACATATAATATATATACATAACAAATACATTTATTATACTGGGAATTACTCAATTGACTGTTCTAAATTAATCATAGCACATATTAAAAGAAGTTCACATACAGGTCATTGATGGAATTGAAGTCCGGGAAGTAACACAGTCTCCCAGAATATCATTACTATGGGTCTGGATATATATTATTTCTTGATGCCAACATTAAGTTCCCGGTTTCCGACAAGTACATATATAATGAAACAAACAGCTAGCTAGCTGTTGGACCATTGGACATAGTTTTAAACCAACACTGGTGACCCGGATACTACCTAGCCCGGCTTGAGTGAATAGGTTCTGTCTTCCACTTGGAAACTGAAACAGTTTATTTTGAAGCATGTTTTGTCAGTTCAATCACAACTCCTATTATATTCTAGTCTGGTTGTATTTGTTAGTTTTCCAGCATTTATACTAATTACTATAGCACTCTGTAAGTCTCTATTTCTAAATAGAATACAGATGGCTTAATGTATAAGACTATCCATTTGCTCATGCAGATTCTCTCTGTCATTTCATTCAGATATCTGCCACAGATGACTTGAGTTCAATTGGAGTACATCAGGACTGACTTTAAATTTAAATATTGAAAGGACATTGTGTCATGATCTTGCCAAAATAGTGTCAAAACTTCTTAATGACTTTTTGCACGTGTGCAGTTGTCATTTTAAGAAAAATAACTACAATATCTCGTAAAATATTCAACATTTGGGGAAAAAGTAAATTTATCCGAATTTTTTGTATATCCGAAAATTACGACACTTGACAAATGCACATCAATGAAGATAATCGTTTTTTTTCTTTCAAATAAACTTTGAATTCTTCAAAATATTTAATAATGCAAGTCTAAACACGCATCAAGCAAGTATGTATCGATTGCAGAACTCCAATTAATCTATTAAGAAATGTTGAAGTTGGACATCAATTTTTCGTAACGGCCGCCGTGTCACGCAGTCGAAATTGAAAACTAGCTAATTTAAAATTTATTTCCGAAGGGTTAAATCGCTATTAATTCCAATGAATTATATCATTTTAAAGCTAAGAAATTAAGCTAATATGTAAAACAAATGATTTAATCATCTGTCGGATAATTAGCCTATAAAATGCGTTCAACTTCGAGCTCTGTTATTTATATGGCATGGAGGAAAAATCAACAACAATTTTATTTTCGCTAATTTTGGCGTTGATTAACTTGATCAAACAAATAAATGTAAGTTATCTGACAAAATATACTTTTTGGGCAGTAAATATATTGATTTGTGTGTACCAGGAGAAATTTAACGGGAACTGATGAAGTTTTTATCAATCTTCGTAATGGCGACCGGATTCGCATCACGGCGAGTGGTCGAAATTGACGACTAGTCAATTTAAAAATTATTTCCGAAGGTCAAAATCAATATTAATTCCAATGTATTATATATCATTTTAAAGCTAAGACTTTGATCTAACTAGGGGTACCAATGATTTAATTCTCAACCATGGGGTTTGTCTACAAAATTTGTTCAACTTCGACCATTCATAGCTCCGTCATTTTTCATCTCAGGAAAAAATCAAAATCACCGAACTGAAGAACGTCCTTTTTTCTGATTGGATAATATCACTTTCAAATTATTAATTAGCAACCAATACCCCGGAAATGTGTTGGAATACAGTGACCCCTCTAAAGTAGCGTCCATGCTTAGATCTTTTTGGCTGATAAGAAATTTCATGTAAAAATCGAGTTTAACTTATTCCTGTGTAAAGAATTTTTTTTTAAGATAATCATGAATACACCAATAGAAAGATAATTCAATATACTTTCTAAATATGTAATTTTCATTACGATGTGCATAGTATAACTGGATGAAATAAGTATTTGAAGACTACCACCCACTAATTTTTTACATATTCCAGAGGTAATATTGGCTTATCTGTGGTTGCTAATATAAATAATTCCATTTCATTTCACTCAACTGTTTTTATGTGTTTTTTCTTAATGCAAAATGGTTTCTACGAAGAATGTCCCTTTTATGCACAAATTATTGGAGTAAAAATGTCTGGAACGCACCGTTTGCAATGTTTCCTGTTGCATCAATAAAAGTCACGTGACCATAGTCGTATTTTAAGGCTATGCCTATTCTTATTATTACTTTTTTATCCCTTGTAGATGTTAAGCTTGGTAAGTGATTTGAATCCGTATTTTTATTCTCAATCGTCACCCGGAACATACAAAGATCAAGAAAATATTTCAATGACGCACTCATTCAAGCATTGTTATAGGAGGAACGCGTGGACATAGATGAAAATATGAAAGTAGAGAAATACAACTTAAAAATATGGGTTAATTAAATTACAGTGCTCAAATTGGAGAAGTATGGAGAGGTGACACATTTTTTTCAGTCCTCACTGTAAACAGGAGGAATAAACTATGTTTAAAGCTACTCATAATCGATAAAATAATCTTATAAGTTGAACAATGCATTGTTTTAAGTAAATTCGTTCAAAAACCTGTTAACATGAATAACCTTGCCTAAATTATTGTAAATGTCAAGACGTCACTCACACATGGCGCAGTTAGGACCAAGAAAAATGGTGGCATTATATTTGACTCACAATGTGTTTTATGTTACTTTGTAGTAGAAACGTATTTATGATGGAGGATTTTTCTTGGTATTGAAGTAAATTGGTTATAATTAAGTGGTTAGTAAACAGTTTCTATTATATGTAGTGTATTAATGTAGCATTTCACAGCTAAAGCTTAGATTGGCGCAGTTTGGGCATTCGAGGATATGTATTGATATAATTTGATATCACAAACGTGACATTGACGCAGAAATAATTATGTCTTCATATTTCTCATTACAGTCCAATACGAGCGAGATAAATCTGACACAAGGGCTGGCATTATATTGTACTCACCAGTGTTGACAAATAATGACAGTTCCGAGCTGCCCTTTTCAGCAAATGCAAAAATGTCCACCGAAAATAATCCAATGTCAGTTGGTCAACTAGTTACATAATCAACATTTATTGTGAATAGTTGAACCACGAAAGCAATGGGCATGGCCCGAGGTAGTAGTTAAATAATTACACTACAATGTTCTCTGTACAGACATTCCAACATATAGGAAGTTAGGTCAAAGTGATACAACTGGTAAAATAAATGTAAAACAGTGGGTGGGGTAACTAACGAACTTTTGTATTTAAGCATACATATCAGACAATATCAACATGAATGAAAAGAAATAAACAGAAACAATAAATGTTTAAACATATGACTAAAAGTCTTACATGTTTGGTGACAGGAACTGTCCTGGCAAAAGTGTTTGCCACTTTCAACATCTTTGTGGCCATGTTATGGAAAAGCGAAGGACGACACCAATTGCGCACGCGCGATCTTATTAAACCAAGAGGAAAAAATTAACGGACATATAAGTACGAATATGTATCATATTCGCGAATATGATATTGGTTTTACGAAAATGGAGCTTTTTAAAAGAATTCGTTCAAAACGTTTTATAAAAATAAACGGTAAAATAGGAATAAAATTCTTGATATATTTCTTTGGAAATAAAATTAATATAATAACAAATATTTATCAAGTTATATTCACATTTAGTCTAAAAACGCATGAGCTCATTCGTGAGAATCAAGGACATACCAATTTAAGGGGATTCGGCACATACATTTTGACAAAAAAAATCACCTTTATGACATACGTATATGAATATAAGTCCTTAATGCATAAATAATATCTAATTATAACAAAATTTCTTTAATATTTTACCTTTAAATCTAAAAGAACGTGTAAGAAACGCCAAAAAAATGCCATATTCACAACGCTGGCTGAAGTCATATATTTATATAAACTTAATTTGTATTCAGGAGCTCAAGTGAATTTCGGCTATTTACAAATAAGTGTATCAAATCTGATTGATATTTGTAATATACATCATAAAACTTGTTTCTACAATAAGATACCTGAATAATACATACACCGTATACCGGTCGAACACACAGGTATCCAATATCCTTACAATTCTTCATTGCCAGTAATATATTTCAAGCAATTTTGTCTGCTCTTACATGCATTAGCGTCAGTCAGCAAAGTTTTTATTGTCATGTTCACAAACAGTCAGTCTACTTGGGGAATTTATACACGTGTCCATATGATCGAACAACATATCTCCACGTGCGTTCAAGGCAATGAGGGATATATTGCCAAAGCCAGAAACATACGCACGATGTCTCCTAAATAATTTGATGGCATGCGTTTTGACTCTCTAAAAAGTGACATTCCATAATGATAATCACGGAACAATTAGTTTTTAATTTGGGAATGATATTGGACTTACACATGTACAATCATCTATTTTTTGTGTTAAAACTTACGTCCTATTTAACTGAAATAGCTAGACCTTTGTTAAAATACTAAATTCCGTAACATTCACCCAAATAATTATTATCCTACAGAGAATTTGAAAAAAAGAAAAAGTTTGTCCACTTCAAATTTCTCTGCAGAGTCTATATGGACAAACTACGACAGTAACAATGCAAATATTGGTACCGATGGATTCGGAAAATTGTTGGCTATATGAAAAAACTAGAAACATTTCAACTTTTAAGAAGCCTTATACGATATGTTGCCTTATATAGTTCTTTTCTTCATCTGATTAGGGCACCATTTCTTCTGTTGTTTTTGAATGCCAATCGATCTTACTCTTAGTCCCCCCTGTCATTGCCTTCTGACGGACCACATTAATAGCCACTTGTTTCCAGGGTAGATGTCAGACGCTCTGCATGCTTTTGTCATAGATAAGAATCTCCACAATTTCTTCCTATTCAAATAATTACTTCTCTTCCTGTCTCTTTCGTTCTTGACGTAAATACTCCGCATTTTCATTCAATCGCTGACGGTATGCATTTTGGATTTCCGCGCGGCGTTTACCTATTGTCTTATCGCAGCCTGATACCATAAACCTTCTTTATAACTTGGAAACCTTCGTCAGTATAAGATAAAATAAAACTCATGAAAAGCAATAGAATGGAGTTATATTAAATCACTACATGTACATGTTTGTGAAATTCACTTAAATCGATGTTTTATGATCCCAATTACTAGTACTGTATAAATGCTTGATATCATTGCAGGTGAAAATGTTATAGCGCAACATCGACCAAAATTTCGGAATGTTTTTATTGCAATTAAAAGCCAGTTTTATTGATAACACATCTTTTCCAGGTAAAATAAGACTTGCTTTTCATCATACACCGAATAAAGCTGATGTTTCTTTCAATGTTAACACCCGAAGCAACAGTATGCAGCACGCCTGTATATAGCAGTCAGAATTTAATAACTTTAGACATTCTAAAGTCGCTCATTGACAATGAGAAAATTGATAGCCATTTTTTTTCAAAGAAAAATCTAAACAACACAAGGTAGTGTTAAAATCAAACAATTCATAAAGGTCGGCTATTGACAAATCAAAGTACTGACGGAAAGAATGAGCCGCGTCGATCATGTTGCAGAGACGAGGTACGACTTTTCATCTTTTTAAAAATCTTTTTTATATTTATTTAACAGATATAGTTCTGTATAAATATATAGTACTAGGCGTTTCCATGTATTTATTACTTTCTGTTAACACGAACATTACAAAACGATTGACATTGCATTCTGAGGCGAGTAATTTCTGTCAAATTTATACAAATTTT
This sequence comes from Lutraria lutraria, assembly GCA_964023205.1. Taxonomy (NCBI): domain Eukaryota; kingdom Metazoa; phylum Mollusca; class Bivalvia; order Venerida; family Mactridae; genus Lutraria; species Lutraria lutraria. The sequence goes on along the minus strand of OZ026844.1, from coordinate 2,620,640 downwards.
TGCTCGATTCGATTTCTTAGACAGGGATAACTTTGTTTTAAACAAACTGGATTTTTTATATATTATACAGCATCAATAGGGGAAATACTGAGTAAGGTGTTATGGTATAAACATAGCTACCAACCTATTTAATATCAAGTAGAAAAAGCCAAAAAATACACCAAACTTTTTAAAGGTTTGCCGGTTTATTAACAAAGCGATGTTGATTCTCCATTATGAACCTGTTACAAAAATAGGATCATTATGAAGTGTGTGTGTGATTAATTTATTAGTTATACTAGCCATAATGCCATCATCAATATCCTGCTTCGTTGTTCATTTCTTGATATACTACTCAAATTCTATCAGGATTACTTACTCAGTGTTTGAATACAAATGATATTTATATGATATGCAAGATATCTTGCATTGGACATCATTTGTTGTTTGTTTTCGCTGCCACATGTTGCATGAATTATCCAATCTCAATTAGATTTAATAAACAGTAGCTATAGTACGATGTATTAATATTATGAAGCAATCAGTATAAGCAATATCGCAAGTGATCCTGATGAAAGTTTGATTAGTTTATATAGAAATAAACAACAAACAGATCATTGATAATGATATATGTGATATATTTTGCTGCATTTTCATTACACACGGGTGTAATAATAATGATTTATTCTGTCAAAGATATAAGTCATAATTACGAAACACTAATAAAACATGTTATATGAAACAATATAATAAAGGTATTCGTTTCAAATATACAAGGTGCATATAAGTGTTTATAAATCTTCAGTAAAGCTGATTAATTATTCTTGTTGCAGATGCTTCTAAATAATTTATAGTATTGCAGATATGCGCTTTGAAAACTGTTACGATGGAAACATGATTTGCAATATGAAAAATGCAAACAATTCTGTATAAGGATTAAAAAAAAAAATTGCGATTACGTAATAAACACACTTGTAATAAAATATAATAATGCGCGTCATTTATGTACATAATTGATTGTCTCAATTAACAACTATATTCTAATGGTCAGGTGTTCATTAGCATTAATAGCTGTAATAAGACAACCACTTATCAGGCAGGTGAAATGATACTAATTTATTTGTTTGTACAACGATATCAACGGCATGATCAAAACAGGTCATTCCAAAAGTAATGTATAAAGCAATGTAGGTTCACTTTTCTCTTTTAAGACACGTATAATCCGAACTTCAACACATCGAATGAGAATTGAGGCGATACATCGCGAATACAAGTTAATGTAGTCTTTATGGGTGATGATTCATAGCAAAGATCGTTTTATAAATCATAGGTATAAATCAATTTAAAGGAAATGTAATGCAAAAAATGGATTAATTAAAAAGATAGACAACAACTAACTAACACTAGGGCCAGTTGGCCGATGGATTCTCACGAGATATGGCAATATTACTTACGACTTTGATTATAATTTGTGCTGCAGTTAGTAGTAAAAATATTGGAAAATAGACCTCAGGGATATTATTTAAAGTCCCATAAGCACATAAATTCATCGGTCTTAATAGTTTCTGCTTGTCCTATAACAGAGGAATCCGGTGTGTTTTCCTCACGTGCATACTTCATAGCAAGAAAAAATGTTTCCAAAACCAATATCGTATTTTTTTTCAATATCATTGAAATAAATACTATTTATAGTCATGTTATGCACACGTCATTTAGTGACGTCACGCGTTCTATATATTTCCAGTTTATAAAAGCAAAAATCACAGCGAAATGAGTGATTTGCGAAGAAAAAGAGCTCGTTTCGTTAGTAATTAATATCAGCAATTGCTGGTTCTTTTTTTTGCATATTTTTTAAAACAAAAACTAATGGGACTTTAAGCAAATATGTTAGAGGGCCTCTGAATGGTGCTACATGCAAAAAATGTAAGCTCTTATCCTAGTGTTACATACAAAAAGAATTTTCCTATGCACCCAAGTAGAGCTTAAATCACACGCTAAGTCATGTTATAGTCACTACTTAAGTCAGGATATTGTCATGGAAAATGTGTGCCTGATTCAGCACAAAAGTGATTGTCAATGATTGAAAAATGTATTTTAGAGTTTGAACAAGATATTTGACTTCGTCAGATTTGCTCGTTGTTTTTAGTAGTTCATTAGTTTTCCATGATATGAAAATTACGATGTCTTCAAAAACAAAAATAATGCATAACAGGAACATTTTGCGATACGAAAATTGTGACTTCCAATTAAGAAACTTGATTGAAGTCTTGGCAAACACTTGTAATTGACTATAGAATGAATATACAGCTACGTGTTTATGTCATAGTTAATAGGGATCGATAGTCTAGTGGTAACGCACTGCACTACCAATACTGAGTAATGGTCACTGCTTCGGCTATATTTTAGAGACGCCTTTTCAAGGCCCCAAATCCCTACTTCCGAACACAGTAAATGTGTTAATAAAATCATAGGAAACGGATAAGGCACATCGGTGCTTTTACGCCGGGACATGAAAAAATAACAGGAGAACAGTTTTCTAGTATATCCTTTAATCAGAGAGAAATACCATATATATAGCTGTCAAATGTACCATCAAATAATAAATAAACAAAGTGAAGTAATATAATATTACAGGGTTTAAAGTGGATCACAAAAAGATTTCTTGATATTTATAGCGCCATCTTACATGATAAATGTTTGTTTCATATTTACAAACATTCTTCCGTTGCTTATTCCCCAACCCTTGGTTGGATATTTGTTTCATCGACCAGTTTTGTCACAGACAGTGTTAAAGCATCACTTAATAGAGTAATTGTTTCATAATACGGTTAGTGATCTTACCAAATGGTTCGTTTACGTTGGAACACTCGTGAAAGAAAACTTACGGAAAATTTCGACCGTCAATACCATTACATAAATAGAAAAGTTTTAACCATACGGCTTGACAATGAATTACCAGCTGCTGTTTTACGTATTTCTTTTACTAAACGATGGACAGACTTGGTCATCAAATTACAATTTGACATTCATGCCGAAACTACAAGAATTGTGTCCGTATACTTCATTTTGTGAGGAAAATGCGACCATGACTTTTCCGACAAGTAACACGAAACGTCCTTGCTGTGAATCGTGCTCCTGTAAGCCAGACTGTGAAAAAGACAAAAACTGTTGTTTCAGTAAAACTGATACTTGGAAAAAGTGCATGGCTGCAACTGTGAATGCAAACATCACAAATATTCATTATCTGATGATTCACTCGTGTCTTATAAATCCACACGTCGCAGAGAACAGGACAATGTGTTTATATGACACTGCAGATTACAAGTCTTTTGCACCGGTTGTTTCGGAGGAATCTAAAGATATATTTGTTAATTCAGAATGCGCACTATGTAATAAAGTTTACGACACAATTCCGTGGAAATTAGCGGTATATTGTCTAACGAGTAAAAATAATAAACACTCATATGACGTAGCCAATCTTTTAAATGGTGAGGACTTCAGGAATGTTGGTTGTTACCTTGGATACGTTCCTCCTAGACATCTTAACATAGAATCACAAGAATGCAGAATTGATGTAATTCGTGAATGCAATGTTAGTCAGAAGGCCCTTGAGTGGGAGCCGTTATGGGATTACTGTCCGATGTTTGAAGCTCTGTTTTTAACATTAAGTCATGTGTATGGTAACATATTTTGTTTTCTTTGTAACGAAGGCTACGATTATACTATTGTGTCAACATGTTTAAACTGGGGACACAAACATCCAACCAGTGTTGCTTTCACCGCGGTATTGGACGTTTTCGATTCTGTCGAACTGGACAGTCAAGTAGTTTCAAATAAAAGGGTATGCAGCCCAACAGAAACATTGGTTCACTCCTTCCAGGTACCATTTTATTTCTAATTGTTAATTCTAGTCGAACTGATGGGTCAATGTCGGATGTCATTCTTTGTATTATATGATTAAAAAAGAAATGCTGCTTTCAGTTTTAATACTTCTTTTGTCAAATATCTTTAATGGATAATTTTGATTGTGATACTCAATTACTATAAGAAATAACAACATAGTATAAAATACCATTTTCTGGTGTATAACCTGGCACCAACAGCTATGGTCATTTGGGGACTTTTCCTGATTTAACGGCGAGAGGACTCCAAACGTGTACCTAGGACTAAGGTAAAATCATCGGTATTCCGTATCCTTGGTGGACAGCATCCTCGGGGATTAGTGATCATACCAGTCAGAGTATCTAATCACATGAATTCTGTTTCACAATCGTAAGATGGGAAATGTTCATATAATCTGTTGATTCGTACCGTTCAAATTAAATATATTCAAATATCGATGGAAGAATACGCTGTTTTACATATATATATACTATAAATCAGACAGTAGAGAGTGGGGAAATTAATGGAGATCACCGAGTGGGCGAGACTTGTGGTCCAAAGTAACAGTTTTGTCTGAAGATAATTTATAAATGCTGTTCTCTAGTCCTTTTATACATGCTTCATGGTACAAGTGTATATACTTACGGACTCATGCTATTATGAAATTTCAGAAGAGAGAAGGTAGGTATTGTTTAAACCATTAATGTGAGTTGTTTATTTACAGACAAAATGTCGTCGTGTAGAATGTTCGTTGGGAAAGATTCGGCATGGCGGAAAATGTAAGTTTTACAGTAAACAATGGATAGGAGGCCCATACACCGTGGTCTTGAAATTATTTCCACTTGACAGAACAACAAAAATTGACGCATCCGTTATATCCGATATACAATCCGAATTCAAAATCGACAAGAAATCCGGATGGTTGAAACGGAAAGCCATGAAAAACTGGACTATCAAGACCTTACTGTACAGACAATCCATAGACAAAAAATATGTTGAATATTTCGTAGCTGTCTCGCAGTTTCCTTTACCGAGTGTGAATCCGTCCAGACTATGGACAACACTACAACGAACACTAAATGAGACATGGTTACTGACAATCAAAAACACAACAGTCCCATTGCAAGTGCAGTTCAACAAACACGAACGTTATAAGATGATGCAAAAACGCATATTGCAGAAATTCGATATATTCGTCGACCAGGAATATGGATATTTTAATTTGTATTCATTACAAAAGCTAAACGATAGTGAAGAAATTTATCTACTTAAAGTATATCACATCGAGTATCACTATCCTCAGGAACCCAAATACCTAAACGAACTTTTCTTGTGTAACCAAATTAAACTCATGCCTGAAGAGTTTGAAGGAACAGAAGCGTACATGGTCTTGAAACCAACTAACGAAGTATTATTTGATGCGGAGTTTACACGAAGTTGGCCACACGAGTATTATGTATGTCTAAACAGATTTCGTCTGAACAAAGGTTTAAGTATTGTCTATCATGTTCAGCTAGAAATGATCGTCACTTTGTCTTTGTATTTATTACAAAGAATTATAATCACGGTATAAACTTTGATTCATAAAGCCTTTGAAGCCTTACAAACTTATAATGGTATAATTCTTGTTTATGTTTAGAGTCAGATATTATTAAAATATAGGTATTCATCTTTTACCTTTTGTATATTTTTTTAAAACTTAACACTGTTTATCACATCATTTAAGCTATACGAGGGTATTTATTACCCCTGGATATCCTACCAGTACAAAGCAGTTCTGACAGCAAGAAACTGCCTACTTCCATACATTTTATTTACAGAGTCCGAATCTATGAACTCCATATTAACTTTACAGTAAGAGAGCTTACACTGCAATGTCTATACATGTACTAGTTAGATGAACAACTTTCAAAATTACCCTGCAAAACTATTGTCATATAGTTAGGACTGCACAAATACAGCGCAAGGTCCATTAAAACAAAATGGTAGCTGAAATGTGGCGATGTATCACTTATATACAGAGTTAGAAAAATGGTAAGCATCAATTCAACGGGAAAATACACAAATTTAAAAGCATTTGATATTGGAAGAGAAGGGAGTTAACTCCTGTTGTTAGGATTACACTTGTCGTGTCAGTCATTTTACCTTCGTCAATACATTTGTTCAAGAAATTAATTAAATATTTAATGTATTTGTTCTGGGGTCGCCCTTCCAAATTTAGTCCAGTGCACTTATTAAAGAATACAAAATGGTTGATAAATTTGCAAATATGAAAAGTCTAAACTGTACGTGCTATAGATGATTTCTTAGTGGGAGTGGTAAAAAAATGCTTTACATTTTTAATAAAATCACTGGATTCACGTAAATGTCGCGTCCCGTTCAGTCACTTCCCATTTTTCAGGACTGTAACATTGTTGTTCACTGATGTTTTGCATGATTGTTCTGCTATATGAGACAGTACGTTGTACGTAAGAACATGGCATATACCTGTAATACCATGATCACATTTGAAGGTCAAAGTCCATATTTGGGTTGCTTTGTCAAGGCTGCTACTCAGTTGTTCATTTGAAGGAACCCAAGTTGGGAAACTTTTATCGGAATGATATTTTGATAGTCTGCATTAATGTTATAGACAACATGAAAACAACGACTATAGATCAGTTTGTTAATTATTGCCCTTTGTTTTACAACCATAATGTGCTAAAAGATAAGAAACATGTTCATAAAACTATCAGTAAGATATGTTTTGCCTTGAGATGAGAAAATATACTTTATTCTGCTGTGCAAGTTATCGCCTACGGTACAAGGCTTTAGATGATGATTCTACGCATTAAACATTTGCAAACTCGGATTTTTTTCTTTGACACAAGAATACTAAAAAGCCTAATCACACTGAGCCAGGGCCGATTATTAGCTGTTCCCGATTCTGAATTTACGAGAAAGTATGTTAATCATCATGCCTCAAAAGGAGATCTGAATATCTGGATAATTTTTATTAGTATTTTATTTTACAATCTATGTTAATTCTCATGCTAATTATCATGTCTCTGGTCTATAGTGCAATATTATGTTTTATTATGTAATATTTTATTGTGGTTGGGCCGGTGGCCTGCATGTCACAATTGAATAAAACTTGAAAACTAAACCATGCCGATGGCGATGCAGTAATCTTGTAAACGCATTCGAACCACTTGATGTTTTCTTTTTTTTCAATGCGGCTAACCTTATAGAATAATTTAATTGAAATAAAGTCAATAATTTTTGTTACTTTTCCACGCGCGGAACTGATCAACTGGTAGTCAGGGGTGAATTATTTCATCGAAATCATGCACAGTGAGTGATCAAACCATGCAGTTCTGCCAGGTGATTGAATAAGATATTTTGAAACCATATTTGTGAAAATCAATGGATGTTTTTGTCATTTGCCTCAGGCTAATACCCAGCAAACACACAACGTTATGACAACGTTGTGTTTTAGTTGTGTATTGGTTGTATTTTTTTACAACGTTGTCACAACGTTGTTGCAACGTTGACAACTATTTAACACAGTGTTTTGGAATGTGTAGGAGAAAGTATCATAAAAGCAATGCATTTATGTATTGAACAGACACTGTAAAAATGCATACAGCATTGTTATCTAAAACTGGAAATTTTTACAACGTTGGTACAACGTTGTGTAAACGTTGGGCTGCAACGTTGTGTAACAACCGTGCTGTAACGTTGTGAAAACGTTAGTAAGCAACGTTATCACAACGTTGTACTAATGTTTTAGTCGCAACGTTGTTAGAGTAACGTTATATCAACGTTTTGACAACGTTGCCAATTTCAGTGCAAACTATTCAAATATTCAAAATGGTTATGAATTTACTCTGCATCGTTTTTATTGCTGCAAAAACAAGATCCAATCCCTTTTGCTTAAGTGCTGCCAAATTTCAATCACAATGACATTTTTTCATGTGTAATTCACTAATTGTAGACAGTAAACAGCACATTCAACTGTTTGTTGCTCTATATTTAATGGATAAAGTAGACCTGTGTTCTGTACATACATCAGGACTATAAAGTACATGTTGTATTCGTTTTTTCATACATGTGTGTTATACATATAATGATATTCATACATGTAAGCCATATCTTCAGACTGTCAATAAAGTTGAGATTTGCTTCAGAAGCGTCATTCTTAAGTGAGATTTGGGTTAAAATAAGTTATTTTTGCGTGCGAGATGGCGCTTTATGCATGAAAAAATGCCTCTATTTACACACATGAATAAATGCATCCTATGATGTATATCAAATAAAATAAAGTCAAAGTAAGTTAAACAGAATTTATTCATAAATGCACATCATACTCTTTAGCAGCACATAACATGTTATATTCAAAATATCCTCACAATCACATTGAAAAACGCAGCATGAAGTCATCTGCAGCACATTATAATTTATATATGCTTAAATATCATGACATTGTCTATATAATATTAATTATGATATATAACACTCATTTAAATTAATATTCTTACTAGTCCTACTAATTACTGGCACTTCAAGCTGCTTTCAAAATTGCATTGTTTTGCAGATACATGAAACGGTCAAACTCCTTCAATCCTTGATAATATCATAGCATCATTTTCCTTTTGGTGTCATTACACAGATTTACCCAGTGATCAGTTTGTATTTTCCTTAATTGACGAAAGCTCTCTCTATCAGTCTATGGCAAAATTTGGGATATAGTTATTGCCGTAAGAGCAACTTTATTGATATGTTCATGTTGTAGTTAACCACTGGACTGGGCAGAGTTTGTTCTAAATCTGGTGTATCAACCCAGAAACAGGCTCGGTTTCTCTGAAAATTTCGAAGCTCTTCATTGGTCACAATTTGGTGAAAGAAGGTTTTCTTCTGCTTCTTCAAGAATTTCCTTGTTGTTGACCTCTGGTGCCAACTTCTACGCCAGGTTAAAAACTGAAACAAGATATACAATATTTAAATTTCAGCATGACAATGAAGTAAACATCTATAAGATACAGAAACCAGTCTTTGAATTAGTAATTTGTGACAGGTTGCCCTCCAATATACTTTATGCAGAAAACTTATCTTAACCTGTCCAGGACAACCAATTTTTTATTCGGACAACCAAAATTTTGGTTTCATTAATAAATCAAAGCAAAAGCAGCTAAAATTTCTGTTTGGGGCAACCACATTTCAAACCTTAATTGCACAGACTGCTCAATGTGACTGTTAATAAATAATATTATTTTACGGTTTACCCCACCCACTGCACTGGTCATCTAAATTTAATCTGACCATTCAGAAATCATTCAACAAACATATTATATCACCCGATCAATAAATATTGTTATTAAAGAGAACTTACCGTGGTTACAAACAATAATATCTTCATGTATTTATGTATAGATCACTGAAAATTGGATGATAATTTCTAAAGATTTGTTGTTGTAGTATGTAAAGTTATTTTCATTGCAGCGATAGATTCGAATGATATTTTTCCGTAATTATTTTATTGATTTCAAATTAAGTTGTTTAACGTACTATACCATCATTAGAATTTAATATTTTAGTATGTTTAGGTACTATATGTATCTTCTTTTTACTTTAAAGAAACGTTAATTCGAATATACCGTTCCTGATTCTTGAAATTAACCGTTGGAAATTAACGGCTACGCGCGCGCGCCGAAGTGGTCTAACATTGGAAACAACATTAGTTTTAAAAAGCTTTTGGTGGATTTCGAGTGATAAATGGAATCATATCTGCCAGTGCCTGGTGTTTTACATTAAAATCGTGGCCATTACGCACAAGGTAAGTATTTTTTTATTGTTTTGGCCACAAAATCTTGGTTTTAAAGAATGTCGGACGAAGCGTACCACTACCGGAACGTAACAGGGCTAAGCGTACCAGTTCATTAGTTTTGATAGGCAAAGCATACCACATATGTATTATAGAAATATGAAACATCTAATTAAATATGTATTAAATCAAGATGCGTTTTATATAATGACTGTCATTGTCTGACGAATAAACAATATAAATATTTTTGATAAAATTATTAAAATCATAATAACTAAATAAGTGAGTGTTTAACAGTTTAAATAAGATAATCATAGACACAAACAAATGTTGTTGTAACTAACTAATAATATCATTCTCTATTTATTATTACAGTACAACATATGTGGTATGCTTTCACTTATTTTCAATAAGTCGATCCCATTAGACTAATAAAAAATGCATTAATTGTAATAAATTTTAATCAGACAGCTGATAACTTATGTTAAATTTGCCAAGGGCAAGGGGGGATTCAATACGGAAACAAAATCCTTGGGTAAGGTCAGTTCTGGAAGAAAACCGTATTTTATATGAAAATAAATGTTAGTGAGAGAATGGCGCTTTGTAACAGCGCCGACTATAGGACTAGCAGGTTAAAAAAGGCTTGCCACAACGACTTTTAAGTTATAAGTTGCCATTTCTATGACAGATTTTCTAATCGAATCGGCTTTTTTTCACAGGTAGGGGAAGGGGCTTTTTTCCTTAAATTTGGGGAAAATAACTCATAATTTTTGCAAAAGGGGAAGAGAACACTTTGATTTTAAAGAATTTAATGGCCCCTGCTATAGAAGGAAAAAAAGCCCTGAGAATAGTCCAAATATTCTTTTTGTAATGGATCTATGTTGATAAAACTAGAATATTTTTCATTATAGACAAGAAAAAAGGACATATCGGAAACAATGAAGGAACCTATCCACTTTGGAAAAAAAAGTAAAAAGGCAGAAAAAAGCAACATGCTGCTGTGTCGCTCTTCGTGTCCTGATCAGTCAAGCACATCTTCAGAGTCGCCAACATCAAATAGAAAAATATACCAAGTAAACAGTAAGTGATGGTGCTTCAGATTGACTAATATAATGAAGATACACTTATTACATCATTTTTAATAACATACATATACATGTATAGTAAGCGACATGTAATTCAAGTCTGAAAGCTGTTCCTTGATTTTTATTTTTGTTTATCAATCATCCGACCTATTTCCATTGAGAGGTGGCTTATACCTTAATATATCCTCATACCAAGTAGGACAGGAGAGGTGGTACAAATGCATATGGATAATAGATACCTAGACTTGCATGACAAAACTTAGTTTGTCAAACATAGTTAACTGATTTAACTAACCAAGTCCGAAAGCTATTGAATCATGCTTTTTTGTCAATCTTCTCTCGTGTATTAATCATAATGAAACCAACTCATGTGGAATATGATTGCTTTAGAACATGTTAGACCTACATTTTTACCATTGTTTTAACAATCATTTTGTTTCCCTTTTACAAATTACAGCATGAATGATATAGTACATTAGATGTCAAAGATGTTGACACCACATGTCGTTTAGTGATGAGCTTCACAGGGTTTGGTCAGTAAAGGAAAGAAAGGGATTCTCAGGGAAGAAGAGATTGGAAGAACTGGCTATATGCAAATCAATATTAAGTAAGTTGTCCTTTATACTGTTTAAGTATGAAGTAAGTTTCTTGTTTGTTTGTTGTTGTTAAGAAAAAATGGTAGGTAATTTGGTAATTGAAAAAAAAACATTTTCAAAATTAATATTGATTATTTAAATCAGCATGACTGATTTAAGTATTTTTTAAAGAAAATTAAGATAAGAAAAGTTGGCCGTATATTCTCAATCCATTTTTTCAGTCTCATAATTTGTAGTTTTATCTAAAACATTATCAAGCTAAAATTCAGATTCAGAATCTATTTCAAATAGCTGTTTCGGATAGTTCTTAATCCTGTTTGTGGTTTAATTAGTAGAATTTAAAATTTTGAAGAAACAAGTGTACAAATCAGGAACATCCACACATGTGCACAAAGCATACCTAAACTAAAACTAACATGGGGACAAATTTTTTCACATTCAAATTTTCTTTTTAAATACAAACATACCATCAATTCTTTTTTGCAGATGCACTCATGAAAACTCACAAGACAGCCAAAAGGAAGCTTTTTGAAACATGTGACATTCACCAAAGGTGGATTGAAATTTAAGGTATATTTACTATTCTTTTGATTTTCTTTTCTGGGCTAAAGTCAGGAAAAACGGTTAGTGTTACTGCTTATGGAAAAATAAAATCTTAATTTACAACATTAAACAGTTCTTGTTTGAAGGTCAAACTGACTGTGGTTACTAGTTCATTTAAAAATATCAATTTTCTTTAAGCTTTTATAATCTTTTGCTTTACCTCTTTGTTCTTTGTAGTGCACTAAAAAGTTCAGCATAATTTGATTCTATTCAGATTTGCAGCAGGATTCAGGATGGTTCAAGTGTTGTCAAAATAATTAATTAGTGCTAGTCCTAGAATCATTGTATCATTGAAATACTTAAAATGAATTATATTAAAATAATTTCAGAAGAGTTTGACAGAATCTGTAGTCCAGGAGGATTTGGAGGTCCGGGAGGAATTGAAGACATAAAGGAATCCTAAACTGAGTTTCACCAACTTTACAAAAGGCGAAGTGAGCCACAAATGTTTGGATTGTTTAAAATAATTAAAAACTGTCACTTGTGTATAATTTGTTATATACTTACTGCATACTAAAATAAGTCACTTAAAAAAGACAAAAAGTGAAAAAAGTCAAGGTCGGTGTCATTCGTTTCTGGAGGAGGGATAATATAGAATATATTGTCTATGTGAATACATGTAATTTTTGACATTGTATTATACTTTTTAGCTCACATGTCACAAAGTGACAGGGTGAGCTTTTAGGATCAGTCTCTGTCCGGCGTCATGCATCGTCAAACTTTGTGTTGTGAACACACTAGAGGTCACATTTTTAGCAAAAATGGGTCAGAACGTTAATATGGACAAAATCTCGGATGAGATCGATATTGGGCCATTTGGGGTCCGAAACTAGGTAACTAGGGCAAATTGCTGGAAAACCTTGTGATCACTCTAGAAGTCACTGGTTTGATTGGATCATCATGAAACCTTGTCAGAATGTTTAGCTTCATAATATCTTAAACTAGTTTGAACATGGGTCATCTTGGGTCAAAAACTATGTCGCTAGGTCAAATCTTATGAAAAACCATGTTAACACTATAGATTTCACAGTTATAATTGGATCTTCACAAAACTTTGTCAAATTGTTTGTTTTAATGATATAACGGTCAAGTACAAATATGGGTCATCTCGGGTCAGTAACTAGGTTACCAGGTTAGGCAAACTTTGTTAACACTGTAGATGTCACAATTTTGATTGGGTCTTCACCAAACCTTGTCAGAATGTTTACCTCAATGATTTGTGGGTCAAGGTGGAACATGGGTCAGCCGGGGTCAATAACTGGGTCATCAGGTCAAATCTTAGGTAAAAATCTTATAAAAGCTCTAAATGTCATGGCTATAATTGGATCTTGGCCAAACCTTGTCAGATTGTTTGTCTTAATGATATTAAGGACAAGTTCAAATATGGGTCACCTAGGGTAAAAAACTAGGTCAAATCTTAGGAAAACTTATTAACACTGTAGATGTCTAATTTTGATTGTATCTTCACCAAACCTTGTCAGAATGTTTGTCTTAATGATATGCAAGACAAATTCGAACAAAGGGCATCTTGGGTCAAAAACGAGGTCACAAGGTCAAATCTTAGGAAAACCTTGTCTATGCTGTAGTTTTCATGGTTTTGATTGGATCTTCACTAAATTTTGTCAGAATGTTTGTCTTATTCATATGTAAGACAAGTTCTAACATGGGTCATCTGGGGTCAAAAACTAGGTCACTGGTTCAAAACAATGTTTTAATGAGTGAGCAGTGATTGACATGTGAGCGATATAGGGCCATCTTGGCCCTCTTGTTTATCTTTTTCTGAAAATTTACTTCAAAATTGATTTAGACCTGAAGAAAATCTTTAAATGAACGAAAGGAATGGCAGCACTTATTGCCCTTAACAAACAAGAGTTGGTACTGCTTGTGGTGCTGTTGTTTTCTTAAAGTATCGATTAAAAACTATTGTTTTGAAACATGGATTACTGGTTTACCATATTAAGATGACTCAGTAGGGAAAGTAGGGTACATAACTATTGTTTTGCTTGAATTATTAATCAAGTTTTTGTTTGAAACTCGGAACACTTGCCATCATAAAATTCAGTTCAATGTTCTATTGTTTGCCTTGCATTTTGTCTCAATTATGGCTTTTTTGTAAAATGCATATTTCTTGGTTTAGGTAACTATATGATTTGACATTGAATTAAATATTTGTATTAGTAATATTACTTTGATTTGCTTAAATTTTTAAACCAAGTGTTTTCAAAGGTAAATGTGTATTTGTTTAGATACTGTAAATTGACAAATATACCTGTGGGTTTTATTTTCGTGAATGGCTAATGTCTCGAATAAAACATTTGGTAAAATATAAACAGCATTACTTACTTAAAGTTTAAATAAGCTTCATTGCAATTTCAAGATCTCGCGAAAGTTGTGATAAAAATTCACGAAAATAAGACCTCACAGATATTAAGTAATTTACAGTTATCTAAAAAAGCCGATACCTGGAGTGGATGGAAAGATTTCCAACTGAGCATATGGCAGGGTTCATTAGCTCCAATGTACCCAGTCGAAGCTAATACTGCTGTGAACAAAACCAAGTTAGGATATCACCCAGCACTGAATGTCAGCAACTGTGACGACTGTGAATCGAACTCGCATTGCTGGCACCGAAGTGCAACCAACTTACCACTGAGCTTTTAACAGAAGGTTTTGGTTTGGTTGTGGTTTGGTTGTTTCACAACGTTGCGCCACAACGTTGCGGCAACGTTTACACGACTCCACACTTTAACGTTGTCGCAACGTTATTCCAAACGTTGTCACAACGTTATGCAAAACGTTGTCGCAACGTTGTCACAACGTTACTGTGTTTGCTGGGTAAGTATGATAAGTTTTCAGTCCAATGACATTATGGAAACACTAACTTATTAATACTATGGTACGTATAATTTATCGATTTCGATGTTGAATTCGTTCTCAAACGCAAACTCGTGACATTTTTTACGTTAATTCTTTTTATTTCAGTTATTTTAAGTAGTCAGAAATTAATAAAGATAAAAAAAATACCAAACACGAAGAACATGAAAAACTATTAATTTAATTCATAGACGCACCGCCGCATTAGCTTCTTCAGGATAATAATAAATATATCATAACAACGAAAATGACGTCGCGTTAACGTGCAATGTGGCCGACGTCGCCATGACACATTATGAACATGTAAAAATTAAAAAAATGTGTATCTAAATAGAATTACAAATGTAATCACAAAATGAAATTATTTAAATACCGGATCAATAATAATAATAGTCAGCACAGTACAAAACTCGAGAAACTTTGCATTTAGATGATTTATCTTAAACTAAATGTTTCACTCTAGACAGTTGTTTGTATCTGGGTGCACCACCCCTCCCAATCCAAGCCTAACACTAACTCTCAATGGGCTTTGGCAGTTATGTGTTTTTATAGATATGGAACGCGATGCGAATGCAACTGACAATTCCATTTGTAAATACTGTTTTCTGTTAAAGAATCCTTTTCGATTCGTCTGCTGTGTTAAGTTTCAGAGAAATTAACTTAATAGAGTGACACTTATCAATTATAGGGCTGTAGATCGTTTGGTAAGTGGCGATCCGATCCGATCCAATCCTTGATTCGACACTTACGATCCACAAATCGATTCACGTATCTTTTGTTATCAAGTAAGAGGAAAATTTTAGGAATAATGTAATAAATCAATATAAATTGTTATATGTCTTAATTGTATACGTACTCCTTTCCAATTAATGGATTTACCAGCATCATTTTCTGGTTTAAGTCTTTGGCCCATTATTTAAAGATCTGATTAGACCTCTTGGCAAACAATGTAGTCCACGATGAGACAAATTATATATCCAGAGAAAAGGGATTTTGATTTTTAATGTTTTTGATGTTAAAAACAAGATCGCGAACAACGAATCTCAGTAATGAAGATTGATTCGTGATTACCCGAGTACTCGGATATTCGCCCCAGGCTTAATCAACTAAACCAGGCGAGAAATCTATGGTATTTTGTGTTCGGAAAAAAATATTTGAGAGGCTGTCTGTGTTTTGTTCAAGAAATATTACGAAGTTTATATAATATAAGAAATTATCAAACAAATAATATATTGTAGTGAATAGGTGAGGCAATCTTAGTATATTTATAAATTATTATTATTGTGTCTGCTTTTTGAAGTCGATACTGAAATAAAAAAGAAGTTTTTTATGGTTAAAATCCAGCTTATGTCAGGCTCGCGGTAATTTTCATTTACTTTAATGTAATATATATGTAGTATATTATGTCATTGTCAATTATGTAGGTAATTAATCGGCTAAAGTTACGCCTGAATTGTAATAGACAGGTGTTTATCAATAATAATAGTTGTAAAAAGAAAACCAATTATCACGATGTGACAAAATACTGATTTATTTGTCTCCAGAGGGATATAAGAAATAATCAGTCAGGTCATTCCGAAAGTAATGTATAAAGCAATATTCATGTATGTTCGCGTTTCACTGTTAAAACACATATACTCCATACTTAAAGAAATCGAATGAGAATGGAGGCGATACATCGCGAATACATGTTAACGCAATCTTTACTGGAGATAATTCATTGCGAAGATTGCTTTAAAACAATTTAAAAGAGATGTAGTTCAAAATGGAATTAATAAAAGATAGAACAAAACGACTTAAAACAGATGGAATCCAGTCATTGATTTTCGCTAGAATGGTCAAGAACAAATAGGGCTCAAATTTGTGAAATTGTTTACCGCTTGTGTTAAGCTGGGACTATATTGCATTATATGCAGCAATGTATAGTCACTGCTTAAGGTAATGAAAAATGTGCCTGTTTAAACAACGCAAGAATGAATGAACAATGATTAAAAACTCTGTTTTGGGGTTGAATAAGAATATATTGCAAAAAACACTTGTTATTGTCAATATACTAGCTGATGTTTCATGTACAGCTTATTGTAAATGGAAGTAATACAATGTTTGCGAGTTTTAAAGTGGATCACAGAAAGAATCCTTATTATCTATAGCACCATCTTACATGATCATGTTGTTTGTTTCTACTTACGACCATTCTTTCGTTGCTTATTCCCCAGCCCTTGGTTGATAATTTGTTTCATCGATCAGTTTTGTCACAGAGAGTGTTAATACATCGCATATTAGATTCTAAACTTCTTGTAATCGTTTTATAACATAGTTAGTGATCATATTAAGTAGTTCGTTTACGTTGAAGCACTCGTGAAAGAAAACTTACGTAATATTGCGACCGTCAATACTATCACATGATAAGAAAATGTTTACTTAGACGGCTTGACGATGAATTACCAGGTCCTGTTTTACGTATATCTTTTACTAAACCATGGACAGACTTGGTCATCAAATTACAATTTGACATTCATGTCGAAACTCCAAGAATTATGTCCGTATACTTCATTTTGTGAGGAAAATGCTACCACGAGTTTTCCGACAAGTAACACGAAACGTCCTTGCTGTGAATCGTGCTCCTGTACGCCAGACTGTGAAAAAGACAATAACTGTTGTTTCAGAAAAGCTGACCCTTGGAGAAAGTGTATGGCTGCAACAGTTAATACAAAAATCACAAATATTCATTATATGATGATACACTCATGTCTTGTAAATCCACATGGTGTAGAGAACAGGACAATGTGTTTGTATGACACTAAAGATTACAAGTCATTTGCACCTGTTGTTTCGGAGGAATCTAAAGACATATTCGTTAATTCAGAATGCGCACTGTGTAATAAGGCTTACAACACAATTCCTTGGAAATTAGCGGTCTATTGTATAGCAAATGAAGAGAGTGAACTCTCATATGACGTAGTTAAACTTCTGAATGGCGAGAATGCCAGTTACGTTGGCTGTTACCTTGGATATGATCCTCCAAAAAATCTAAACTTAGAATCACAAGAATGCAGAAATGATGTATTTCGTGAATGCAATGTTAGTCAGAATGCCATTGAGTGGGAGCCGTTATGGGATTACTGTCCGTTGTTTGAAGCTCCGTTTTTAACATTAAATCATGTGTATGGTAACATATTTTGTTTTTTGTGTAACGAAGGCTACGACTATGCTATTTTGTCGACATGTCTAAACTGGGGACACAAACATCCATCCAGCGTTGTTTTCACCGCGATATTAGAATTTGTCAACTCTGTAGAACTTGAAAGTCAAATAGTACCAAATGAGGGGATATGCAGCCCAACAGAAATATTGGTTCACTCCATTCAGGTACTGTTTTGTTTTTATTGTTATTACAGATGTTTAAAGGCGCGTTAATTTAAATAAAAATGCTTATGTAGCTAAATACACTTCGTTTGTCAAATATCTTTGGTGGGTAGTTTTGGCTTTGATAAGATATAAAACTGACCTATATGTAAACTCAATTAATGTTAGAAAGAACAACATACTATGAAATACCTTTTCTCATAAGACGTACTTCTAGGCAGAACCACAAACCTTCCGTATGCTTGATGGACCGCTTCCACGTCTGATTAACTCAGAACAAGTGTAATTCATCCGTCGGCAAAAATGTTGTGAGGAACTTCTCTTCCTGTTTGTGAGCACCAATATTGCTTGTCATCAAGGTAAGTTTTTACGAAATTATAAAGAATAAATTACACTCGTTCTGGGTTAAACGGGCGTGGCTTCATTGGTCCTGATTGGTAAACAAACACACAGCGGTGACTAAAGTGTATGATGGGAATTAAAAACGTTGGGTCTGATCTGTCAGTCTGTTTAGAATGGGAATGTTAATGCAGGGCACGAAGAGTGGGGCTAGACATGTGATTCTTAGTAGCAGATTCACAGATTGTGAATTGTACATAATTATCATGTTGAAATTTAGGTACAAATATTATATACTTGCAGTTTGATGCTGATGTAAAGTTCATGACATTTCACAACGAAGAATGTTCAAATCAGTCATGTAGGTATTGTTTTAACCATTAATTGGTGTTGTTAATTTGCAGACAGAATGCCGTCGTGTAGAATGTTCGTCGGGAAAGATTCGACATGGCGGAAAATGTAAGTTTTACAGTAAACAATGGATAGGAGGCCCATTCACCGTGGTCTTGAAATTAATCCCACTTGATAGAACGACAAAAATTGACGTATCCGTTATATTCGATATACAAGGTGAATTAAGAAATTACATGAAATCCAGTTGGTTGAAACGAAAAGCTATGAAAAACTGGGATGTAAAGACCTTACTGTATAGACCATCCGTAGACGAAAAATATGTTGAATATTTCGTAGCTTTCGCACAGTTTCCTTTACCGAGCGTGAATCCATACAGGCTATGGACAACACTACAACGAACACTAAATGAAACATGGTTACTGACAATCAAAAACACCACTGTCCCATTGCAAGTGCAGTTCAACAAACACGAACGTTATAAGAAGTTGCATAAAAGCTTTTTACAGAAAAAGGGTATATTCATCGATCAGGAATATGGATATTTGAATTTGTTTTCGTTACACAAAGGAAATGAAGAGAATTATCTACTTGAAGTATATTACATCGAGTATCACTATTCTCAGGAACCAAAATACATAAACGAACTTTTCTTGTGCAACCAAATTAAACTACAGCCCGAAGAGTTTGAAGAAAAAATAGATTCCATAGTCCTACAACCAACTAACGAAGTACTGTTTGAAGCGGAGTTTACACGAAGATGGCCAGAAGCTGAGTATTACGTGTGTCTAAATAGGTTTCTTCGAAACAAGGGTTTAAGCCATGTCCACGATGTTCAGCTGGAAGTGATCGTTTTATCTTTGTATTCATTTCAAACTATTTTACGCACGGTATACACATTGATTTATGAATGAATTATTTTAATAAAACAAACTAATAGATGTATATAAACATGTTTGTAATTAGCGTCATATATTATTAATAAAGGTATCCATCGTGTACGTTTTGTAGTGTTTTTTGTATTGAATTTAACACTGTTTATCACATCATTAAAGTTTATATATAATATTATATGGATATCCTACCAGTACAAAGTGTTCACACAGTAAGAAACTGCCTACTTCCATACATTTTATTTATACAGTTAGCGAGCTTACATTGCAATGTTTATAATAATTAGATGATCAACTTTCAAAATTTTCCTGCAAAACTTTTTTTAAATGGTTAGGATTTCACAAATACAGCACAAGGTCCATTAACACAAACTTAAAGCTAAATGTGGTGTTACATCACTTTTATGTAAAGCACCAATTTCACGGGAAAATACACAAAATTAAAAAAAAGCATTTAATATTGAAACAGAAGGGAGCCATATCCTGTGGGTAAAATTGCACTTGTTATGTCGGTCATTTTACCTTTGTTAATATATTTGTTCAAATTCTTACCGAATTCAAGTAGACAAATACTGCGAGAAATGAATGAAATTGTTCGGGTCGCTCTTCTAAACTTAGTCCAGTGTACTTATTTACGAATGTAATGCTGGTGTGAAAATATTTGATGACTTTGCAAACATGAAAAGTCTAAGCATGCTATAGACGATATCATAGTGGGAGTGGTAAAAATGCTTTACATTAAACATTATTGAAAAACGTTAGATACCCTCACAAAATATAGTACCGTCACTTCCCTTTTCGTCAGGGCTGTAATATTGTTGTTCACTGATGGATTTCAAAACGATTTGGCATGATTGTTCTGCTACAATAAACAGTGTGTTGTGCGTAAGAACAAGGCCCTTACCTGCAATACAATGGTCATACTTGAAGGTCAAAGGTCAATATTGGGGTTTGCTTTGTCAAGTTGTTCATTTAAATCAAATTTCCTTAATGTTAGTGGCAAGTGGCCGAAAATGTCCCTTTACTGTGCAACCATGGCCGAGTGTTTAGGGTGTCTGCCTTCGGGGCGGGAGATCGAAAGTTCGAACCCCAGTGGTAACTGCGTTGGAACTAATGCGGTCGGTTGGTGAGCCGCCAGCTAGTTAAAAATGGTTACCGTAGGCCCATCTCAGTCAGACACCCGGCAAAAAGGAGAAGGGATTCAGGAGGTACTGTGTGAACATAAGATAGGTGTTTCATATGCCAACTTGGCTGGCCCTTTCAATAGGGGTGACACTATAATAAACAAAACCTTTACCTTTACCATACTGTGACGAAGACAAAAATTACATCGACACGTCTGTGTCAAAGTGGCGTGTTGGGGTATTCTTCACGGCTGTGAAAAGCTCTAGACAATTATGACAAAGTTTTTAAGTCCCAAAAGCATATAAATTTAACGGTCGTAATAGTTTTTATTTGTCCTATAACAGAGGAATCCGGTTTTTTCCTCCCGTGCATACTTTATAGCAAGAACAAATGTTTCCGAAACCATTATCATATTTTTTCTCAATAATATTGAAAAAAATACTATTTATAGAACAGCTGTGTTTACAGTAAATTTAATATTATCTCGATGTTGATTATAAAGAGTTGGTTAACTGTTTTTTTGTAATGATGTTCTGTAATTTTATATTAGTTCTATAGACAACATGAAAACAACACCTATAGATCAGTTTTTAACTGCCCTTTGTTTTACAACTATTTATTGCTAACAGACAAGAAGCCTGCGCATAAAACTTTCAGTAAGATTTATTTTTCCTTGAGCGATGAGAAAATATATTTTTCTGCTGTGAAAGATATCGGTACAAGGACTCAGTTGATGATTTTACATAGTAAAGATTTGCAAAACAAAACTTTGTCTTTGACACTGTAATACTAAAAAGTCTAATCACACTGAGCCAGGTGCGATAATTAGCTTTTCCCGATTCTGAATTTACCAAATGTTAAATGTCTCCCTTCTAAATCGAAAACTCAGCGTTTTCACACTGTCATGTTTTGTAGGAAAACAAAGGAGAACTAGTAAAAAAAAAGGATTGAATCTTATTTATCGGGCGGTTATGCAGTATAAATGCTCAGGCGCGGTTTGGAAAATTTACCGTGAAATACTAATATTATTATTATATTTTGTCGACAGATCGGGGACATATTGTTTTTGTCCCGTGTGCCTGTTTGTCTGTCTGTTTGTATCATAATATTAACATTGACTATAAAATCAAAACGGTTTCATCATCGCATTTTCTATGTTGGTTGCTCATGATAGCTTCTACCTGACCTGCGTATTTTATCGTCGGTAGGTCAAGGTCACCCGGAGGGGCAACGTGTTTCAAAAACACATCTTGTTTATGATGATAAAAATCAAGGTTTTGTCAGGTTCGCGGTAATTTCATTTGTTTGTATGTGATATACAGTATAGTATATTATTGTACGTAATTCATCGTCGTAAATAACGCCTGAATACTAATGGTCAGGTGTTAGTCAACAATAGTTGTTGTAATATGAAAATCAATTATTGCGAAGGTGACAAAATACTGATTTATACGTCTGCTTAGTGATATCAAAAACATAATCCAATCAGGTCATTCCGAAAGTAATGTATATGTAATGCATGTTCGCTTATTACTATTAAGACACGTATAATCCGTTCTTAGATAAATCGAAAGAGAGTGGGGCGATACATCGCGAATAACGGTTAACGCAATCGTTATATGAGATGATTCATTGCCAATACCGTTTTAAAGGGGCATACCCTACAACTGACAAACATTCTGTGAAAGTGTAAAAATGTGCTAGATGTATATGTAAAATAATATATAATGGATAATTGCAGGAAGAACATATGGGTCATAAAATGACTAGTTTAGGTACTAGCAGCAAACAAACACAGCTATGAATAATAAATCACTTCCACCCAAAAAATTCCATTACTAAGTGTATGTGTCACAAATACATATTTTTTATGATTTTATTTCTAATTGGATGACTTTTTGGCTGAAACTTTCTTCGTCGGCTTTTGTCTTTACAAGCTTTCTATTTTATCATCATTTTGCCTTAATTCTAAATGCACCAAGTTGTAGGGTATGTCCCTTTAAGTATTAAACAAGTTAAAAAAGTGCAAAAATGGAACAAATCAAAGGATAAAACACAACGACTTAAAAACGAATATATCATTCAACCAAATCCAGCTGTTGATTCATTTCCGGTAATATGGCCCAGGACAGAATAGAGCTAACATTTGTGAAATTGTCAACCGCTTGTGTTAAGCTTGGACTATAATTACATTCTACGTGGCTATGCAGTTACTACTTAAGTAAGGATGTTGTCATGGACAAATTGTCTGTTTAAGCGCAATGATGAATGTTCACTAACTGAAAAGTCTATTTTGGGTTTAATAAGATATTATTTCCAAAAAAGAATTTGTAATCATTACAATAGTACAAATACCATATAATGAATATATACATCCCATACTTGAAGGAAGTAATAAGTATAATGTTAGCGAGTTTCAAAATGGATCACGATAAGGATACTTAGTATTATTAGCATCATCTCAAATGATCATGTTTTTTGTTTTATATTTACTATATTTACATTCTTCGTTTCTTATTCCCCAACCCTTGGATGAATATTTGTTCCATCGCTCAGTATTGTCACAGACAAAACATCACAAAAGTAGATTATATGCATTGTTTAATTGCTTTATAATATGGTTAGTGATCATATTGAGTAGTTCCATTACGTTGAATCTCTCGTGAAAGGAAATGCACTGAAAATTGTGAGCGTTAATACTATCACATGAATAGAAAGTTTAGGCGTCTTTACTTAAACGGCTTTGCGATGGAATATCAGGTGCTGTTTTACGTATAGCTTTTACTCAACAATAGACAGACTTTGGCATCAAATTACAATTTGACATTCATGCCGAAACTACAAGAATTATGTCCGTATACGTCATTTTGTGAGGAAAATGCGACCATGACTTTTCCAACTAGTAACACGAAACGTCCTTGCTGTGAATCTTGCTCCTGTAAACCAGACTGTGAAAAAGACAATAACTGTTGTTTCAGAAAAGCTGATACTTGGAGAAAATGCATGGCTGCAACAGTGAATGGAAACATCACAAGTATTCATTATCTGATGATACACCCGTGTCTTGTAAATCAACATGTCACACAGAACATGACGATGTGTTTATATGACACTACAGATTACAAGTCTTTTGCACCGGTTGTTTCGGAGGAATCTAAAGACATTTGTTAATTCAGAATGCGCATTTTGCAATCAGGTTTACGACATAATTCCATGGAAATTAGCGATAGAACGAGTCGAAATATTAAACTCTCCTTTGACGTAGTTAATCTTCTGAATGGTGAAGGTGCCAGTTATGATGGATGCTACCTTGGATACGTTCCTCCAAGACATCTAAACTTAGAATCACAAGAATGCAGAAATGATGTAATTCATGAATGCAATGTTAGACAGACGGCTGTTGAATGGGAGCCGCTATGGGATTACTGTCCGATGTTTGAAGCTCCGTTTTTAACATTAAGTCATGTGTATGGTAACATATTTTGTTTTCTGTGTAACAAAGGCTACGATTATGCTATTGTGTCGACATGTCTAAAATGGGGCGATAAAAGTCCATCCAACGTTGCATTCACGGCGATATTGGATGTTGTTGATTCTATAGAACCGGAGATTCAAATAGTTCCTCATGAGGGGGTATGCAGACCAACCGAAACTTTGGTTCACTCAATTCAGGTATTGTTTTATTTATTATTCTTAAAGCGTTATTCTAAAAAAAGAAATGCTAACGTATGACATGACACTTCATTTGTTAAATATCTTGTCTACTTTTCCCCTCTTTGTGTATTTATTCGTTGAACGGTAAATCTTTCGTATGCTAGATGGACAGCTTCCTTGGTCATGAGTGGTATACCAAACCACAACGTTTACCATAATCACAAGTGTATGACTTGAAGTAAAACTAAGTTGCAAATAGTACTGTTTTTTCAGTATGTTTAGAATGGGACTCTATGGAGGGTACAGAAAGTGGGTCGAGACTTGTGGTAATAAGAAACAATTTCATTGGCCTGTGTCTCCTAATTCAGATGTACACAAATCCATCATGTTGAAAAGTAGGTACAAATGTACTTGCGATTCGAAGCTGACATACTATTTTCTTGGTAAGTATTGTTTAAACCATTCATGTGAGTTGTTAATTTACAGACGAAATGCCGTCGTGTAGTGTAGTGTTCGTCGGGAAAGATTCGACATGGCGGAAGATGTAAGTTTTACAGATAGGAGGGTCATTCACCGTGGTCTTGAAATTAATTCCACTTGACAGAACAACAGAAATTGGCACATCCGTTGTATCCGATATATAATCCGAATTCAAACATGACAAGACATCCAGTTGGTTTAAACGAAAAGCAATGAAAAACTGGATCGTCCATATCTTACTGTACAGACCACCCATAGACGAAAAATATGTGGATTATTTTCTAGCTGTCTCACAGTTTCCTTTACCGACCATGAACCCGTCCAGACTATGGACAACACTACAACGAACACTAAATGAAACATGGTTACTGACATTCAAAGACACAACAGTCCCATTGCATGTGCAGTTCAACAAACATGAGCGTTATCAGAAGGTTCATAAAAGCTTTTTACAGACCAAAGGTATATTCATCGATCAGGAGTATGGATATATGAATTGTCTTTTGTTTCACGAAGACATCAAAGAGAGTTATCTACTTGCAGTATATCACATTCTAATGAACAAAAATACCTAACCGAACTTTTCTTGTGCAACCAAATTAAACTAATGCCCGAAGAGTTTGAAGAAAAAATAGATTCAGCTTCTATAGTCCTACGACTTACGAACGAAGTATTATTTGAGGCGGAGTTTACACGAAGTTGGTCCTATGAGTTTTACGTGTGTCTGGACAGATTTCGTCAGAACAAAGATATTAACATTGTTTCAATGTTCAGCTGGAAATGATCATGGTTTTATCGGTGTATTTATCACAAGGTATTTTACTCACGGTATAAATATTGATTTATCAATAAAGTCTTACAATAAAACAAACCAATAGTGGTTTAAGTATATAACTTGTTTATAATTAGAGTCACTTCTTATCAATAAAGGTATTCATCGTTTACGTATTGTATTGTGTATCACATCATTTAAGTGTATACATGACCACTGGTTATCCTACCAGTACAACGCAGTTCCCAGAGTAAGAAACTGCCTACTTGCATACATCTTATTTTCGGAGTCCTACTCTCTGAACTCCAGATGAACTATCCGGTTATCGAGCTTACATTGCAATGTTAATAATAGTTAGATGATCAATTTTCCAAATCATTCCTGATGAAATAGTTCATTTATATTCATTTGTTAAAAACGAAAATTAATAAAACACACGATGCAAAAGTTGTAACTTAAGCACTTTGAGTAAAAGCAGCCGAGTAAAAAATATGCAAACATCCATGGCTTGTGTTCATCTACAATTAAATTTGGCAGATAACCAGCATTATACAAGTTGATGATACAGACGAGAAAATGATTTGTTTTAGAAACATTATGCAAATAATCTACATAATAAATAAATACTACTACTATGTCCACCCTAAAACGGCAAATATGCGCACCAAAATCACTCAATTCTTTTACATAAAGACGGATATTTTAAAGATATTTTAGATGACATTTGTTCCTTCTGATTATAGCGGACAACAAAGATTTCAATCTCCCAAGGAACTTAAATATTAAATTTCCAAGGAGAAAGATTTTCCTGCAAAAACTTGAAGAAAATATCTGCATGATCTTTTTGAAATTCACTTGCATTTGTTTGCGAGACGATGCAGCTAGGGATTATTTGTGTATCAAAATGATTGCTATATGTACTGCAAGTTAACTTAAAAATATTCCATAAAGTGGTAATTTTGGCTCTAATGATAAAACAATTTACATGTCAAGCTGTATTGCATGGTAACCATGTACTTATTAGACATGTGATTTTTCTAGACGAATTATACTTACGAGTATTTGTTTATTGGACTTGATTTTCATCAAAATCAATTAAGTCCTTTGTAATCATTGACTTATATTTGTCGCTGATATCCATAACAGCTTGGTTAAAAGAATGCCACATAAAGGAAATAGTACGCAACTAAATGGTATGTTTTTATAGAAGTATCTGGAATTTTTACCGAATTAAGTGTGTCAGATCTAAATACATTTCAAATCATTCTATTGTAACTACATGGAAAGAGTCATATATCTAGATAAGTGTTTGTCGGTAGATACATGAGATTTTCAAATGCGTAGAATTAAAACCGCGTATTCACTGTCCAATAAAATATCTTGCCGTAAAAGTAGTTCTACTTTCGGTTTTCGTTCGATAGTTCAGAAAAATCTCCACGGACGTATTCATGCATTTGCAACAATCTACCATCGATGTGTGTGTTTTGTGCCTTTCTAACATTTCTTTATCATTTAATCGTATTCCGTGATATTCACACCAACTATATAAATATATAAGTGTCATTTTGATGACGGAATCGCTATTTATAGACTCACTCCCCGCAGTGGCTAGTAGCAAAGCGTAACCGATGTGGGAGTTTGATTTATCGAAGGTTGAATGTTAAAACTGCGGCTTAAGAATAATAATTCGAGTCGCTAAATACGAACGTAAATTACTGGATACGTGCTTTTAAAATTTACTGTTTAAGAGTTCCTTTTACGCCAGATTATTTAGAATTACATAATCACGTCTGAATTTCATGCAACATCGGGTTAACTATAGGTCATATAGGTCTTACTCTACTGTGTCAGGACCTTTTTTATTTGAGTGACCCTGAATGTGTTCAATGCGACGATGTTCTGTTGTGTTAAAACCAGAAGAATCAATGTTTGTATTTACTGTTACTGAAGTGTTGTTTACTAGTTTTGTACAATAAAGAATTTTTAATGCAATTAAATTGCCATCAATTAATGTGCTAATCATTAAACTTTCCAATATCAGGCTTTTATCATTTTAAAATTTTGTCATTTAGCTATATGCATATGACCTGCATTACAATATGAATGAAAAAAAGGTCCGTAATTTTAAATGTTAGAATATTTGTATGGGCTCGAACGATGTGGGTACACATTTCTCTCTTTTGTCTCGTATGGTAAAAATCAAGTCCGACAATACTTTCAGTACTTTGATTATAGCTGTTTGCGAGTACTTATTGTAGTGGCTATTACTAGTTTGGCTAATCCTGGCCATTTGATTGGCTTATGGTGATGACTGAATCTATTAATAGTTGACAGGTAAGTAAATCATGAAGGCATTGCCTAGATAAGTTGTTGTGTGGCTATTTGAAGTTCAATGTGGTTGTATGATAGTGCTCATAATCATGTGCTTGTGAACTATATACATGAATTAATTCATTAGTCAAATACTCATGATTTTCATTATAATGTGTATTACTCATATCATGTAAATATGTTATACCCTTGGATTGAATTAAATATACAGACTATACCCTTTATGAAAAAAGCAACTGCATACAAAAAAACATAAACCAATATGCTTCTTGAAATTCGTCTACATATAACGTTTTGTTATTATAATTGTTATAAAAGAAGAGCATGTACATGAACATTCAACATGAATTTACTTTGTATTCATCTATGACATCCTAAATACCGCAGAGGTCATTTAACTATCAAAAGGTGTGACTATATATTGAGATAATACAGATGGGTCTAGTTTATGACCAGAAAGCAATATTGAGCGAGACACAAACGTTTTACAAAAAGTTAAAGGATAACTCTAGTAACTTACTAGTAAGGACAATAAGTTAATGAGTATTGATAGGCTATCAAATTGCATAGAATTATATACAATGCACATCAATTTCAAATATATGTACCCTATGTACCCTTAAAACATCAAAAATGATAAAAGGCTAGGCTCAGAGGGTTTTGCTACTGACATCTTATATGTATTCTGGTCATAAATTGTGTCTTTTGTCGTGAGAGCGATGAACTTGACAAAAATTGACATGGATTTACAAATGAACATTTTTCAATTTCGAAGTTCTAAGCTAGGCATTATAACATGTATCCATAAAGGTAACAAAACTCAACTATCCTGGAAAACTGGCGGCCAATTATAAACTAGCTAATAGATTAGAATTAGTTTTAGAATCATTGATTTCTTCTAACCAATCAGGTTTTATAAAAGGCAGCTTTATTGGAGAAAACACAAGGTGTCATGAATTACACGGATAATCAAAAGATTCCTGGAATGCTTTTGATGATAAGTTTTGAACAAGCATTCGATACTGTTAATTCCATTATGAGAATATTACCTTTTACTGTTTTGGGCTCTTATTTTAGCAATGTATCATTTTTTTGTATAAAAATAAAACAGCAGTGCAAATAAATGGTTTTCTTCCAAAATCCTTTTAAAAAGAGCGAGGCAGCCGCATTGTGATCACATAAGCCTTGTATTATCATCTTATGTACTAAAATATTTAAATTCAAAATTAGAAACTCAAAAGAATTTACAGGAATTACTATTAATGATGTGGAAAATATATGTATTAAAATTCTTGTAATGTGGTTAGGGTTGGACAAATACAGCACAAGGTCCATTAAAGTAAAATAGAAGCTGAAATGGGGTGGTATATATCTCAAGTTATTTGGTTGGTATTCATTTTTGGGCTAGAATGCCAGGCCTATCACGTTCATGTAGATTTAAGAAAAAAAAACAGTAAGCATCAACGTCACAGAGAAATACAAAAAAATAAAAAAGTAGCAAATATTGGAACAGAAGGGAGTTAACTCCTATTGGTAATATCCCAGTTGTTATGTCTATTGAATTACCTTTGCTAACACATTTGTTCTTGTCGTTACAAGATCCAAGTTAGAAAATACTTATAAAAATCAATGAATTACTTTATGAATGTGCTTGGGATTGCCCAAATTAAGTCCAGTATCCTTATTAAAAAATACAAAGATGAGGTTTGAAAATGAATGATATTTTTGCAATTGTGGAAAAGTCTAAACTTAACGTGGTATAGAAAATTTCTTAGTAGGGGTAGTATAATTTTTTAACATTTTTATAACTTGTCAATTATGGTTATTATAGTTTTTAATTACAAAAAAATATTATCTAGATGTTGATTCAAAAAGTTGTATAACTAGTTTTGGAAAGATATTCTGATAAAACTACTATGGATCAGTGCCATTTGTCTTTCAACCATATTGTTTTAATAGATAAAAAACCTGCGTATAAAACTGTCATTGAAATATATTTTGCTTTGAGATGAGAATACATATTTTTCTGCAAGAGACTGGGGATACCTCAAATGTTGCAAGGCTTTATATGCAGTCTAAGTCTTGCATCTTTAATTGTTGAATATACAAAATCTAAACAATCTATGTTTTACTAGTTACTAGTAATAGATTTGCAAATTTATGAATTCAACAATGTATGACAATAAAATTATATATTGTCTTTATTTCCTATGTATATGTCCGACCAATAACTAGTTCAGTACGTCAAAGGTCAATGACACAGTCACAATGACACAGCCTTTAGCACAAAAACCATTTGTATGATTAAATAATTATTCTGCGAAGAGGAAAATATTTGATTCGCAATTGGACAGCTAAATGCTTTTTAAAGATATGGAACGCGATGCAATCGCAACTTATAGATGCATTTGTAAATACTGTCTCCCATTAAAGAATCCGTGTTAGCTTATCTATTGTGAATGTTTCACAGAGATCAGGTTAGTTGGTATTTTCGTGTTAGCTTAATTTAAAATTTCAAGTGAAAAATGAATATTTTTTCTGTAAGAGTGGCGAGTAATTTATAGCATGCATTTGTGTTTTGTTATAGGGTGGTTTTAGAGGCTGTTTGTTTTTGTTCAATTTTATACAATATAACAATTTATAGAACTAATATTTTAGTTGAAAGGTGAGGCAAATTTGATCATTAATGAATTATTGAAATCGCTTGTTTGATGTCTATACTGAAAAAAATAACATTGTTCTGGAACGTAAATAGCAATAATTAAGGAAATCATATTATATTGGATTTAATTTGAATTATAATATTGATTAGCGGTCATTTAATTTGATGATATATAAAGAAATTAACAACGAAATGTATTATTCATAAGCCAAATATTTATGCTGCACTAAGTTTTACATAAACAAAAAGATAAAACTAATTGGCTTTCTGAATATTCGAAATTAAAAGAATCCATCCCATCAACTTGGAAAAATTTATTGAAATCAGACAATTCAATAAAATCAACTGTTAAACTTAATTTGAGTATGACACTTGATATAAATGGACTTAGCAACCATGATATAAAATCTTGTTTATTGCAAAATACCTAAGAAAACCTTATATCCACATAATTATATTGGGAGATTTTTTTTTAAATTAACTGGAACTCAGTTCATTACAGTTAAAACTCACTGATAGCTAACAGAGTTAAACAATTTAAATTGAAACTAATCCATAATATAATAGCTACCAACGAAAAAAATTATACTTGGAAATTATGTGATTCCCCACTCTGTAATTTTTGTCAAAATCTAGAAGATATTGATCATTTTCTTTTTAGATGTCTATATATTACTCCAACATGGGCTATAATCAATCAAATATTTAGAAAACTTGGTATTTGTAAACCTATTGATGTACTAGAATATATCATTGCTGGTTATAAAATCGAATGACGAAGCTACGAAGATGTCAATTTAATTACAAGTCACATCACATTCGTGATTTATAAATCATACATGATAAGTGACAGGCGAAGAAAATACATGAATATCATAAACGCTCAAATACTACTTCTTAAACAAACAAGAAAACTTCCCTTCCTTATCAATTTCATACAACAAGCTGATTAATAACTGAAAAATAGTTGTATACTATACATTTTTTAGAAAATTATAATGTTTAGTTTGAGTTTCAGCTGTTAAATGTTCACTTTTATGTTTTTATATATAAGGTCAATTTTGTATTAATATGATGTATACATTGTTTTCTTGTAATATATTGTTCTTCATATAGCTAATAAATAATAATTAAAAGTAAAAAGGAGAAAAAAATATTGTTCTGGAATTAAGGAAAACAAAAATATTACTGGTTCATTAGATTTAATTTCAATTATAATATTGATTAGCGGCCATTTAGTTTGATGATATGAAGAAATAAACAACGAAATATGTTATTCGTGAGCCAAATATCTATGCTACACTTTTGTTCAACATTGAAAAGATAATACAAGTAGTTTACACGGTAGAACAAATATTTCCTAATTATATATGACAATGCTCAATTTCCATAAAAAAACAATTAAATATGCTTGCTCCAGATGCTACTAAATATTTTATTGCCAATGACTACTTTTAGAAGCGATACAATGACAATATGCTTTAAAACATGAAACATGCGACAATTCTTTATTTCTATATTCTTCATGTTAAACGACATATTTAAGACAAAATGCAATAGTATCATAAAATTCTTTCTCCAAAGTTATTTTAATGTTAAAATCTTGGTTTTCTCAGGTTTTCGGGATGTGTCAAAAACCTTACGTTATAAAGTACATGTCATGAAGGAATCATTTAGTACCCGATTTATGGTCTTAAGTAACGAATAGTAAAACGAAAAGTCAGGTGTTTAATAACATAAAAAATATCATATAAATAGCAATTATCACGATGTTGGCACGATGCTGATATATGTGGTTGTATGGAAGTATAAAACTCTGAATCGACCGGGTCATTCCGAAAGTAATGAAAAAAGCAATGTAAATGAATGCTCACTTTTCACTACCAAGACGCAAATACACCAAAATATAGAGTGGAAGCGGGACATCGCGAATACCGGTTAACGCAATCTAGTGGCGATGATTCATTGCAAAGATCGTTTTAAGTATATAAAACAATTTAAAAGGACGGTAATACAAATTTGAATTTGGAATAAATGAAAAGATAGAACACAACGACTTAAAAACAAATGGAAACATACAACCCAAAATAGTTGTTGAGTCTTTTCCGGCAGAATGGTAAAGAACAAGTAGAGCTCAATTTTGTGAAATTGTAGACCATTTTGAATAGCTTTCTATGTCGCGGTGTTGTCACAGCTAACGTCAGGATATTGTCATGGAACTTGTGTCAGTTAAAGAGCAAGAAAGAATGTACAATGATTGAACACTCTGATCTTGTGTTGAATATGATATTTGACTTCGTCAATTTATTCGTTTGAGAAGTTCGTTTTTTTCCAGAATAGAAATTATATAACGACATTTTTGGAAATACCACAAAATAGGAAAACATTGCGATATGAGAAACTGTAATACCACCAGGATCATAACAAAATTCTTCCCAAAACACTTGTAATTTCCTATATGCTAGTACAGGTATAATAAAATTAATAATGTTGCATGTACATTTCATTGCAAATGGAAGTAATACAATGTTGGCTGTCTTAAAGTGGATCACAAAAACGATCCTTAATATCTGTTGAACCATCTTACTTGCTCATGCTGTTTGTTTCATATTTACTAACATTATTCCGTTGCTTATTTCCCAGCCCTTGATTAAATATTTCTTCCATCGATCTGTTTTGTTACAGAGAGTGTTGTAGCATCAATTAGTAAATGTTTCAAAATTCGGTTAGTGCTCATACTATAAGGTTCGTGTACTTGAGTCACGCGTGAAAATCGCGAGCGTTAATACATGTACTATTACATTAATAGAGAACTTTTACTTAGACTGCTTGACGATGAATCACCAGCTGCTGTTTTACGTATTTCTTCTACTAAACAATGGACCGACTTGTTCTTCAAATTACGATTGGACATTCATGCCGAGACTAAAAGAATTATGTCCGTATACTTCATTTTGTGAGGAAAATGCGACCATGAGTTTTCCGACTAGTAACACGAAACGTCCTTGCTGTGAATCTTGCTCCTGTAAACTAGACTGTGAAAAAGACAAAAACTGTTGTTTCAGAAAAGTTGATACTTGGAAAAAATGCATGGCTGCATCAGTGAATACAAACATCACTACTATTCATTATATGATGATACACTCGTGTCTTGAAAATCCACACATCGCAGAGAACAGGACGATGTGTTCATATGACACTAAAGATTACAATTCATTTGCACCGGTTGTTTCGGAGGAATCTAAAGATATATTTGTTAATTCAGAATGCGCACAATGTAATAAAGTTAACGACACAATACCGTGGAAATTAGCGATACATTGTCTAGCGAATGAATACAGTGAACTTTCATATGTCGTTGTTAAACTTCTGAATGGTGAGGATGCCAGTTATGCTGGCTGCTATATTGGATACGTTCCTCCAGAACATCTTAACTTAGAATCACAAGAATGCAGAAATGATATAATTCGTGAATGCAATGTTAGTCAGAAGGCACTTGAATGGGAGCCGTTATGGGATTACTGCCCAATGTTTGAAGCTCCGTTTTTAACATTAAATCAAGTGTATGGTAACGTATTTTGTTTTCTGTGTAATGAAGGCTACGACTATGCTATTTTGTCGACATGTCTAAACTGGGGACACAAAAATCCATCCAGTGCTACTTTCACCGCGATATTGAATGTTGTCGATTCAAAAGAACTGGTGAGTCAAATAGTTCCACATGAGGGGGTATGCAGACCAACCGAAACTTTGGTTCACTCAATTCAGGTACTATTTTATTTCTTATTGTTATAGCTGCTTTTTATAGGCGCGTTATTTTAAAAAAAGAAATGCTGACGTAATTATTAAGGACACTTCAATTGTCAAATATCTTGTATACTTTTTCTCTCTTGGTGTACACCTTCGTAGAACCGCTTGTAGTCCTCCTGCATGCTAGATGGACAGCAGCTATCTTGTCCTGAGTTTGTTCTGTTCCCTCAGTCTGTTTAAAGAGGGACTGTTAATGAAGGACACAGAGAGTGTGTCAGTTGTACAAATCATGTCGAAATTTAGGTACAAATGTATATACTTGCAGTTTGATACTGACTAAAGAATTTAGAAAGCAGTCTTTTGGGTGCTGTTTTTAAAAACTATTAATGTGAGTTGTCAATTTACAGAATAAATGCCGTCGTGTAGAATGTTCGTCGGGAAAGATTCGACATGCCGGAAAATGTAAATTTTACAGTAAACAATGGATAGGAGGTCCATTCACCGTGGTCTTGAAATTAATTCCACTTGACAGAGCAACAACAATTGACGTCTCCGTTGTATCCGATATACAATCTGAATTCAAAAATGGTACGAAATCCAGTTGGTTGAAACGAAAAGCAATGAAAAACTGGATTACCGAGACCTTACTGTATAGACCATCCGTAGACGAGAATTATGTTGAATATTTCGTAGCTATCTCACAGTTTCCTTTACCGACCGTGAATCCATCCAGACTATGGACAACTATACAACGAACACTAAAAGAAACATGGTTACTGGCAATCAGGAACGCCACTGTCCCGTTGCAAGTGCAGTTCAACAAACATCAGCGTTATCAGAAGATGCATAATAGCTTTTTACAGACCAAAGGTATATTCATCGATCAGGAGTATGGATATATGAATTGGCATTGGTTTCATGAAGACAGTGAGGAGAGTTATCTACTTGAAGCATATCACATTGAGTACAATTATCACCAGGAACCAAAATACCTAAACGAACTTTTCTTGTGCAACCAAATTAAACTAATTCCCGAAGAGTTTGAAAATCAAATAGAGTCCATAGTCCTAAAACCATCGAACGAAGTATTGTTTGAAGCGGAGTTCGCACGAAGTTCGCCATATGATTATTATGTGTGTCTAAATAGATTTCGTCTAAATAAAGGTTTAAACAATGTCAACTATATTCAGATGGAAATTGTCGTGGTTTTATTTGTGTATTTATCAAAAGGTACTTTACTCACAGTATAAACATT
Source organism: Lutraria lutraria (assembly GCA_964023205.1). NCBI lineage: Eukaryota > Metazoa > Mollusca > Bivalvia > Venerida > Mactridae > Lutraria > Lutraria lutraria. The sequence goes on along the minus strand of OZ026844.1, from coordinate 2,584,840 downwards.
GATTTATCAATGAAGTCTTACAATAAAACAAACTAATAGTGCTATATAAAACATGTTTATAGTTAGAGTCACTTCATATCAATAAAGGAATTCATCGTTAACGTATTGTTTTGTTTAAGTATTGAATTTAACACTGTTAATCATATCATTTAAAGTCCCATAAGCATATACATTTATCGGTCCTAACCGTTTCTGTTTATTCTATAACAGAGGAATCCGGTGTGAAAGAAGAATTCTATAAGACTTTGTCTTTCGTTCTAATCCTTTCCTTATATAATATATATATGTTTTGTTTTATCATGTACCTGTGAATGACTTGGAATAAATATGTTTAAACTAATCCGGTGTGCTTTCCTCCCATGCATACTTTATAGCAAGAAAAAATGTTTCCAAAACCAATATCGTATTTTTTTTCAATATCATTGAAAAAAATACTATTTGTCGTAGGTTTAATATGTGGTCATATGTCTATATGAAAAATGTAGCGAACTGCCGAAAACGTCTTAAAGTTATACACCAGGATTGTTGACCTCTGGTTATTCTACCAATACAAAGCAGTTCACAGAGTAAGAAACTGCAATTAAACTTGCCAGACAACCAGCATTGTACAAAATGGACATTATAGACGAGAAAGGACTTGTTATGCGTATAAATAATCTACCTTACAAATAAATACTTCTAAAATTACTTTGTATTTGTTTATGAGACGATGAGGCTTGGGGTCATTTCTGTATCAGAATGATTGATATATTTACTGCAAGTTAACTTTTGAATTTTCCATCAAATCATAATTTCGGCTCTAATGATAAAACTATTTACATGTCAAGCTGTATCAAGCGCTACGTGAACGTGGCATGGAGACATTGTACTTGAAAGACACTTGAAGGTTTATAATTATTAGAAAAGAAGATCATGTACACGAACATTCAACATGACTTCACTATGTATTCATCTATGTCATACAATACAACTCAATACACCTAAATGTATTAAAAAGCGTGATTATAAATTTAGATAATGTATATGGATATTGTTTATGATCAGAAAGCAATATTGAGCGAGGCACGGACGATTAACAAAAGGTTACACCGACATTCTGCTGTTAATTGGGTCAATAAGTCAATGGGTACTGATAGCTATCAAAATTGAAATGACTTGATGTAATACATGTGTAATTACATACAATGATTTTTTTTTAAATATAATTATGTACCTTAAAAAGCATGAAAAATTATAGAGACTGGACTCAGATGGGTTTACTGCTGACATTCTGAAAGTATTCTATTAATAAATTGGGTCTTTTGTTGTGAGAGGGATGAACAATTTCACGGTTCTAAGCTAGGCATTTAAGGTAAGGCACAATGACAATTTTGGGAAAATGGCGACTAATTACCCTTTTAAATGATGTTTATGAACTAGCTTCCGCTGGTAGTTTTTAAGTCATAGATTTCTTTTGACCAATCAGGTTTTATTAAAGGCAGATTTATTGTAAAAAACACAAGGTTATTAAACGATATCATGAATTACACGAAAATCAAAAGTTTCCCGGAATGCCTTTAATGATAAGATTTGAACAATACTTCGTCTCTTAATTCAAGAGAACAGTTTGGGTCAATGTGTCAACTTTTGTGAAAAAAAACAGCAGAGCTATTAAATAGTTTTCTCTCGAAATCCTTTGAAATAGATCGACGCATCCGCAATGCGATTATATAAGCCTTATATTATCATCTTATGTGCTGAAATATTTTAAACATGGAAACTTATATACACGAAAGAAAAAAAGTACCGGGACTTCATGATCTCCTCGAAATAAGTCTAGTGCACGTGATATCAATGCTCGTGATAACAAAGTTTCACTGTATTATTACCTTGTGCGCTGAAATAGTTTAATATAAAATCAGAAACTCTAAAGATATTATAGGAATTACTTTCAATGATGCATTTATTATCATGCAGTGAAAAATACAAATGTAGTTCTTTACATCCTACACATTTTATAGCATTAATCAAATACCTTCGTAAATTGGAGCAACACTGCAACTGTGCCAGAAAGTATATAATTCCTTGTGCGCTGAAATAGTTTAATATAAAATCAGAAACTCTAAAGATATTATAGGAATTACTTTCAATGATGCATTTATTATCATGCAGTGAAAAATACAAATGTAGTTCTTTACATCCTACACATTTTATAGCATTAATCAAATACCTTCGTAAATTGGAGCAACACTGCAACTGTGCCAGAAAGTATATAATTCCGGGTCATACACCAATTTTACAAATTTGCAGTTTATCATATCCATCACGTCATGAACTGGGATTGAATCTTATGAAAATAGTTTTTGAATAAAGCTGCTTAAAATTTATTAAATGACAGCTATGAAACAATGAAGTTTTACATAAAATCTGTATTAGTATTTCTTTTGACCATTCTTTTCATATAACCAATCTTGTTGTATTGAAATGTTATTTTGAACAACGTAACCTTGATATAAAACTACCAAAGTAAGAGGAACAAAATTTACCCAGAATATTTAATGTTCTGATAAAACAAATGGTGTTACGTTAAAGATACAAAATGTCAAATAGAAATTCAATGTATATTATGATGTTTCTGAAAAAGTGTAGGTACCAGCATCGATAAAATTCTGAAAATTATTATGGACAATGACTCTTGTTAAGTATTACTTGTATATAAAATTTCACCTTCTTCAATCATCATCATATCAAAAAATATATATATACAATGTTATACATGTAATGTACATCAAGTATGTGTAATACTCATCATGAATTCATGATTGTTTACTTATTTCATGAATGTGTTTATTTGAATCATTTTATGAATGAAGATCAACTTTTGACATGTTTAACATGTCACTTGCACACATTCATGCGATCTTCATATTTAAGTTTCAAGATAGACAATTTTTCTTTACATTGTATATGCAGATTTTAGTTGGAATTCCTTGAAGGATAAATCTCTTGTCATATTTTGTCTACAAATCCCAATGTGTGTTTGTAATCAGATTGCAAGTCTTGTTTGGTTCTGACTTATGGTATTCAAAGCTATGGAAATTGTGCAAATGTTAAATAGAACCATTTGTTGCCCTACTTCTACTACCAACCGTTTTGGTGGACAGATCTTTAAACTACTTTGTGTCAGAATTTACGACTTCACATACTTCATACATGGATTGGTTCATTTTGCTGTTTCTTACAGCAGTCATCCATTCAAATTAAGTTTATATTTCACTACATTTTGTAGATGTTTTAATTGCTGCAAGAACGAAATGTCCTCTAATTACGAATGTCCTGTTTTCAAGTAATTATGTGTAATTTTATTTACTAGTAACTTTTGAACTGAACAGACAGTCAGAGACCCATTGCAGAAAAAGGGTGGTTCCGTGGTTGTCTTGTACAACTGTCGGAGAAATACAATGAATGGTCAACGGGAGCGATACTCTTATTGAATCTACACTAACAAGGAGCATTTTATTACTTCCACGTTTAGCAAGTGTCTCGTACCACATATTACAACTGGTTTCCTTAGACATTACATCAAACACTGAAAAGTTATAGTTAAAATTTTCAGCTATAATATACCTCACTAATGTCTTTTTAGGGGGAAATTAAAACTTTTTGTAGGTCAAAGTTTATCACTCTTAATTTTCTGTCATTCATTGCCATTCCTGTGCTTTCTGATTGTAGTTTTTGGACACGTTCTCTTTCGTTAAATGTGAATATTGTTTTCTTGAGTCTGTGCCTTTGACGGACGTGCCGAAAACTTTTAATAATACCGAATTCAAAGTACATGTAAATCTCACCTTACGGACACCCCATCATTACGGACACCCCGGTATAAACTCGGGTATAAGTTTTTGAAAGAACAGATACATTTTCTTCACTCTTAAGATGATTCAGATAATTACGGACACCCCACTATTCTAGTATTAGGGACACTAATGGAAGTACCAAAGTGCATGTTTACATTATTATTTACCCCCTTATTAAGGACTTATATAGTTACTCAACTCATCTAAACACAAGTGTATTGACCAAAGATGGTGTAAATGAACCAAATGTGCCCCGTTGTCAATTTTAACTTGTTAATTACGCATATACATATGGAATTAATAATCCTTGTTAAGCCATTTAGAAAGAGGCATGAGTTCAGCAAATTGATTTCGCTTGCAGTCTTTCATTTAAGATGTCCAAAGATTTAGCTTGTTAAACTACTTCAATTAATCTTTCATAACAATTTAATCAGCTGCATCCAAGAAATCTAACAATCATAAGAAAGGTAAGAACATGCATATACAGCATGTACATGTATGCATTTCACTCATATCTGGACGAGTTGCACTATTAAGGACATCCTGCTATAAAGGAAACTTTCTCCAGATCTACAACTGTCCGTAATAGAGGAGTTTAACCGTGTATTATCTCAGCTTTTTCGGACAAGATGGAATGATACTATTTTTTTTTTTACATTTCTATTAAATTAGATATGATTATTAATGTATCTATTTTGTTGAAAATGACTTTCAGATATGAGTAAAACTAACAAAAAATACTCTAGATTAAGAATACTGATATCAAATATAGAAGGATCGTAAGTGGCAGTTACACTTACAAAACACTACTAATATTTACACTAACACAACGACATATCTCAAATTCTTAAAGGTCGTAACTGCCACATACGACCTATCACAGTTATGTTTGCAATTTGCATATGAAATTTTATATGGCCAAACTACCACTTACGACCTTTTAAAATGAAAGATAAGTGTAGATGCAACCTTTACCCATTATGAAAAAGTGTGGTTTCACTTACGACCTATGAAATATTTGCAATTATGAAGTATAGATACGGGAACCAGTTCAGGACATGCACAGTAGTGTGAAGTTTTATTAAATTCTAAAACATAAAAAGGTCGTATCTACCAATTACAACCTATTAGCACTGAGCCATCGATATGTTAATTTCCTTTCCAAATCCAAGTATAAAATCCAAAAACTCGTAACAATCAATGAAATATTTTATGATTTTTTTGGGTGACCCAAATTAAGTCAAGTGTGCTTATTAAAGAATACAAAGATGGGGTTTGAAAATGTTTGATATAATTGCAATTATGAATCAAAGCACTGTCAGAAGCAAAAGTTAAAATGTAATTCATAATATCTAGTAGATGTGCATTAGATAATATCAAAAGAGCTCAACCAACTCTAGGCACCATTTTCAAACACAAATGTATATATTGTTTGGACTAATAATTTCCTCAAAATAGTCAGTTTTGGCTCAGTGAAATAAAGATGTTTTGGAAGAGGTTCACTTGACATATTCTCAATTCTGTTAAAGTTGATAGTAAACTCATACCTTCACTTCCTGTTCACTGTAAAACACGACTGACTTTTAAAACTTCGTAATTATATGTAATAATAGATTTAGTTTTTCCTTCATTATGGTTAACTCTTTAGCGATGTGGTTGAGTGTTAATTTATTTTAAGTTTAATGTTGTAAAGATGTATTATACAAACCCATTTCGCAAATAAGAAATTCATTCGAGCATTCCGTACTTTATATCTATCCGGTAGGCGGAGTTACGGTGAACTGGTGTCCTCGCCCTGTTAGTGTCTTTTAGCGACTCCCATGTATATAGTAGCGAAGCGTTTATGAATGAAACTTTTGTGTGGATGAATACTTAATTATTAAACTCAATAGTTGTACAGTTGGAAATGCCATTACAATGTAATTATTCAAAATGAACATAATCCTGCAATATTTCCAACTTGTATCATAACTGAAATCGGTAAAGCTATACAACCGATGGTACTATATTTTTCAACGCGAATGTATGGCGTCACGTTTTTGTCAAAACAAAACTGGGTGTATAACTATAGAAGCACTCGCTTCGCTTTTGCTTCTAAAAAATCTAAACTTAACGTGTATAGAAGAAATCTTATAGTAGGGGTGGTATAAATACCTTAACATATTTACTTTAATTGCAGAAAATGTTATCTGGATATTGATTCTAAAAAGTTATATAACTCTATATAGCTCTCTAAATCATCAACCGATCTTCATCAGGCTTGGTGGAAATGTTTATGGGCATAAGATTCCCATCGCAACAGGTACTGATTTGCCACTCATAGAATCCCAAACCTTTGAGGGGTGTATTTTTGTGCCCCGGCACTCTTGCTTTATGATGCCTCCATTCAAAGAAAAGAGTGTATATGTCCGACCAATAACTAGTTCAGTACGTCAGAGGTCAAGGTCACAATCACATCGACCTTCTGTACAAAAAACATGATCGACCAAGTAATAGAGAACGACTCGACCTTAGGTCCTCAGGTTTAGTTGTGACGTTGGTCATCACATCTAGATGACCCCTATTGACTTTGAAGTCAGGCCGTCAAAGGTCAAAGACTCTGTGACTTTAAGCACAAAAACCTTGCCCGACCAAGGACTAAAGAACAAATTGGCCTAAGTTTCTCACACTTGGTTCCGAGGTTAGGCATTGCATGTATATGATCTTTATTGATGTTAAATTCAATAGGTCATGGTCTAACTATCCAGACGGTTTAAGGGGGAATCAGTGTTTCACAAACACTTCTTGATCTTTATAAGTAATTGTTTTTTTTTGACTATTAAAAGAATCCATTAGAAATATATCATCTATGTTGCAAATCTTCATATAAAATGTTTTGTAAGGTTTGTATAAGATGGTTCCTTGACCGATACTAGCTAATTTGACGTGGAGAATAAATGGAATTGTCATCTAGGGCCGCAAAAACATCAACAATAGGACCGTGCCTCATCTCACATGGCTTATCAAGATGATACAGTATAAGGTCATTGCTTTTTTCTGGTACACTATTCATTTATTGATTAATTCAATCGGATTTAAGTTTTTTAGACTAGAATGTCAAGTTATAAAAGAGTGTTTTGTATCTAGCTTAATTGTTCGTTGTATTATTTAGCATTGCTCTTGTGTTTAGAACAGTTTTACGAATTAAATAATAATTATTATTCTGCGTATTGGAAAATACAACAAATAAATGCATTTGTAAATACACCCGTTAGAGTGTCCTTTGTAACCCGTCCACGGTGTTCAGAGATCAGCTTAGTTGGTATGTAATTTTCTAGTGAAAAATGATTTTTTTCTGTAAGAGATTATACACCTTTGTTACAGAGTGACACACTTCAAATTAAATAAAGAACATGTTTGTGTTTTGTTAATGGGTAGTTTGACATGCTGTTTTGTTGTTGTTGTTGCTGTTGTTCAAGAAGTACAACGAAGTTTATACAATATAACAATGTATTATAGTAATATTTTACTCGAAAGGTTAGGCAATTTAAATAATTAGTATTTTGTATAATAAAGTATCAAAATTGCCTGTTCGATGTCGATATTATAAAAAACCAACATTGTCCTGGAACGTACATAACAAGGAAAACAAATTTAAGATTATATTGGATTTAAGTTCATTTCGCTATAATGTTGATCAGCGGTCATTAAATCTGTATAATATACGATGAAATAAACAACGAAATATGTTATTTATAAGCTAATATTCTGCTGTACCTTTAGTCTACATTAGAAAAGATAATAGATTATACGGTAGAACACATCTTTCTTAATTACGCATCAATGAGTGGCAATGCTTATTTCCCATAAAACTGATTGAATATTCTTGTTCCAGATGCTACTAAATATTTTAATGCCGATGGCTACTTTTAAAAGCTACACAATGACAATATGCTTTGAAAAATGAGAAATGGGACAATTCTTTGTTTCGAAAAGTCTTTATATTAAACGACACATTTAAGAATAAAAGGAACATTCTTTCTTTAAATTTATTTCATGGTTAAAATCCTCGTTTTCTCAGGTTTGCGGGATGTATAAATAACTGTCACTTTACAGAAGTACATATCATGAAAGAGTCATTCTGCATTTGATTCATGGTCTTAAGTAACGAATTATTTGCATAGTCAGGTGTTTAATATCATAAAAGATCTCATATGAAAACACATTATTAACATGGTGGCATGATGCTGATGTATGTGATGGCATGGAAATATCAAACCGGGTCATTCCAAAAGTAATGGATAAAGCAATGTACACAAATGCTCACTTTTCAAAATTAAGAAACATTTACTCCGCACTAGAAACACATCGAATGAGAGTGGAGGCGTTACATCGCGAATACGTGTTAAAGCAATCTACAGGCGATGATTCATTGCAGAGCTCGTTTTAAGTATAGAACAATTTAAAAGAAATGTGAAATAAATGAAAAGATAGAACACAACGATTTAAAAATAAAAGGAAACATACAACCCAATATAGTTGTTGAATCTTTTTCGGTAGAATGGTAAGGTACAAATAGATACCACAAAACAGGAAAACATTGCGATATGAGAAATTGTGATACTACCAAGATCATAATCAAATTCTTGCCAAAACACTTGTAACTGTCCATGTACTAGTACAGGTAGTTGAATGCACATTTCATTGTAAATGGAAGTAATACAATAGTTACAGTTTAATGTGGATCACAATAACAATTTTATATTTATTGATCCATCTCACATGATCCTGTTGTTTGTTTCATATTTACTTATATTCTTCCGTTGCTTATTCCCCAGCCCTTGGTTAAATATGTGTTCCATCATTCAGTTTTGTCACAGAGAGTGTAATAAGATTATACTTATTTGGTAATGAGTTACCAGCTGTTGTTTTACGTATTTCCAATGGAACAACTTGGTCATTAAATTACAATTGGACATTCATGTCGAGACTAAAAGAATTATGTCCGTATACTTCATTTTGTGAGGAAAATACTACCATGAGTTCTCCGACAAGTCGCACGAGGCGTCCTTGTTGTGAATCTTGCTCCTGTAAGCCAGACTGTGAAAAAGACAATAACTGTTGTTTCGGAAAAGCTTATACATAGAAAAATACATGGCTACAACAGTGAATACAAACATCACAAGTATTCATTATACGATGTAAATCCACACAGGGCAATTATATGACAATAAAGATTACAAGTCTTTTGCATCTGTTGTTTCAGTGGAATATAAAGATATATTTGTTAATTCAGAATGCGCTCTTTGCAATAAGGTTCACGACAGAATTCCGTGGAAATTAGCGCTGTATTGTCTAATGAGTAAAAATGAAAAACATTCATATGACGTACCATCTTCTGAATGGTAAGGAGTTCAGGAATGTTGGCTGCTACCTTGGATAAGTTCCTCCAAGACATCCTAAGATTCAGAAATAATGTAATTCGCGCATGCAATGTTAGTCAGAATGCCATTGAATGGGAGCCGTTATGGGATTACTGTCCAATGTTTGAAGCTCCGTTTTTAACATTAAATCATGTGTATGGTAACATATTTTGTTTTCTGTGTAACGAGGGCTACGACTATAGATGATGATGTGTCGACATGTCTAAACTTGGGACACAAACACCCATCCAGCGTTGATTCTATAGAACTGGAGGTCAAATACATGGGGGGGGGGGTATGCAGACCAACAGATGTTTTGGTTCATTCCATTCAGGTACTGTTTTATTTCTTATTGTTATAGCTGCTTTTTATAAGCTCTTATTTTTTAAAAAGAAATGCTGATGTTAATTAATGACCTTTCATTTGTCAAATATCTTATACACGTTTCCTCTCTTTGTGTACACCCTTGCAGAACCGCTTGTTAATCTACTGTATCATGTGTTTGTTAAACGGCCAGCTTCCTTGGTCCTGCGTGGTATCAATCGTAACAACTCGGGCATTTCCGTAACTGAGAAACTGATCTCACCATTCTATACAGCCACTTCATCAATTGGTTTGGAGAAAAACAGCATCTTTATGTTCTGTCTGTGGATGTAATTTCACTTGCTAGATGTATTGGAATATTGTTTGTATCACGTTTGGTATCATCTTTTATTTATTTTGTAAGACAAATATGCATTTATCTAGGTAATATTGGTCCGGATCTTAGTAAACATAGGACGCTATATCGACGTCGATAGGCGTTTGACTTCGGTCACGACGTTTGAAAATCCAACCAAATCCAACATTAATCCGACGTCTACCTGACGTCAATTAGTTACTCTGGTTAGTCTGATTAATGTGTGCATTCGTGGACTTTCGAGTTTGGCGCCATTTTTATTAGCCCTGTGATATACTTTTATCGGGTCAGATGGAGGGACATGTTTTAAGTTGTTTACGTGTCGTCTGATATCATTTCCTTTGAATCTTATTTCCATTGTATTCAACTATTGTTTTGACCAAATGCGTAATGACTTATTCCGTGCTGTATTTCGCGTTCTGGTTCATCTGCATTGTTTATATTATTGTTTTAATTTAGTAATCACATCAACATTTCCCTATCTGCTCTTACTTTAAACTCCACAAAAAAGAATCAATGTGATTGTAGCTGGTGTGTTTTAGCCATCTGATGTTTTACTTAAATGCACGAAATATTTGAATTTGTATTTATGCCATTGAATTAAAAAATTGGAACTATGTTCGTAGGCGGAAGTTTATGAAAGCTCTTCGGTATACAGGAAAATTAAAACCGACCGACTGTTGAGAAATTGTCTTAACTTTGTGTTCGTACCGAACATCAAAAAGTGTTTTGTTACCGGGTATATATCCATAGAACAGTTTTTTGTGAAACATTATGGTTTCGTTTTGTCGTACTTTACAAGTAAGCAAATATATGATATAACATGAAATTTATACAATAGTATAACAAGGAAACATCATTTCTTTTACATATATACATGCACATACATATATAAATACATACGCACTTGCCATGTTATAATTGTAATGTTTCTGTGTGAGAAACAAAAAAGTGCATTGAAAATGACAGGACTAGAACAGGATGCCCAACAAGTGGCGTGTGAAAAAGTCAATATTGTACCAAGGAATGTCAATCAGATGTAAAAGCCCGTAGTGGTCTCTTAATACATAGTTCCCACATTTACAATATTTACCTCCCTTGGCGGCAATCTTGTATGTCAAAATTGACAATGAAGATATTTACGTTTTTGTTTTGATAATTCTAAATACATGTATAACTAGATATTTATATGTGACAACTACATTTTCTTGAACCTGACGTGCTTATGGTTTCTACAACTTCATAATTAAGTTATATTTACAAAATGAGTAGTTTAATGAATACTTTTCTGATTTTCTTTTCTTTTATAAGCACATGTATAAGAAATATTTCATCCAAGATGGCCGCAAAGGGAGGTAAAGTATTGTAGATTTGGGAACTATGTATAGAACCTGAAGCTGAAAATGATATAACTGTGACATATACAACAAACAATATTCAGTATGTATATATTGAAATCTTCCAGTAGCCTCCACATATCTGTGTGACATCACCATGACATCTCATGTCACATACACTGTCTGGCTGTAATTTGCTTGCATCGTAACTGTCGCCACAGAAACATTCTTCAGCATGCTGTAATATTATAAAGAACTAAAAATAGAACAAGCATCTTAATAAGAGCGAATTCATGAATTGTGAAAAAACAGGATCGAATTATTATATTTAAACAAAGTACTGGAAGTACTCATGGAAACTGAACTTTTTTAGACCTGCGCTGCAACATGGAACGGGGACCAGTTTAACAAGTACATGGCGGATAATTGGTTGTTTAGAAGAAATTATTTGGGGTTATATAGACATATACAATAATTGTTTACCTGGGTACCACAGAATCGATACCCCCTCTCCACAACACAGTAGTGAAAACACCACTGATTGGTCATTGATGTTGTGTTTTGATAAAGTCCATGCAGGGTACGAGCCCGGGAGTCAGTAAAACATCCCAAGTAGATCATTTCTTTGGTTTTCGGGGTTACAACTAGAAATTGTAAGTCGTACATATGTTTATTAGAATTAGAAGCAAAACAGAACCGTGTGTAATGCCTCTTGTAGAATGCATTAACTCGTAAGGCAAACTTTACTACATGTAGATATTTAGTATCACAAACACGATATGTGGTGTTATTCATTTTATAAAACGAGGTTTTTACAGTGGCCTTACATGTATATACAATGCTCTCAAAGACAGTATGTAATGACTTCCAATTTGTGTTACCAGCAAAAAAGAAATTCTAAATACATAAAAGTTCTATTTCATTAATGAAACAGTCGGTACTTGAGGTCTTAATGATAACCTAACTATACCAACCAAAACTGTAGGATCCAGCCATCTCTGAAGTCTGATATTTTATTGTGGAACATCCGATACAAAGTTTTGTTTGAGCGTGGTAAAACACTCTTTTATATTCACTAATTGCCATGCTATATAGCAAACAATGAGTGAGAGATTTGAACGGCTTCATCAAAGTTACATTCCCTTCAACGCATTGATATCCATCCGTGTGCGCGTGTCTCTCAATTAAAATGAAATCCTGGGCATAACAAAAATAGATAATAAGTCCAAACAAGACAATTCCTCTCCGATACATGTTCACTGTGTCAGTACAAGGTTTCTAAATACACATATCTTTAGGGTCTATTCTTCAACGCCTCTACTGAAGACTGCGAATGAAGGTGTTTAGTTGTTTACTGTATGGTTTATTAGTCTGCTGATAGCCATCACACTACGAACTAATGGTATGGATCATTGCACGTGCTTATTGCTTATTTAGAAATTCAAATGAAATTTGATATAATGTTGTGAGTTAATTACTATGTGAAATAATTTAGTCATTTAGATTCACATCTCGTGCCTTCCTAATTGCATGCCGAATGAAAAACAAATAATTCATGATCATTGCCAGAACATAACTCGAACAAATTAATTTCTCCCTGTGTGTGGTGACCTTGTGTTAACCACAATTTATCTCTAATTAAGAATTTCACGTACCTAATTGAAAGCATTAACATTGCATATAGCAAACAGATATATCATTGAGATTTAACTTCAACTCCATTAAACTCAATTTTACACAAATCAATACCACAATATCATTTTTGAAATCAGTTCGCAATATGAAACGAAACACAATAGTTCACAGTCTATTGTTAATGAATGTGCCACTTAAAACTTGTGCAAAGTGCAAAGAAGATACATACATAGATTGTGTTATACATTGTGGTCAATAATTGTGAAATAGAAGCGTTTCTGTATGCCCTACTATATAATTTATGACACATGCATTGACTTCATTTCTTGAATATTTTATTTATACCCGAGTTTATGAACACCATGAATGACACGTAACTCTGTGAAAATAATGAGCACAAGCTATGAATGTAAAAAACTGACATGTAAAATCTCCAAACGAAACCCAAGATATGCACCTGTCCGTTAAATAACTACACAAGAACAGCAGAGAAAAATAGGCCTACCATGATATACATATAATACTAAATGAACGAACATGTGGAGCAAACAAGTTTTATTAGTTAAGATGCCAAATTGTTGTTCGGGACATTGAAATGTTCTAAACACATCGAGTACTTAATAGTTTATGTATAAAGAAGCTGAAAATATTTTTCCATTGTTTCTTCATACAGCCAAAATATCTTCTTAAGCGAGTTCGCCATAACGGTTGTCATCTGTAAATCTGTAATGGTCCAATCAAGTACTTTTTGCAAGTTATTCGATTTACTTCCCTTCAGCTGGACATCGTTTTATATGTTTAATGTTTGTAATGTGTGGATGAATGGATTAGGTTTTAAATATATAACAAAAGAAAGAATGTGTGATATTTAGAGTAATAAAAGATGTTTGCTTTAATGAATAAGAGAGATTCGTGAAGCACGTTTTTATCCGGAGTTCACGAAATGTGTTGGTAGAAAATGATTTGTATATTCATATGAAGTCTTCTCTGTTATAGTTATTGGTGTGTTATATTCAAACTGATTTCTATGATGTCAAACAAACCATGTTTTCATAAATCGTAGTAATTTGTGTAACTCAAATAGGGACGAAAGTTATAACACGCTCTATATACATGTCGGTATGTGCGATATTTTGTCAATGGACAAAAATGAGTTAAAGAATCATATCAGACTGAAATCTAAATTTTGGTCATTTGCTGGGGCTCGTTTTTCATCTTTGTCACTTCATTATCTTATTATATTCATATTTATTGCATCATTTGTATGACTATGTACTTTATGTATACGCCAATTAAAATGTCTGTTCTGTTTTATGAAAAACAGAACGCATTGCCAAATGAACTCCGTGAAACAACTATATCCACAAATATATCTATTCAAACTGTGGATAAATTAAATCAAGTGTTCCTAATATTTCCCAATGTGTACACTACGGTAGCGCTATGCACTGACCTGTGTTATTCTGCTCGGGGCATTATGGGTATTTGCACGGGTATTTGCAGGAACTACTTACAAAATGGAAATTATAAACAATAACATAGCGTGACGTCACCGCATGGTACACATTGGAGCCAAGCGTACTTCAACATTGCGTTTCATTGAATAATGAGTGTTATTGACGAAAGCATAAGAATAGAAATGGTACTACGTATTCATTTTACATAACTAAACAAATTTGTTAATAACATACAACCGATATGGTTGTTTTGACATTTTTAATCCTTCCGCGGAACTATACTTTTAGCGTATGTATAACTATCTAAATGTAGATAGTAATCAGTTTTCTGTATAGAGGTTAGACAAACGTAGTGACGTCACGCTATGTATAGAACGAATATTTCCTAAATCATTTAAAGAGCCAAACAAAATGTGACCATATTCACCTTCACCTTCACATTACGAGTTTTGATAAATATGATGTAGATATGAGTTTTATTGAAAATAGAACGACTTTTTAAAAGGGTAACCTATTTCGATAAAGCGATAGTGTAGATTTATATGAATACACGGATATATAATGATGGTGATGGATATATATAATGCTGGTGATGTATATATATAATGTCGGTGATAATGAATACACGTGTATATAATGTCGGTGATGTAAATATATAATGTCGTGATGTATATATATAATGCCGGTGATGTATATATATAATGTCGGTGATGTATATTCAATGTCCGTGATGTATATATGTAATGTCGGTGATGTATAATAATAATACCGGTGATATACATTTAATGTCCGTGATGTATATATATAATATGTGGGTGATGTATAATAATAATGGCGGTGATATATATTTAATGTCCGTGATGTATATATGTAATGTCGGTGATGTATAATAATAATGCCGGTGATATATATTTAATGTCCGTGATGTATATATATAATGCCGGTGATGAATATATACAATGCCGGTGGTGTATATATATAATGTCGGTGATGTATATTCAATGTCCGTGATGTATATATGTAATGTCGGTGATGTATAATAATAATGTCGTAGATGTATATATATCATCTCGGTGATGTACTATTATAATATAATGTCGGTGATGTATATATATAATGCCGGTGATGTATATATATAATGTCGGTGATGTAAATATATAATGTCGGTGATGTATATATATAATGCCGGTGATGTATATATATAATGCCGGTGATGTATATATATAATATTGTTGATGTATATATATATAATGTCGGTGATGTATATATATAATGTCGGTGATGTATATATATAATGCCGGTGATGTGTATATATAATGCCGGTGATGTGTATATATAATGCCGGTGATGTATATATATAATGTCGATGATGTATATATATAATGCCGGTGATGTATATATATAATGCCGGTGATGTATATATATAATGCCGGTGATGTATATATATAATGTTGGTGATGTATATATATAATGTTGGTGATGTATATATATAATGTCGGTGATGTATATATATAATGTCGGTGATGTATATATATAATGTTGGTGATGTATATATATAATGTCGGTGATATATATATATAATGTCGATGATATATATATATAATGTCGATGATGTATATATATAATGTCGATGATGTATATATATAATGTCGATGATGTATATATATAATGTCGATGATGTATATATATAATGTCGATGATGTATATATATAATGTCGACGATGTATATATATAATGTCGATGATGTATATATATAATGCCGGTGATGTATATATATAATGTTGGTGATGTTGACATTATTCATATCTTCTTACCTTCTCCAGAATTAACCATTCTTTGCTAACTCACTACATTAAACTTTTCTACTGATCATTTGTTGACTGGCTAAAGCTATTCAATGATGATTAGTTTTTGACATCTTCTTAATTAAATACATTTTGAGACTCGGAAATACTGTCAAAAATGTTAACAAAGGCCATCCTTGGGAATGGCATAGTGTAGCCTTTATTGACTGATGGACTTTAATCGTATGTCATATTGATCTAAATGATCATCAAATTCGTTAAAGAATGGCATATCTACAAATGACATTCATTCAGAGATGGCCGCAATCACAGGTTTGACTGCACTCTTGAATGTGAAATTTTATTACTAGATTCCGATAAGGATTCTTTTCACGGGAGTAAAACGTCGAACCACCAGTCAGTATTATTAAGCGACTTTGTCGTCTACAATAGTGGATGTAGAACCTAAACGTACACCTGAATATCAGATAAAATCATCATAAGCCAACACCAGATAACATTATAATCAGCCAACATCAGATAACATCACATACAGTAACATCAGATAACAGATAACATTACCTACAGTCAACATCAGATTACATCATCATCAGCCAACATCAGATACAATCACGTACATCAACATCAGATTACATTAGCTACAGTCAAAATCAGGTAACAGTAACAACAGTAACAACAGACAACATCATCAGATAACGCTAACTGCAGTCAATATCAGATAACATCTACAGTTAACATCGGATAACATCGTCTGCAGTCAACATCAGATAAGATCGTCTACAGTCAACATCCGATAATGTCGTCTACAGTTAATAAAGATCAGATAGCATTAACTGCAGTCAACATCAGATAACATCTAAAGACAACATCGGATAACATCGTCTGTCGTCAACATCAGATAAAGTAACATATACAGTCTACGTCAGACAACATCGTCAAAAGTCAACATCAGATAACATTAACTTCAGTCAACAGAAGATAGCATCAGCTACAGGCAACATCAGAGAACCTCATCTACAGTCAACATCGGATAGCATTAACTACAGTCAACATCAGATGGCATCAACTACAGTCAACATCGGATAGCATTAACTACAGTCCACATCTGATAACATCAACTATAGTCAACATTAGAACACATCATCTACAGTCAACATCAGATAACATCATATACAGTCAACATCAGATAACAGCATCTACTGAAAACATAAGATAACATCAACTTCAGTCTACATAGCATAACATCAACTTTAGTCAACATCAGATAACATTAATTTTAGTCTGCCTCAGATAACACTAACTTTAGTCTGCATCAAATAACATTAACTTTAGACTTCATCAGATAACATCAACTTCAGTCTACATCAGATAACACCATCTACAGTCTAAATCAGATAACATCAACTATACAGTCAACATCAGATAACATCAACTATACAGTCTACATTAGATAACATCAACTATACAGTCTACATCAGATAACATCAACTATACAGTCTACATCAGATAACATCAACTATACAGTCTACATCAGATAACATCAACTATACAGTCAACATCAGATAACAACATATACAGTCTACGTCAGATAACATCAACTATACAGTCTACATCAGATAACATCAACTATACAGTCTACATCAGTTAACATCAACTATACAGTCTACATCAGATAACATCAACTATACAGTCTACATCAGATAACATCAACTATACAGTCTACATCAGATAACATCAACTATACAGTCTACATCAGATAACAACATATACAGTCTACATCAGATAACATCAACTATACAGTCTACATCAGATAACATCAACTATACAGTCTACATCAGATAACATCAACTATACAGTCTACATCAGATAACATCAACTATACAGTCAACATCAGATAACAACATTTACAGTCTACATCAGATAACATCAACTATACAGTCTACATCAGATAACAACATATACAGTCTACATCAGATAACATCAACTATACAGTCTACATCAGATAACATCAACTATACAGTCTACATCAGATAACATCAACTATACAGTCTACATCAGATAACATCAACTATACAGTCAACATCAGATAACAACATTTACAGTCTACATCAGATAACATCAACTATACAGTCTACATCAGATAACATCAACTATACAGTCTACATCAGATAACATCAACTATACAGTCTACATCAGATAACATCAACTATACAGTCTACATCAGATAACATCAACTATACAGTCAACATCAGATAACAACATATACAGTCTACATCAGATAACATCAACTATACAGTCTACATCAGATAACATCAACTATACAGTCTACATCAGATAATATCAACTATACAGTCAACATCAGATAACAACATATACAGTCTACATCAGATAACATCAACTATACAGTCTACATCAGATAACATCAACTATACAGTCTACATCAGATAACATCAACTATACATTCTACATCAGATAACATCAACTATACAGTCTACATCAGATAACATTAACTATACAGTCTACATCAGATAACATCAACTATACAGTCTACATCAGATAACATCAACTATACAGTCTACATCAGATAACATCAACTATACAGTCAACATCAGATAACAACATATACAGTCTACATCAGATAACATCAACTATACAGTCTACATCAGATAACATCAACTATACAATCTACATCAGATAATATCAACTATACAGTCTACATCAGATAATATCAACTTTACAGCTAACATCAGATTCTAAATATTTTTTGGTTAGCATGCACCTTCTCGTAAGTTCTACTTATGTTTTTCATTATGTAATTGTTTTCGAAATGAAATTGTAGATGTTCCAGATCTAGTTTTGAATATTTATCATAGAACAGAACAGAACTTTCGCGGCTGGTCATACATGTATGTAAAGTTGGAAAAGTAGATTTTCTTCTATGTAATTTCGTTGGAGAAGTAGTGAGCGCCTTGTGGAAGGGTAAGTTAGTACTGGTTAGTATGCAGTCCAGGAAAACTGGTTAGGTGAATGTGGCTGTCGTATAGATATTATTGAATTCGGCGTAAAACTCACGATAACGAAACAATACCGACATAAGCCTGTCACTTATAGGACTATGTAATTTTATCTATGACATTTGTACAAACATTTCATTTTTCATACTTAATTTGTTTCCTGCAGCATGCTTTTCACGGAGATATCAGTTGAACCTGTTCTGTGGTAGTATATATTTACCATAATGGTCCACATGTCTTACAGACAGTGTTGTTGTCATTTGAAATAAAACGCTTTGAAATTTGTAAAATGAAATCCCTTTAGAAGTTTTTGCAGTTTTGACATGCCGAGAACTTCAGGAAATGTTTGTATACTTGATGCCGGTATGTCCACAGTCAAACTACATGTAATCTTTAAAAACTATTTCGAACGACATGATATACCGACGATTCACCACAACACGGACGCCCATGCGTTACAACTCTTTGAGACTGGCACATTGTCAAACAAAATGCTCCAGCTGATAATTCAGCTAGGCACGACCAGCAATGCACTGATAAAAAGTCCTTATGTGATGATACCTGATATCAGGTGTTATTTTTCATTCGGAATCGTACCTCATTTGGTTCAAATTCCTTAAATTATTTGTAAACGTACAGCTGACAGCATTGATAGTTAGTACGTGACCTGTAGCAGTGCGGTATATAGTATTTGTGTTAATGAATTGGCTGCGATATCCACCAGCCCGATAATCAAGCAGAGGTCGCGGGTTTGGGTCCTGCATCAAGTAAATGAATTCCTCATCCTATTACAGCACTAATAATGCACCAATCATCTTTAAATGTATGTCTGCATAACAATTTTATGCTCTTGTTTATCTACGCCAATCGGTATTCTATCAGTTATCAAAAAATGTTTTAGTACAGATATAATTATATGCTTATAATCATGATATTCGCGTTCATGTGCTTTTCTATCGAACACCATTTAGCAGTCTGAACATAAGTAGAACATTTGAGTCCTGTATAATGTATGAGTTGTTCCACATCTTAGATCATTTATCATCACATGAACATTATAACTTTTTTGTCAGTATACGCTGCTCGTGCGTTTATTCAATATGTTTTATTATGCAGTGTTTCAAAACTTAGAATGATTTTAAATGCTGCATTCTTTGCATACAATATGCGTAGCGCGCATTTTATTCATAAAATATTCTCATCATACACGCTCATTACATTTTCACATTCATGGTTTCAACACAGTTATGAATGTTTTTGTAGGCCAATCTTTTTTTAATGAATTATTCTGCAAGGTGTATATCAATTGAACATTATAAAATATGAGTAACGGCTTGTTGTTTACAAGTTTTTCTCATCATTTGGACGAGAATTTTGGCCATGAAAAGTACACAATACCCGCCCCTTACATACCAAGCATTTCCGTCATAGTATTGATCATTTTGATAGTTCATCAAGGAATTTGAGAAACGGCTTGTTGTTTACAAGTTTTTCTCATCATTTGGACAAGAATTTTGACTATGAAAAAGCACACAAGATCCGCTCCATGTATACCAAGCATTCCATAATCTGACCAGCATTAATCATAAAAGGTTCGATTTGGTTGTACGTCCAGCAAATATAGGAGTGCAAGTTTGAGCTACTCAAAAACACATTTATCACAAGCCAATGTTCACATTGTTTAAAACATATTTCCAGGCAAGATATATCATATATCAATCAGTGTACATGTTCTGAAAGATGAGAGCTTCATCTCTAATTTGGTATATAAATAACAAAAATCGGTTGAGAAATGAAATAAAGATCTCTATAATTATGATATATGTATAGAATAAATTGTATTTTTCTTATTTACATCGCTAGGGCCGGTGAGTACACATTAATACTTGACTATTGCCGAGTGATTAGGGTGTCCGTCTTCAGTCGAAGCAGTTGATCGAAGGTTCGAGTCCCAGAGGAGACCGGGTTAGAACTGATGCGATCGGTTGGTGAGCCGTGAGCTAGTTATATAATTGTTTCCGTATGCCTGTCTAATTCAGGCTCCCGGTGAATGGAGAGTGATTCGGGGGATACTGTGCAAACAAAAGACAGGTGTCACATAAGCCAACATGGCTGGCCCTTACAATAGGGGTGACTCTATACGAACCATTTACCTTTTACTCGGAACTCATGAATACTTGTGCTATGTCAATCTTATTATTCAACACATGTTAAATGCTTACAATGTTACATGTATGTATTGATACGAGGGATGTTCGAAAAGAATTGTGTATTGTGGTTACACGCCATTTTCACGAGGAATTTCACATCAATGTTTATACAGCTGGTTACCTCTATTCAGTATCTACACAATGGTATATACAGAAACCCAATCAATAACCGTTTAATAAAGGTGTCGCTATTTCAGTTTGGACAGTCGTTGACCACTGTAGTAAAATGGTTGGAAAACATATACCAAATACTGAAGAAATTCGGTCGTATATAAAGGTTCGCAGTAAACTCGGTTGTTCTTCGAAAGAGCCTTTTTCCTAAATAACCCGTGTTTATGGGTCTAGTAAGGTGTCTTATGAGACGGTTCGCAGATGGAAAAAGAAATTTGATAGTGGTGTAGAGTCTGTTGAAAATGCCTCAAAATCAGGTCGACCAAACACAGCAACGTGTGACAAAAATGTTTTGAAAATCAAAGACATTCTTCAAAATGATACTCGATATACTGTACGCGATATTGCACGCATTGTTGGCATTTCACTATCAAGAGTTCATTTTATTTTAAAGAAGATCTTGAAAGTTAGGAAGATTTCTGCTAGGTGGGTACCCCATCTATTGACTGACGACCAAAAAAGGCGGCGTGTTGAAACTGCCAAAACATTGCTAAAAATGTTCCCAAAATACGGCAAAAAGGTTTTTGCAAATGTTGTAACTGGTGATGAAACATGGGTGCATTATTTTGAGCCTGTGAGAAAGGTTGGGAACAAAATATGGGCTACCAAACATGGCCATAGGCCAATAATTGCAAAACGCTCTTTGAGTGTAAAGAAAGTTTTGTATGCTATTTTCTTCTCTAGCGACGGTATAGCTATACAGATTCCAGTAAAAAAAGGGTAGACGTGTGACTGGTAGGTACTACCGCGAAACTAAAGAAGTACTATAAGAAACGTCGCCCTGTCACAGGTTTGAAACATGTTCGCCTGTTGCATGACAATGCTCCTGTGCACACCTCTGCTACAGTAACACAGTTCTTGAAGTCAGAGAGAGTTTCTGTTCTACCACATCCACCTTATTCCCCAGATCTTGCGCCATGCGACTTCTACCTATTTCCAAAACAGAAAAACTTCCTTTCTGGCCGTAGATATCGATCGCGACAAGCTGTTGGTTCTGCTGTTCATCAGTACCTCCGTAGTATACCAAAATCAGCGTACCGTGACGCTTTCATGAAATGGATCCATAGGCTAAAATTATGCATTTCTCACCAAGGGGAGTATTTTGAGGGTATGAAATGAAAAGAATCATGTTTCCATCAGTTTTTAATGTTTCAGACCACAATACACAATACTTTCCGAACATCCCTCGTATATCGTGTTAAATATGCATATAGCATGCTCTGATTTCAAAGTATACGTACTACTTTAATAAGCTCATGAAATAATTCGTTTGAGACATATACACTGTCAATGAGAAACGGTACATATAATAGCCGCAAAATAGTTCCGCACATTTTCTGTAATGGAAAGGTTCAGATATATGTACATGTAGTTGTCTGAGGTTACTGATATGTGTGACTTGAAGGTCGCTTACAATAGCTGGTATCAGTTGCGTGATATATACCAGCTAGACTTTTTCAACTGCTGTCATAATGGATAGCCTTTAAAATGTGTATATATTATACAACTATCTGGCTTGGTACATTTGAACACAAAATATCTTCATCTCTTTTGGTTTCTTGTTTGGGTGAATTGATTTTTATATATAAAATCTTATGTTCATTGTCTTACAGTATCCTCTTTTCAGGTATGATATCATGTCACTGTATGGTTTAGGGTAATCTGATCTTGAGACGGACACGATCTAGAGTCGGACATTTTTTACGCTAAAATACTTAAAAAATAGTTTAGATGCACTCTAAACGATATGTACTTTCAGTTCTTTGATTTGTCTTCTATATACCAACGTCATTTACTTGTTCGTGACGTATTTCCGGTCTTTACAGAGTTACCTCCCGCAAATAGCTTAAAGCCGCGAAAGTTCAAACAAACAAAAAATTCTATAATCGGCTTTACTTCAAACACATAGTCAAAACACTATCGCAACATACAGGTAAACAACTTTTTACGCGTATGTGATTGAAATTCAATGTGTTCTTTCCTCTACAAAACGTATAATATCGTACTGTTTTCAAAGTAAATAAACAAAGGGAGTGTTTATTTGCAAGCTGCAGGTTTGATCTAGAGTCGGACACAGAATTTTAAAGAACTGATCGTAACACGGACTGTCCGACTCAAGATCAGCTAAAAATAATTTTTTTTTCTTAATTGGTACATTCTTACATTAAGTCATTTAAAATCGTCAAAGTATGAATCAAATAGTATATTCATAAATGTTATAAAGATGTTACATAACATTAGATCTATATCAAATAAATCTATCCAGATTGTTCCTTATCACATATGCTGGCGTCGTAGCAGATTAATATATCTTTACAGTTTGTCCTAATTTCTCGTCTTGCAAGGTTTTCCTATCTAAGCCGGACTCGAACTTAAACATGTGCAAGAATCCAAGAAATTTGGCAAGAAACAGAACGGCCGAAAACTGTAAATAACGCTGCATAGGCCTAATGGACCAAACTGAAAGAATGGTCAAACAGTACGAAACATTAAAATCATGCATTTCTGAGTATTGATAACTTATATAATAACTAAGACAAAACCTGTTCTTCAAGAATAAAACAACCATAGATCTAAAATTCGTCGTAAGCTAAGTGAAAATCCGTTGTTGCTCGTATCTCTTATTAACGCATATAAAGCACACTGAATGCCCCCGCCTTCTTTTTAATTTCCCTCTGAACGGAGGTACTTTGTGGGCGGCGTCAAATTACATATATAGTGATGATTGACAGTTTTCGTCGAGACAAAACATGCATACGTGACAGAAATTAGGACAAACTGTAAATCAGTTATCGTTCATATTATGAATTTTATGCGACATATCACTGCGCTCCGCTTCGCGTCGCTTGTGATATATCCCATAAAATTCAAAATATGAACGATAACTAATACATATTCCACGAATTGGTATGAGCTAACTGTTCGTGATTGCAATCAAATTATAAGATACAAGCATGTAGTTATATTGACGACACCTTAATTTACTGAATATACGATTATTGAGAAAGTTGCATCATCCCCTTATTAATACTACCTGAAATAATCAATGTAATGCAATTACTACACAGATATCTTTAATTTAACCAGGATGAAGAATATTATCGTGCAAGGGGTTTATATTGCTGGGATGCATCACTGGGGCAGCCGAGAGCTTGAAATTAATGCTGTACATTACTGTGCACGCGAACCTCAAAATCATTTCGACCGAGATGCAGTTGCTGTATTTAGCGACTCCCGTCTGTGCTATAAAGTTGCATACTTGAAGAGAGAAGACGCAGCTTTGCTGACTAATGTGTTCCAATATATAAATGGGAAATGCTTCTTGAAGGCTAAAATGGCACCAGAAAAATACAATAGATATAAAGGACCAATGCAACGGTGCAACGTGGGATTTAAATGTAATGACCAGCACATTGACATTGTACGTCAGCTGCTCAAAGACTACAGTTTAAAAATATTCTGAAGTGTTACTGTAACATTTTGAACTCTAAACTCTTGTGTTGTTTATTTACTTTGAAAACACAACATATCAAACTAGATAAAAGTGTAATGCAATGAAAAACATGATTGTAATTTTAATACAGATATCTATTTGCTTTGCATTTTACCACGTTACCTTGCTTGAATGTATAACATAAACATAAAGCAATAAAATTTCGTTTTTTGTCCAACGTTTTATTCTCTTGATCACCCCACCACATGTTGTGTTCAAATAACCTCCGTTACAACAGTTGTCTGTTAATTCTTAACCATCGTAACATAAGCCCCAATTTACGAAACAATTATTTTTTCTTAAGCAGAGTGGGTTCGTCGTTCCGGGGTTCGAACCCACCTGTATACTCCACCATAGAAATATCATACTGTCCAACGTTTCCGACGATTTGCTGCACTGATGTTCTATATTCTATTTCATGGCCAGAATGAGAGATTGGACTGACCAAGCTATGTCAGCAGCTTTAGCAGATGTGCAATGTGGCATGTCAGTACGGAACGCTGCCCATAAATACCAAGTCCCTCGGTCAACTCTATCAGACCGGGTGAGCGGGAAAGTTTCTGAAGGAAGCAAATGGGGTTCATCTGCTCAGTTAGGGTTTGACGACGAGTCTGAACTTATTGAAGCGGCTGTAAAGCGAGCAGAAAAGGGAATTGGGTTTAGCAAGTCTAATTTTCTCAGGTTTGTTGGAATATTTGCCGCGGAAAAGGGAAAACCATTCAAAAACAACCGCCCAACTGACATGTGGTGGAGACGGCTGAAACAGCGACATCCCGACTTCTCTCTCAGGTCACCAGAGGCTACGGCCGCTAATCGCCACAATGCCATGTCTCGTGAAAAAAATGCAAGTTATTTTCGAGATTTAAAACAAGTGTTTGACCAAACTGACTTAAATCAATTCCCTGGTAGAGTCTGGAATATGGACGAAACTGGTATTAGCATGTCTCATAAGCCCAGTAAGGTCATTGCTATGAAGGGTGCTAAAACTGTTCATGGCAAGTGCAACATATCGAGGGAGCTGATTACTGTAATTGCGTGTGGCAATGCAGCGGGGCGTGCTATACCCCCACATTTCATAGTACCAGGTAGACCTCCAAAAAGCTTCATGGGTTTGATATAGAAAGTGTCAAAGATAAGGATTCGCCAATACATGGAGCCACTTTCTCAGTAAGTGACTCTGGTTGGACAAAACAAGGCATTGGTCATAAGTGGTTTAAGGAGTCGTTTCTAGCAAATATTGGCCCTGAACGACCTCAACTCTTAATATTTGACGGTCATGATTCTCACAGTAGCACAGAGTTTCTAAAATTGGCAAGGGAACAAAACATAATCTTAGGAGAATTGCCTGGCCACACAAGTAACTGGACTCAACCTTTTGATAGGTCAGTATTTAAATCTCTGAAAACGGCATGGAACATTCATGTTGATAATTTTGTCAAGGAAACTGGCGTGTCACTTGGTCACGCACAGTTTTTGAAAGTATTTGGGAAAGCCTGGAAGTCATCTTTGACATCTGATAATGTAGTTAGTGGGTTTAGAGCCACAGGAATTCTTCCATTCAATCCTGATGCTATTCCTGAAATAGCTTTCAAACCCTCTGATCAAGGCGTGTCAACCCCGTCAAAACAAATCACCCCAACTATTAATTCTGCAACTTCGATAGCAGAAACTTGTTCAGCGCTTCCTGAGACACCTCAAAATGCACAAACGAGTGATTTTGATCAACATGATACTTCTTTGGAGCTACAAGAAAGTAGTTTTGATCCATTTCTTCCCGTCATGTATGATATTAACTTTGTAACTGATACAGCTGGTAACAGTATTGAAGCGATTGAGTTGCCGTTTTCCTTGGATTCAAGCAACACTGCATGTGAATCGGTTGAAGTAGACTCTTCATTTGAGGCAATGTCTGTTGTGTCAGAAGAAACAGCATTGCAAGTTGTTGAATCAGCGTTGCAGCCAGAGACACTTGCAAAATATTGTGCGGCTCTTTTAAGCGGTTCCGATATCAACGACCAAATGTATGAAACATGGAAGATGTATAAGTCAAGGGTGAATGCCTCTACGCAACCTGCCACGCTAGTAAATGCTATGTGTGTACAACCCTCCAAGGTAACAAATATAACAGCTAATCAACCCATCACGGCAATTAGTGTAATGGCTCAGCATTTCCCGTTACCTGCAAAGAAAGAAAAAATTGAAAGCAAGAAACGAAAGCGGGTAACAGACAATTATTTTGTCATTTCTGCTGACGAGATTTACTATGAAAAGGTTAAACGTGAGGAAGACAAAAAACATAAAATTGCCGAAATAGAACGTAGAAAACAAGAACGTGAATTAAAGAAGCTTTTAAAAGCTGAATCAGCCAATAAATGTAAGGCGAAGAACAAGAAACGTAAACCTAAAATTTTGAAAAATGATACCGAATAATAGAGTACATGTATCAGGAACGAATCAGCTAATAATGCAATATGTCTAGTCTGACAGTGTTATAAATAAATTAGTAACATGATTATTTACCTATAATGGTGAAAATTGTCAAACCAAGTATTCAAATAATGAAATAATTGAATACATGCATTACTTGGTTATAAACATATATTAAGATAGAATGATACGGTTAGATTATGTTTATATATGAGCGTATTCACTGATAAAATAGTTCTAATTAATAAACTTAATTAACTTTTAACATTTCTTTGTTTCATTCAAGTAAACCAATATCCTCATTTCCAATCACCATATATTGAAAGCAGAAAAGAAGACAACATAGATTATCATTATCAAACCTTTCTGATGTCAACCATTGTGTACCTCGCAGTCCAGCTTTATTAATTATTACTCATCACATCGACTTAAATCTAGCTCTGTCAGCATTTCAAGGCATCAACCAATTTAATAACTCGCTATACCCTTAGATTATTTACATCGTAAATAACCCCTGCCACAAAAAAATCGGACACTCAATTGCTGCTGTTCATTCTCACATAGACAACAATAGCAAATCGTTTGGATCTATTATGATGGTTCCAATGAAGTCGCCGAAAAATTATACAGTTTCTGGATATAGGCACTGAACCAGTAGTTCATGTAAATTAATTATACTTACTGCAAAAACGTCTCAACTTCAAATAAGGATATATACTGCACAAATGTTGAAACGAAAATGACAGTCCGGGTTCCTAGCTGCTTAGAGTTCAATAACCCACACCCAATTAGTTAAATTGCAGGTGTCCGACTCAATGTCAATTCGTCCGAGTCATGAGCGATAGCGTCCGACTCTCGATCGAAATTGGGTTCAGGCTTTTAAACAGTTGTAACGGGACGTTACAAGACTGGTTTCCTTGTTAAAGGCGAAATAATGATACACAAATGGTTGAGCTGGGTACCAGTATACTACTGGCTAACGACCACTAAATATTTAACTTGCTATCGATCTGTAAATAAGTTTAGTGTCCGACTCACGATCAGATTTGTTCCTTCTGATCATAGCGGAAAACAAAGATTTCAATCTCCCAAGGAACTTAAATATTAAATTTCCAAGGAAAAAGATTTCCCTGCAAAAACTAGAAGAAAATATCTGCATGATCTTTTTGAAATTCACTTGCATTTGTTTACGAGACGATGCAGCTTGGGATTATTTGTGTATCAAAATGATTGCTTTATGTACAGCAAGTTAACTTAAAAATATTCCATAAAGTGGTAATTTTGGCTCTAATGATAAAACAATTTACATGTCAAGCTGTATTGCATGGTAACCGTGTACTTATTAGACATGTGATTTTTCTAGACGAATTATACTTACGAGTATTTGTTTATTATAGCTGTTTACGAGTACTTATTGTAGTGTCTATTTCTAGTTTGGCTAATCCTGGCCATTTGATTGGCTAATGGTGATGACTGAATCTATTAATAGTTGACAGGTAAGTAAATCATGAAGGTATTGCCTAGATAAGTTGTTGTGTGGCTATTTGAAGTTCAATGTGGTTGTATGATAGTGCTCAGATTTATGGTGAATTCGTTAATATTTAGGGTTGATTCTATTTGATTGATGTAGGGTATGCTATAACCATGTGCTTGTGAACTATATACATGAATTTATTCATTTGTCAAATACTCATGATTGTCATTATAATATGTATTACTCATATCATGTAATTTTTTTATACCCTTGGATTGAATTAAATATACAGACTATACCCTTTATGAAAAAAGCAACTGCATACAAAAAAAAACATAAACCAATATGCTTCTTGAAATTCGTCTACATATAACGATTTCGTTATTATAATTGTTATAAAAGAAGAGCATGTACATGAACATTCAACATGAATTTACTTTGTATTCGTCTATGACATCCTAAATACCACAGAGGTCATTTAACTATCAAAAGGTGTGACTATATATTGAGATAATACAAATGGGTCTAGTTTATGACCAGAAAGCAATATTGAGCGAGACACAAACGTTTTACAAAAAGTTAAAGGATAACTCTAGGCATTATAACATGTATCCCTAAAGGTAACAAAACTCAACTATCTTGGAAAACTGGCGGCCAATTATAAACTAGCTAATAGATTAGAATTAGTTTTAGACTCATTGATTTCGTTTAACCAATCAGGTTTTATAAAAGGCAGCTTTATTGGAGAAAACACAGTGTCATGAATTACACGGATAATCAAAAGATTCCTGGAATGCTTTTGATGATAAGTTTTGAACAAGCATTCGATACTTTTAATTCCATTATGAGAATATTACCTTTTACTGTTTTAGGCTCTTATTTTAGCAATGTATCATGTTTTTGTATAAAAATAAAACAGCAGTGCAAATAAATGGTTTTCTTCCAAAATCCTTTTAAAAAGAGCGAGGCAGCCGCATGGTGATCACATAAGCCTTGTATTATCATCTTATGTACTAAAATATTTAAATTCAAAATTAGAAACTCAAAAGAATTTACAGGAATTACTATTAATGATGTGGAAAATATATGTATTAAAATTCTTGTAATGTGGTTAGGGTTGGACAAATACAGCACAAGGTCCATTAAAGTAAAATAGAAGCTGAAATGGGGTGGTATATATCTCAAGTTATTTGGTTGGTATTCATTTTTGGGCTAGAATGCCAGGCCTATCACGTTCATGTAGATTTAAGAAAAAAATAGAAACAGTAAGCATCAACGTCACAGAGAAATACAAAAAAATAAAAAAGTAGCAAATATTGGAACAGAAGGGAGTTAACTCCTATTTGTAATATCCCAGTTGTTATGTCTATTGAATTACCTTTGCTAACACATTTGTTCTTGTCGTTACAAGATCCAAGTTAGAAAATACCTATAAAAATCAATGAATTACTTTATGAATGTGCTTGGGATTTGCCCAAATTAAGTCCAGTATCCGTATTAAAAAATACAAAGATGAGGTTTGAAAATGAATGATATTTTTGCAATTGTGGAAAAGTCTAAACTTAACGTGGTATAGAAAATTTCTTAGTAGGGGTAGTATAATTTTTTAACATTTTTATAACTTGTCAATTATGGTTATTATAGTTTTTAATTACAAAACAATATTATCTAGATGTTGATTCAAAAAGTTGTATAACTAGTTTTGGAAAGATATTCTGATAAAACTACTATGGATCAGTGCCATTTGTCTTTCAACCATATTGTTTTAATAGATAAAAAACCTGCGTATAAAACTGTCATTGAAATATATTTTGCTTTGAGATGAGAATACATATTTTTCTGCAAGAGACTGGGGATACCTCAAATGTTGCAAGGCTTTATATGCAGTCTAAGTCTTGCATCTTTAATTGTTAAATATACAAAATCTAAACAATCTATGTTTTACTAGTTACTAGTAATAGATTTGCAGATTCATGAATTCAACAATGTATGACAATAAAATTATATATTGTCTTTATTTCCTATGTATATGTCCGACCAATAACTAGTTCAGTACGTCAAAGGTCAATGACACAGTCACAATGACACAGCCTTTAGCACAAAAACCATTTGTATGATTAAATAATTATTCTGCGAAGAGGAAAATATTTGATTCGCAATTGGACAGCTAAATGCTTTTTAAAGATATGGAACGCGATGCAATCGCAACTGATAGATGCATTTGTAAATACTGTCTCCCATTAAAGAATCCGCGTTAGCTTATCTATTGTGAATGTTTCACAGAGATCAGGTTAGTTGGTATTTTCGTGTTAGCTTAATTTAAAATTTCAAGTGAAAAATGAATATTTTTTCTGTAAGAGTGGCGAGTAATTTATAGCATGCATTTGTGTTTTGTTATAGGGTGGTTTTAGAGGCTGTTTGTTTTTGTTCAATTTTATACAATATAACAATTTATAGAACTAATATTTTAGTTGAAAGGTGAGGCAAATTTGATCATTAATGAATTATTGAAATCGCTTGTTTGATGTCTATACTGGAAAAAAACATTGTTCTGGAACGTAAATAGCAATAATTAAGGAAATCATATTATATTGGATTTAATTTGAATTATAATATTGATTAGCGGTCATTTAATTTGATGATATATGAAGAAATAAACAACGAAATGTATTATTCATAAGCCAAATATTTATGCTGCACTAAGTTTTACATAAACAAAAAGATAAAACTAATTGGCTTTCTGAATATTCGAAATTAAAAGAATCCATCCCATCAACTTGGAAAAATTTATTGAAATCAGACAATTCAATAAAATCAACTGTTAAACTTAATTTGAGTATGACACTTGATATAAATGGACTTAGCAACCATGATATAAAATCTTGTTTATTGCAAAATACCTAAGAAAACCTTATATCCACATAATTATATTGGGAGATTTTTTTTTAAATTAACTGGAACTCAGTTCATTACAGTTAAAACTCACTGATAGCTAACAGAGTTAAACAATTTAAATTGAAACTAATCCATAATATAATAGCTACCAACGAAAAAAATTATACTTGGAAATTATGTGATTCCCCACTCTGTAATTTTTGTCAAAATCTAGAAGATATTGATCATTTTCTTTTTAGATGTCTATATATTACTCCAACATGGGCTATAATCAATCAAATATTTAGAAAACTTGGTATTTGTAAACCTATTGATGTACTAGAATATATCATTGCTGGTTATAAAATCGAATGACGAAGCTACGAAGATGTCAATTTAATTACAAGTCACATCACATTCGTGATTTATAAATCATACATGATAAGTGACAGGCGAAGAAAATACATGAATATCATAAACGGTCAAATACTACTTCTTAAACAAACAAGAAAACATCCCTTCCTTATCAATTTCATACAACAAGCTGATTAATAACTGAAAAATAGTTGTATACTATACATTTTTTAGAAAATTATAATGTTTAGTTTGAGTTTCAGCTGTTAAATGTTCACTTTTATGTTTTTATATATAAGGCCACACCAATTTAATAACTTGTTCATCGGATTTTTTTTCTGAAAAGAGCAAGCGAGCGAGCGAAATATTTTTATTAATAATATTTTTTACTTTTCCAATTTGACCGAGCGAGCGAGCGAAAAAATATTTTTTTTTTTTTATTATTTTCCTTCTTTCAAAACAAGCGAAAAAAATCTAAAAAGCTTTTCTATTTCAAACAAGCATGTGATCAAGCAAATAAAGAATCTGTATTTTTATTAGTTTCAATAACCCTTAGGTTTACCAGTGAAAACACTTTTAATGTCTTTATTCTATTCTTTTTTTATATGAAAATTGATAAATCACCGTTAAAGAAACACACAAAAATAGATTAAACTTACAGAACAATACCATGTATACCATATTCTTGTAACGATTACTAAGATAAAACGACATAATATTGTATATTGGATCTATCACTGGAATGACACTGTACACAACTTGGACACAAGATATAACTGTTTAATTTTGGAGACATGTTTTAAAAGAATTTACCCTTAATTCCTATATAAACTAGAACCATGAGTGAGGGATAGACCCACACCAAATATTCTAAGATATCTTCAGTATACTGGTATACTTAAATCGATAGAAATAACAATAATCTGTGTGAATGTGCCATAAAATTCTGTGTCAAAAGTCAAATTTTTAATATTGAACTTAAAATTTTACTTTGCACACCGGCAGTTATTCATCATTGCACCAGTTTCGTTTTCCAAACGGGTTTTAATGTGCGATTTTTCCACATACAACAAATTAAATATTCAGTTTTTGAAGGCTGGGCAAAATCGAAAGAGACTCGCCGTCACAAACAGTTGGACTAGGCCACGAGCGCTACCATCTTTGAAATTAACGTCACCCGTATTCCTATTCCTCGCTACTTATATTTTCTATGGTCTTATCTACGATAATCGACGTGTTTCTGATTGTCTATGATATCGCGTGCAGTTAACATTCTTCTTAGGTTTAAACATTCGGAATTACCGAATAAATTCATTTAAAAAATCAGCTACGATATTATACTACCTCGGTATCGTAAAAGAGAGCCGCATATATAATGGAGCAACACCGCAGAATACAATTTGTAGTGATAAAATCCGGGACACCGTACCGTTCCGGATTTTTTTTAAAGATGTCAGCACGAGCAAGCGGTCGGAAGCAAAAAAACAAAAAATAATATTATTTTTCTAATTTTGATAAAAAGCGAGCGGCAAATCCGATGAACAAGTTATCAAATTGGTGTGGCCTAAGGTCAATTTTGTAATAATATGATGTATACATTGTTTTCTTGTAATATATTGTTCTTCATATAGCTAATAAATAATAATTAAAAGTAAAAAGGAGAAAAAAATATTGTTCTGGAATTAAGGAAAACAAAAATATTACTGGTT
Source organism: Lutraria lutraria (assembly GCA_964023205.1). Taxonomy (NCBI): domain Eukaryota; kingdom Metazoa; phylum Mollusca; class Bivalvia; order Venerida; family Mactridae; genus Lutraria; species Lutraria lutraria. The sequence continues at coordinate 2,550,963 of OZ026844.1, read as the reverse complement.
CATTAGATTTAATTTCAATTATAATATTGATTAGCGGCCATTTAGTTTGATGATATGAAGAAATAAACAACGAAATATGTTATTCGTGAGCCAAATATCTATGCTACACTTTTGTTCAACATTGAAAAGATAATACAAGTAGTTTACACGGTAGAACAAATATTTCCTAATTATATATGACAATGCTTAATTTCCATAAAAAAACAATTAAATATGCTTGCTCCAGATGCTACTAAATATTTTATTGCCAATGACTACTTTTAGAAGCGATACAATGACAATATGCTTTAAAACATGAAACATGCGACAATTCTTTATTTCTATATTCTTCATGTTAAACGACATATTTAAGACAAAATGCAATAGTATCATAAAATTCTTTCTCCAAAGTTATTTTAATGTTAAAATCTTGGTTTTCTCACGTTTTCGGGATGTGTCAAAAACCTTACGTTATAAAGTACATGTCATGAAGGAATCATTTAGTACCCGATTTATGGTCTTAAGTAACGAATAGTAAAACGAAAAGTCAGGTGTTTAATAACATAAAACATATCATATAAATAGCAATTATCACGATGTTGGCACGATGCTGATATATGTGGTTGTATGGAAGTATAAAACTCTGAATCGACCGGGTCATTCCGAAAGTAATGAAAAAAGCAATGTAAATGAATGCTCACTTTTCACTACCAAGACGCAAATACACCAAAATATAGAGTGGAAGCGGGACATCGCGAATACCGGTTAACGCAATCTAGTGGCGATGATTCATTGCAAATATCGTTTTAAGTATATAAAACAATTTAAAAGGACGGTAATACAAATTTGAATTTGGAATAAATGAAAAGATAGAACACAACGACTTAAAAACAAATGGAAACATACAACCCAAAATAGTTGTTGAGCCTTTTCCGGCAGAATGGTAAAGAACAAGTAGAGCTCAATTTTGTGAAATTGTAGACCATTTTGAATAGCTTTCTATGTCGCGGTGTTGTCACAGCTAACGTCAGGATATTGTCATGGAACTTGTGTCTGTTAAAGAGCAAGAAAGAATGTACAATGATTGAACACTCTGATCTTGTGTTGAATATGATATTTGACTTCGTCAATTTATTCGTTTGAGAAGTTCGTTTTTTTCCAGAATAGAAATTATATAACGACATTTTTGGAAATACCACAAAATAGGAAAACATTGCGATATGAGAAACTGTAATACCACCAGGATCATAACAAAATTCTTCCCAAAACACTTGTAATTTCCTATATGCTAGTACAGGTATAATAAAATTAATAATGTTGCATGTACATTTCATTGCAAATGGAAGTAATACAATGTTGGCTGTCTTAAAGTGGATCACAAAAACGATCCTTAATATCTGTTGAACCATCTTACTTGCTCATGCTGTTTGTTTAATATTTACTAACATTATTCCGTTGCTTATTTCCCAGCCCTTGATTAAATATTTCTTCCATCGATCTGTTTTGTTACAGAGAGTGTTGTAGCATCAATTAGTAAATGTTTCAAAATTCGGTTAGTGCTCATACTATAAGGTTCGTGTACTTGAGTCACGCGTGAAAATCGCGAGCGTTAATACATGTACTATTACATTAATAGAGAACTTTTACTTAGACTGCTTGACGATGAATCACCAGCTGCTGTTTTACGTATTTCTTCTACTAAACAATGGAACGATTTGTTCTTCAAATTACGATTGGACATTCATGCCGAGACTAAAAGAATTATGTCCGTATACTTCATTTTGTGAGGAAAATGCGACCATGAGTTTTCCGACTAGTAACACGAGACGTCCTTGCTGTGAATCTTGCTCCTGTAAACTAGACTGTGAAAAAGACAAAAACTGTTGTTTCAGAAAAGTTGATACTTGGAAAAAATGCATGGCTGCATCAGTGAATACAAACATCACTACTATTCATTATATGATGATACACTCGTGTCTTGAAAATCCACACATCGCAGAGAACAGGACGATGTGTTCATATGACACTAAAGATTACAATTCATTTGCACCGGTTGTTTCGGAGGAATCTAAAGATATATTTGTTAATTCAGAATGCGCACAATGTAATAAAGTTAACGACACAATACCGTGGAAATTAGCGATACATTGTCTAGCGAATGAATACAGTGAACTTTCATATGGCGTTGTTAAACTTCTGAATGGTGAGGATGCCAGTTATGCTGGCTGCTATATTGGATACGTTCCTCCAGAACATCTTAACTTAGAATCACAAGAATGCAGAAATGATATAATTCGTGAATGCAATGTTAGTCAGAAGGCACTTGAATGGGAGCCGTTATGGGATTACTGCCCAATGCTTGAAGCTCCGTTTTTAACATTAAATCAAGTGTATGGTAACGTATTTTGTTTTCTGTGTAATGTAGGCTATGACTATGCTATTGTCTCGACATGTCTAAACTGGGGACACAAAAATCCATCCAGTGCTACTTTCACCGCGATATTGAATGTTGTCGATTCAAAAGAACTGGTGAGTCAAATAGTTCCACATGAGGGGGTATGCAGACCATTCGAAACTTTGGTTCACTCAATTCAGGTACTATTTTATTTCTTCTTGTTATAGCTGCTTTTTATAGGCGCGTTATTTAAAAAAAAGAAATGCTGACGTAATTATTAAGGACACTTCAACTGTCAAATATCTTGTATACTTTTTCTCTCTTGGTGTACATCTTCGTAGAACCGCTTGTAGTCCTCCTGCATGCTAGATGGACAGCAGCTATCTTGTCCTGAGTTTGTTCTGTTCTCTCAGTCTGTTTAAAGAGGGACTGTTAATGAAGGACACAGAGAGTGTGTCAGTTGTACAAATCATGTCGAAATTTAGGTACAAATGTATATACTTGCAGTTTGATACTAACTAAAGAATTTAGAAAGCAGTCTTTTGGGTGCTGTTTTTAAAAACTATTAATGTGAGTTGTCAATTTACAGAATAAATGCCGTCGTGTAGAATGTTCGTCGGGAAAGATTCGACATGCCGGAAAATGTAAATTTTACAGTAAACAATGGATAGGAGGTCCATTCACCGTGGTCTTGAAATTAATTCCACTTGACAGAGCAACAACAATTGACGTCTCCGTTGTATCCGATATACAATCTGAATTCAAAAATGGTACGAAATCCAGTTGGTTGAAACGAAAAGCAATGAAAAACTGGATTACCAAGACCTTACTGTATAGACCATCCGTAGACGAGAATTATGTTGAATATTTCGTAGCTATCTCACAGTTTCCTTTACCGACCGTGAATCCATCCAGACTATGGACAACTATACAACGAACACTAAAAGAAACATGGTTACTGGCAATAAGGAACGCCACTGTCCCGTTGCAAGTGCAGTTCAACAAACATCAGCGTTATCGGAAGATGCATAATAGCTTTTTACAGACCAAAGGTATATTCATCGATCAGGAGTATGGATATATGAATTGGCATTGGTTTCATGAAGACAGTGAGGAGAGTTATCTACTTGAAGCATATCACATTGAGTACAATTATCACCAGGAACCAAAATACCTAAACGAACTTTTCTTGTGCAACCAAATTAAACTAATTCCCGAAGAGTTTGAAAATCAAATAGAGTCCATAGTCCTAAAACCATCGAACGAAGTATTGTTTGAAGCGGAGTTCGCACGAAGTTCGCCATATGATTATTATGTGTGTCTAAATAGATTTCGTCTAAATGAAGGTTTAAACAATGTCAACTATGTTCAGATGGAAATTGTCGTGGTTTTATTTGTGTATTTATCAAAAGGTATTTTACTCACAGTATAAACATTGATTTATCAATGAAGTCTTACAATAAAACAAACTAAAAGTGATATATAAAACATGTTTATAGTTAGAGTCACTTCATATCAATAAAGGAATTCATCGTTAACGTATTGTTTTGTTTAAGTATTGAATTTAACACTGTTAATCATATCATTTAAAGTCCCATAAGCATATACATTTATCGGTCCTAACAGTTTCTGTTTATTCTATAACAGAGGAATCCGGTGTGCTTTCCTCCCATGCATACTTTATAGCAAGAAAAAATGTTTCCAAAACTAATATCGTATTTTTTTTCAATATCATTGAAAAAAATACTATTTGTCGTAGGTTTAATATGTGGTCATATGTCTATATGAAAAATGTAGCGAACTGCCGAAAACGTCTTAAAGTTATACACCAGGATTGTTGACCTCTGGTTATTCTACCAATACAAAGCAGTTCACAGAGAAGAAACTGCAATTAAACTTGCCAGACAACCAGCATTGTACAAAATGGACATTATAGACGAGAAAGGACTTTTTATGCGTATAAATAATCTACCTTACAAATAAATACTTCTAAAATTACTTTGTATTTGTTTATGAGAGGATGAGGCTTGGGGTCATTTCTGTATCAGAATGATTGATATATTTACTGCAAGTTAACTTTTGAATATTCCATCAAATCATAATTTCGGCTCTAATGATAAAACTATTTACATGTCAAGCTGTATCAAGCGCTACGTGAACGTGGCATGGAGACATTGTACTTGAAAGACACTTGAAGGTTTATAATTATTAGAAAAGAAGATCATGTACACGAACATTCAACATGACTTCACTATGTATTCATCTATGTCATACAATACAACTCAATACACCTAAATGTATTAAAAAGCGTGATTATAAATTTAGATAATGTATATGGATATTGTTTATGATCAGAAAGCAATATTGAGCGAGGCACGGACGATTAACAAAATGTTACACCGATATTCTGCTGTTAATTGGGTCAATAAGTCAATGGGTACTGATAGCTATCAAAATTAAAATGACTTGATGTAATACATGTGTAATTACATACAATGATTTTTTTTTTAAATATAATTATGTACCTTAAAAAGCATGAACAATTTATAGAGACTGGACTCAGATGGGTTTACTGCTGACATTCTGAAAGTATTCTATTCATAAATTGGGTCTTTTGTTGTGAGAGGGATGAACAATTTCACGGTTCTAAGCTAGGCATTAAAGGTAAGGCACAATGACAATTTTGGGAAAATGGCGACCAATTACCCTTTTAAATGTTGTTTATGAACTAGCTTCCGCTAATAGATTAAAATTAGTTTTAAAGTCATAGATTTCTTTTGACCAATCAGGTTTTATTAAAGGCAGATTTATTGTAAAAAAACACAAGGTTATTAAACGATATCATGAATTACACGAAAATCAAAAGTTTCACGGAATGCCTTTAATGATAAGTTTTGAACAATACTTACAGTTTGGGTCAATGTGTCAACTTTTGTGAAAAAAAAAACGGCAGAGCTATTAAATAGTTTTCTCTCGAAATCCTTTGAAATAGATCGACGCATCCGCAATGCGATTATATAAGCCTTATATTATCATCTTATGTGCTGAAATATTTTAAACATGGAAACTTACATACACGAAAGAAAAAAAGTACCAGGACTTCAAGATATCCTCTAGATAAGTCTAGTACACGTGGTATCAATGCTCGTGATAACAAAGTTTAACTGTATTATTATCTTGTGCGCTGAAATAGTTTAATATAAAACAAGAAACTCTAAAGATATTATAGGAATTACTTTCAATGATATGGAAAATAAAATATCTGTTTTTGCAGATGACACCGCTTTAAATTAGAATGACCAGATTCGTCGTTAAATAAAACTTAAGACGTCCTTCACACATTCTCCTTTCTACAATCTCAGATCTTAAATATATTTGACAAAAATCTTGCACAAAGTCCATTAAAACAAAATGGACACTGAAATGTGTTGGTATATATCTCAAGTTACTTGGTTGGTATTCACTTCCACGTAGATTTAAAAAGAAATGATAAGCATCAACATCACAGAGAAATATACAAAATTAAAAAAGTAGCAAATATGTGAACAGAAGGGAGTAACTCCTATTGGTAGAATCACAGTTGTTATGTCTATTGGTAGAATCACAGTTGTTATGTCTATTGGTAGAATCACAGTTGTTATGTCTATTGGTAGAATCACAGTTGTTATGTCTATTATATTACCTTTGTTAACACATCTGTTCATGTCCTTTCCAAATCCAAAATATTCATAACAATCAATGAAATATTTTATGAATTTTTTGGGTGACCCAAATTAAGTCCAGTGTGCTTATTAAAGAATACAAAGATGGGGTTTGAAAATGTTTGATATAATTGCAATTATGAATCAAAGCACTGCGAGTACTGTCTGAAGCAAAAGTTAAAATGTAATTCATAATATCTGGTAGGTGTGCATTAGATAATACCAAACAGCTCAACCAACTATAGGCACCATTTTTCAAACTCAAATGTATATATAGTTTGGACTAATAATTTCCTCAAAATAGTCAGTTTTTTGGCTCAGTGAAATAAAGACGTTTTGGTAGAGGTTCACTTGTCATGTTCTCAATTCTGTTAAAGTTGATAGTAAACTCATACCTTCACTTCCTGTTCACTGTAAAACACGCCTGACTCTTAAAACTTCGTAATTATATGTAATAATAGAGTTAGTTTTTCCTTCATTAGGGTTAACTCTTCAGCGATGTGGTTGAGTGTTAACTTATTTTAAGTTATGTTGTAAAGATGTATTATACAAACCCATCTCGCTAATAAGAAATTCATTTCGCAAGATCGAGTGCATTCCGTACTTTATATCTATCCGGTAGGCGGAGTTACGGTTAACTGGTGTCCTTGCCCTGCTAGTGTCTTTTAGCGATTCCCATGTATATAGTAGCGAAGCGTACTATGAATGAAACTTTTGTGCGGATGAATACTGAATTATTAAACTCAATAGTTGTACAGTTGGAAATGCCATTACAATGTAATTATTCAAAATGAACACAATCCTGCAATATATCCAACTTGTATTATAACTGAAATCGGTAGAGTTATACAACCGATGGTACTATTTTTCAACGCGAATGTATGGCGTCACGCTTTTGTCAAAACAAAACTGGGTGTATAACGCTTCGCGTTTGCTTCTAAAAAGTATAAACTTAACGTGTATAGAAGAATTCTTATAGTAGGGGTGGTATATGTACCTTAACATATTTACTTTAATTGCAGAAAATGTTATCTGGATGTTGATTCTAAAAAGTTATATAACTCTATATAGCTCTCTAAATCATCACCCGATCTTCATCAGGCTTGGTGGAAATGTTTATTAAGATCCCCATCGCAACAGGTACTGATTTGCCACTCATAGAATCCCAAACCTTTGAGGGGTGTATTTTTGTGTCCTGGCACTCTTGCTTTATTATGCCTCCATTCAAAGAAAAGAGTGTATATGTCCGACCAGTAACTAGTTCAGTACGTCAGAGGTCAAGGTCACAAACACATCGACCTTTTGTACAAAAAACATGATCGACCAAGTAATAGAGAACGACTCGACCTCAGGTCCTCAGGTTTAGTTGTGACGTTGGTCATCACATCTAGATGACCCCTATTGACTTTGAAGTCAGGCCGTCAAAGGTCAAAGACTCTGTGACTTTAAGCACAAAAACCTTGCTCGACCAAGGACTAAAGAACAAATTGGCCTAAGTTTCACACACTTGGTTCCGAGGTTAGGCATTGCATGTATATGATCTTTATTGATGTTAAATTCAATAGGTCATGGTCTAACTATCCAGACGGTCTTAGGGGGAATCAGTGTTTCACAAACACTTCTTGATCTTTATAAGTAATTGTTTTTTCTTGACTATTAAAAGAATCCATAGAAATATATCATCTATGTTGCAAATCTTCATATAAAAATATTTGTAAGGTTTGTATAAGATGGTTCCTTGACCGATACTAGGCAATTTGACGTGGAGAATAAATGGAATTGTCATCTAAGGCCTCAAAAACATCAACAATAGGACCGTGCCTCATCTCACATGGCTTATCAAGATGATACAGTTGCTTTTTTCTGGTACACTATTCATTTATTGATTAATTCAATCGGATTTAAGTTTTTTAGACTAGAATGTCAAGTTATAAAAGAGTGTTTTGTACCTAGCTTAATTGTTCGTTGTATTATTTAGTATTGCTCTTGTGTTTAGAACAGCTTTACGAATTAAATAATAATTATTATTCTGCGTATTGGAAAATACAACAAATAAATGCATTTGTAAATACTTCACCCGTTAGAGTGTCCTTTGTAACCCGTCCACGGTGTTCAGAGATCAGCTTAGTTGGTATGTAATTTTCTAGTGAAAAATGATTTTTTTCTGTAAGAGAGGTTCTCATTATATACCTTTGTTACAGAGTGACACACTTCAAATTAAATAAAGAACATGTTTGTGTTTTGTTAATGGGTAGTTTGACATGCTGTTTTGTTGTTGTTGTTGCTGTTGTTCAAGAAGTACAACGAAGTTTATACAATATAACAATGTATTATAGTAATATTTTACTCGAAAGGTTAGGCAATTTAAATAATTAGTATTTTGTATAATAAAGTATCAAAATTGCCTGTTCGATGTCGATATTATAAAAAACCAACATTGTTCTGGAACGTACACAACAAGGAAAACAAATTTAAGATTATATTGGATTTAAGTTCATTTCGCTATATTGTTGATCAGCGGTCATTAAATCTGATAATATACGATGAAATAAACAACGAAATATGTTATTTATAAGCTAAGAATTCTGCTGTACCTTTAGTCTACATTAGAAAAGATAATAGATTATACGGTAGAACACATCTTTCTTAATTACGCACCAATGAGTGGCAATGCTTATTTCCCATAAAACTGATTGAATATTCTTGTTCCAGATGCTACTAAATATTTTAATGCCGATGGCTACTTTTAAAAGCTACACAATGACAATGTGCTTTGAAAAACGAGAAATGGGACAATTCTTTGTTTCGTAAAGTCTTTATATTAAACGACACATTTAAGAAGAAATGCAATATTATCATAACATTCTTTCTTTAAATTTATTTCATGGTTAAAATCCTCGTTTTCTCAGGTTTGCGGGATGTATAAATAACTGTCACTTTACAGAAGTACATATCATGAAAGAGTCATTCTGCATTTGATTCATGGTCTTAAGTAACAAATTAATTTGCATAGTCAGGTGTTTAATATCATAAAAGATCTCATATGAAAAGACATTATTAACATGGTGGCATGATGCTGATGTATGTGATGGCATGGAAATATCAAACCGGGTCATTCCTAAAGTAATGGATAAAGCAATGTACACAAATGCTCACTTTTCAAAATTAAGAAACATTTATTCCGCACAAGAAACACATCGAATGAGAGTGGAGGCGTTACATCTCGAATACGTGTTAAAGCAATCTACAGGCGATGATTCATTGCAGAGCTCGTTTTAAGTATAGAACAATTTAAAAGAAATGTGAAATAAATGAAAAGATAGAACACAACGATTTAAAAATAAAAGGAAACATACAACCCAATATAGTTGTTGAATCTTTTTCGGTAGAATGGTAAGGTACAAATAGATACCACAAAACAGGAAAACATTGCGATATGAGAAATTATGATACTACCAAGATCATAATCAAATTCTTGCCAAAACACTTGTAACTGTCCATGTACTAGTACAGGTAGTTGAATGCACATTTCATTGTAAATGGAAGTAATACAATAGTTACAGTTTAATGTGGATCACAATAACAATTTGATATTTATTGATCCATCTCACATGATCCTGTTGTTTGTTTCATATTTACTTATATTCTTCCGTTGCTTATTCCCCAGCCCTTGGTTAAATATGTGTTCCATCATTCAGTTTTGTCACAGAGAGTGTAATAAGATTATACTTATTTGGTAATGAGTTACCAGCTGTTGTTTTACGTATTTCCAATGGAACAACTTGGTCATTAAATTACAATTGGACATTCATGTCGAGACTAAAAGAATTATGTCCGTATACTTCATTTTGTGAGGAAAATACTACCATGAGTTCTCCGACAAGTCGCACGAGGCGTCCTTGTTGTGAATCTTGCTCCTGTAAGCCAGACTGTGAAAAAGACAATAACTGTTGTTTCGGAAAAGCTTATACATAGAAAAATACATGGCTACAATAGTGAATACAAACATCACAAGTATTCATTATAAGATGTAAATCCACACAGGGCAATTATATGACAATTATTTTGCATCTGTTGTTTCAGTGGAATATAAAGATATATTTGTTAATTCAGAATGCGCTCTTTGCAATAAGGTTCACGACAGAATTCCGTGGAAATTAGCGCTGTATTGTCTAATGACTAAAAATGAAAAACATTCATATGACGTATCATCTTCTGAATGGTAAGGAGTTCAGGAATGTTGGCTGCTACCTTGGATACGTTCATCCAAGACATCCTAAGATTTAGAAAAAATGTAATTCGCGCATGCAATGTTAGTCAGAATCCCATTGAATGGGAGCCGTTATGGGATTACTGTCCAATGTTTGAAGCTCCGTTTTTAACATTAAATCATGTGTATGGTAACATATTTTGTTTTCTGTGTAACGAGGGCTACGACTTTAGATGATGATGTGTCGACATGTCTAAACTTGGGACACAAACACCCATCCAGCGTTGATTCTATAGAACTGGAGGTCAAATACATGGGGGGGGGGGGTATGCAGACCAACAGATGTTTTGGTTCATTCCATTCAGGTACTGTTTTATTTCTTATTGTTATAGCTGCTTTTTATAGGCTCTTATTTTAAAAAAGAAATGCTGATGTTAATTAATGACCTTTCATTTGTCAAATATCTTATACACGTTTCCTCTCTTTGTGTACACCCTTGCAGAACCGCTTGTTAATCTACTGTATCATGTGTTTGTTAAATGGCCAGCTTCCTTGGTCCTGCGTGGTATCAATCGTAACAACTCGGGCATTTCCGTAACTGAGAAACTGATCTCACCATTCTATACAGCCACTTCATCAATTGGTTTGGAGGAAACAGCATCTTTATGTTCTGTCTGTGGATGTAATTTCACTTGCTAGATGTATTGTGATATTGTTTGTATCACGTTTGGTATCATCTTTTATTTATTTTGTAAGACAAATATGCATTTATCTAGGTAATATTGGTCCGGATCTTAGTAAACATAGGACGCTATATCGACGTCGATAGACGTTTGACTTCAGTCACGACGTTTGAAAATCTAACCAAATCCAACATTAATCCGACGTCTACCTGACGTCAATTAGTTACTCTGGTTAGTCTGATTAATGTGTGCATTCGTGGACTTTCGAGTTTGGCGCCATTTTTATTAGCCCTGTGATATACTGTTATCGGGTCAGATGGAGGGACATGTTTTAAGTTGTTTACGTGTCGTCTGATATCATTTCTTCCATTGTTTTCAACTATTGTTTTGACCAAATGCGTAATGACTTATTCCGTGCTGTATTTCGCGTTCTGATTCATCTGCATTGTTTATATTATTGTTTTAATTTAGTAATCACATCATCATTTCCCTATCTGCTCTTACTTTAAACTCCACAAAAAAGAATCAATGTGATTGTAGCTGGTGTGTTTTAGCCGTCTGATTTTTTACTTAAATGCACGAAATATTTGAATTTGTATTTATGCCATTGAATTAAAAAATTGGAACTATGTTCGTAGGCGGAAGTTTATGAAAGCTCTTCGGTATACAGGAAAATTAAAACCGACCGACTGTTGAGAAATTGTCTTAACTTTGTGTTCGTACCGAATATCAAAAAGTGTTTTGTTACCGGGTATATATCCATAGAACAGTTTTTTTGTGAAACATTACGGTTTCGTTTTGTCGTACTTTACAAGTAAGCAAATATATGATATAACATGAAATTTATACAATAGTATAACAAGGAAACATCATTTCTTTTACATATATATGCACATACATATATAAATACATATGCACTTGCCATGTTATAATTGTAATGTTTCTGTGTGAGAAACAAAAAAGTGCATTGAAAATGACAGGACTAGAACAGGATGCCCAACAAGTGGCGTGTGAAAAAGTCAATATTGTACCAAGGAATGTCAATCAGATGAAAAAGCCCGTAGTGGTCTCTTAATACATAGTTCCCACATTTACAATATTTACCTCCCTTGGCGGCAATCTTGTATGTCAAAATTGACAATCATTGATCGAAGATATTTACGTTTTTGTTTTGATAATTCTAAATACATGTATAGCTAGATATTTATATGTGACAACTACATTTTCTTGAACCTGACGTGCTTATGGTTTCTACAACTTCATAATTAAGTTATATTTACAAAATGAGTAGTTTAATGAATACTTTTCTGATTTTCTTTTCTTTTATAAGCACATGTATAAGAAATATTTCATCCAAGATGGCCGCAAAGGGAGGTAAAGTATTGTAGATTTGGGAACTATGTATAGAACCTGAAGCTGAAAATGATATAACTGTGACATATACAACAAACAATATTCAGTATGTATATATTGAAATCTTCCAGTAGCCTCCACATATCTGTGTGACATCACCATGACATCTCATGTCACATACACTGTCTGGCTGTAATTTGCTTGCATCGTAACTGTCGCCACAGAAACATTCTTCAGCATTCTGTAATATTATAAAGAACTAAAAATAGAACAAGCATCTTAATAAGAGCGAATTCATGAATTGTGAAAAAACAGGATCGAATTATTATATTTAAACAAAGTACTGGAAGTACTCATGGAAACTGAACTTTTTTAGACCTGCGCTGCAACATGGAACGGGGACCAGTTTAACAAGTACATGGCGGATAATTGGTTGCTTAGAAGAAATTATTTTGGGTTATATAGACATATACAATAATTGTTTACCTGGGTACCACAGAATCGATACCCCCTCTCCACAACACAGTAGTGAAAACACCACTGATTGGTCATTGATGTTGTGTTTTGATAAAGTCCATGCAGGGTACGAGCCCGGGAGTCAGTAAAACATCCCAAGTAGATCATTTCTTTGGTTTTCGGGGTTATAACTAGAAAGTGTAAGTCGTACATATGTTTATTAGATTTAGAAGCAAAACAGAACCGTGTGTAATGCCTCTTGCAGAATGCATTAACTCGTAAGGCAAACTTTACTACATGTATATATTTAGTATCACAAACACGATATGTGGTGTAATTCATTTTATAAAACGAGGTTGTTACAGTGGCCTTACATGTATATACAATGCTCTCAAAGACAGTATGTAATGAATTCCAATTTGTGTTACCAGCAAAAAAGAAATTCTTAATACATAAAAGTTCTATTTCATTAATGAAACAGTCGGTACTTGAGGTCTTAATGATAACCTAACTATACCAACCAAAACTGTAGGATCCAGCCATCTCTGAAGTCTGATATTTTATTGTGGAACATCCGATACAAAGTTTTGTTTGAGCGTGGTAAAACACTCTTTTATATTCACTAATTGCCCTGCTATATAGCAAACAATGAGTGAGAGATTTGAACGGCTTCATCAAAGTTACATTCCCTTCAACGCATTGATATCCATCCGTGTGCGCGTGTCTCTCAATTAAAATGAAATCCTGGGCATAACAAAAATACATAATAAGTCCAAACAAGACAATTCCTCTCCGATACATGTTCACTGTGTCTGTACAAGGTTTCTAAATACACATATCTTTAGGGTCTACTCTGCAACGCCTCTACTGAAGACTGAGAATGAAGGTGTGTAACTGTGTGGTTTATTAGTCTGCTGATAGCCATCACACTACGAACTAATGGTATGGATCATTGCACGTGCTTATTGCTTATTTAGAAATTCAGATGAAATTTGATATAATGTTGTGAGTTAATTACTATGTGAAATAATTTAGTCATTTAGATTCACATCTCGTGCCTTCCTAATTGCATGCCGAATGAAAAACAAATAATTCATGATCATTGCCAGAACATAACTCGAACAAATTAATTTCTCCCTGTGTGTGGTGACCTTGTGTTAACCACAATTTACCTCTAATTAAGAATTTCACGTACCTAATTGAAAACATTAACATTGCATATAGCAAACAGATATATCATTGAGATTTAACTTCAACTCCATTAAACTTCATTTACACAAATCAATACCACAATATCATTTTTGAAATCAGTTCGCAATATGAAATGAAACGCAATAGTTCATAGTCTATTGTTAATGAATGTGCCACTTAAAACTTGTGCAAAGTGCAAAGAAGATACATACATAGATTGTGTTTTACATTGTGGTCAATAATTGTGAAATAGAAGCGTTTCTGTATGCCCTACTATATAATTTATGACACATGCATTGACTTCATTTCTTGTATATTTTATTTATACCCGATTTAATGAACACCATGAATGAAACGTAACTCTGTGAAAATAATGAGCACAAGCTATGAATGTAAAAAACTGACATGTAAAATCTCCAAACGAAACCCAAAACATGCACCTGTCCATTAAATAACTACACAAGAACAGCAGAGAAAAATAGGCCTACCATGATATACATATAATACTAAATGAACGAACATGTAGAGCAAACGAGTTTTATTAGTTAAGATGCCAAATTGTTGTTCCGAACATTGAAATGTTCTAAACACAGCGAGTACTTATTAATAGTTTATGTATAAAGAAGCTGAAAATAGTTTTCCTTTGTTTCTTCATACAGCCAAAATATCTTCTTAAGCGAGTTCGCCATAACGGTTGTCATCTGTAAATCTGTAATGGGCGACGGTCCAGTCAAGTACTTTTTGCAAGTTATTCGATTTACTTCGATTCCCTTCATATGGACATCGTTTTATATGTTTAATGTTTGTGATGTGTGGATGAATGGATTAGGTTTTAAATACGTAACAAAAGAAAGAATGTGTGATACTTAGAGTAATAAAAGATGTTTGCTTTAATGAATAATAGAGATTCGTGAAGCACGTTTTTATCCGAGTTCACGAAATGTGTTGGTAGAAAATGATTTGTATATTCATATGAAGTCTTCTCTGTTATAGTTATCGGTGTGTTATATTCAAACTGATTTCTATGATGTCAAACAAACCATATTTTCATAAATCGTAGTAATTTGTGTAACTCAAATAGGGACGAAAGTTATAACACGCTCTATATACATGTCGGTATGTGCGATATTTTGTCAATGGACAAAAATGAGTTAAAGAATCATATCACACTGAAATCTAAATTTTGGTCATTTGCTGGGGCTCGTTTTTCATCTTTGTCACTTCATTATCTTATTATATTCATATTTATTGCATCATTTGTATGACTATGTACTTTATGTATACGCCAATTAAAATGTCTGTTCTGTTTTATGAAAAACAGAACGCATTGCCAAATGAACTCTGTGAAACAACTATATCCACAAATATATCTATTCAAACTGTGGATAAATTAAATCAAGTGTTCCTAATATTTCCTAAATCAATTAAAGAGCCAAACAAAATGTGACCATATTCACCTTCACCTTCACATTACGAGTTTTGAGAAATATGATGTAGATATGAGTTTTATTGAAAATAGTACGACTTTTTAAAAGGGTAACCTATTTCGATAAAGCGATAGTCTAGATTTATATGAATACACGGGTATATAATGACGGTGATGTATATATATAATGCTATTGATGTACAATGTTTATATATAATGTCGGTGATATTGAATACACGTGTATATGATGTCGGTGATGTAAATATATAATGTCGTGATGTATATATATAATGCCGGTGATGTATATACATAATGTTGGTGATGCATATATATAATGTCGGTGATGTATATATATAATGCCGGTGGTATATACATAATGCCGGTGAGGTATATATATAATGTTGGATATGTATATATATAATGTCGGTGATGTATATATATAATGTCGGTGATGTATATATATATTTAATGTCGGTGATGTATATATACATTTTTGAGGTAACAAAATTTACTACAAATTGAAAATAGCTTCATTGAGTAAAGTAGTTCAATGGCACTATACTGTCTCTGACAAATATACACAGGGATTGGAAACTGTCGATTTATCCCAGATGTTATGTCTTTGGTTTGGCCGTGCATGCTCACTGACTTCTATTCGAAGGCGCTTTCAACAAAAGCATCGCCGTTTTACACGCAATGATAGTTTATAAACAACAAATTAACACAAGAATGGTGGCTTGTGATAACTTCATTATTTTGTTTTAGTTAATATTATTTTTTGAAATTTGACATTAGGCTATAAATATTAATGTGTCAGAGGCTATTCAATCATTCATGTACAATACAATACAGCCAGGTAACGGATAAGCCAAGAAACTACAATGTTGTATCAGATTAAACTCAATACACTACAACCACGTTCTATGGTAAGATCCGTCAATTTGAGTACGATTTTAATCATTCAAACCTAAGTTCTGCAAGTTGTCGTCGGGGGGTCTTCGATTTTCACTCCTGTCACATTAACAAAACATTAAAAATCCGCTGGAGGAAACCTTCATGATATCATACATAAAATTTAGCCGCACACGTAGCAGGACCTTAGTCTAAAAATATAGTAGTAGTTTGGGGGTGTATTGTGGCTTTCCATAGTAAAACAGTTGCTAAATCATTGTCTAGAACGTCTACTGTTACTTCCTGAAATGCGATGAAAAGCTTTTTTGAACCCCAGCAATAATTTACGAGCAGTTTTACGCCTCTTCCAAACACAATTTTGTACCGTCCGAAGCACATTCAATCCATTCGCACAACTTTCTCGTGTGTCCATTTGTATCAACCGTGAACATTTGTTGGTTTAGATACACTTGAAGTTACAATTTGTGTAATACAGACATGTGTAAGATTTGAATAAAATGTGGCTATGTGACTCATAAATTTGGTCATTTATACGATGGCGGGACAAGACAGCTGTCAACGTTTAATAAAACAGAATGTTTCTGATGTGAATTTGTTCCAAGATGTGGACAGTTTTGGTATGTTGCGACAACTGTACGGACAGGTTTGTTATTTTGTAATATACTGTGAGAAGCTTTAATTCACGTGTCGGCTAAGCTTAAGGTGAATCGTCAAAGCACAAATTTGTGAAAAAATAGCCACCTGACATTTTTGCTATGCATCCTAAAACAATGGCGTTGTTCAATAATTCCTGAAAGTACATAACTGAAATGAGTTTTTATCAATAGCTAATGATTAAATGTACATTTCTACACCAGTAAAATAATATTTGATGATTAACAAGTATCTATAATTCTCGCCTGAACTTACGCAAATTCCAGTCGCCAAAATAATGTATCATAATATCAAAATTAATTTAAACTACAATGTCCAACAATAACTTGAGGGTTTCCATATTTTAAATTTTCAATATTAAATGTTTTTCCATGTTTATTTTCAATTCTTAATATAGTCGATTTAAATTTGCATGCTAATGAGGGATTAGTCTCATTTCGATATATAGGTGTAACAGGTAAGCCCGGTAACCGTTATAGACAAGATAGAGAAAACATAATTACGACTGCCTCAATAGCGTAAAGGTTAGTGCTGATGATTTTGAGATACACATCATTTTAACCATTGGTTCGAACCTAGTTAATGTCATTTTATAACTATATTTTGTATGTTTTTTTCTTTTGATTATTTTAAATCCTTTTATTTTGTATTGTTTATTTCTTCATTATTTTATTATATCGTTTCAAAACAATTCAAACATGTAAATTCAACACGCATCATTGCATTCACTCGCCGTGTCTTTCTCCTCGTCGCAAGAAGTGATTAATAACAGTAAACAGTCTCCTTCTCTACTGCATACTGCATGTATATTTTATAGTACACATTATTGTGTATATGAAACAAGATATTAATTTTGATATTCACAATTTGAAGGGTAATTCTTGAAAGTCGGAAAGAAATTGCAATTTCGAATACTAAATATGTTAATAAAAAAAAGCATTTTGGCAGTTTTGAACTCATGGCCGCTACGAATAAA
Organism: Lutraria lutraria; assembly: GCA_964023205.1. Taxonomy (NCBI): domain Eukaryota; kingdom Metazoa; phylum Mollusca; class Bivalvia; order Venerida; family Mactridae; genus Lutraria; species Lutraria lutraria. The sequence goes on along the minus strand of OZ026844.1, from coordinate 2,533,027 downwards.
AAAGTCATAGCCTTTACCTCTCAGCCACGGCGCATTACGATAGTATTCTGTTTATGTATTACAATATAAAGTCATTTCAATCGGTAAATAACCTGATCTACCTCGGAAAAGTGTAAATATTTACAACGGTTCTCATTTAACTTTAAATCGACATTACAGTCATCATCTCATCATCATCATCTTTGTAGTACATAGTGTAAACACATGTGTGGAGGATTTTTGTAAAATGTGAATATTGAGGACTGTGTTAAAAATTGAAAATAAACATGGAAGAACATTTAAAAATGGAAATATGGAAACCCTCAATGACATATTGAAGTTATTGTTGGACATTGTAGTATAAATTAATTTTGATATTATGATACATTATTTTGGCAAATGGAATTATCATAAGTTCAGGTGAGAATTATAGATACTTGTTAATCATCAAATATTATTTTACTGGTGCAAAATTGTACATTTAATCATTAGCTATTGATAAAAACTCATTTCAGTTATGTACTTTCAGGAATTATTGAACAACGCCATTGTTTTGGATGCATAGCAAAAATGTAAGGTGGGTATTTTTTCACAAATTTGTGCTATGATGATTCACCTTAATACATTGTAGCATACCATACAAGAATGGAGGTGCACGTGGTTTTCTAATAAGTAATAAAATACTGTACAATAAAATGTCTCATGTTGTAAAGCAGTGCCGGGTCAGCTGTTTATTTCGGCCAAATGAATAGCAATTCATAGATAATTTTCATTGTTAATAAGCCAACCGACTATAAATACAATTTTGTATCTTGTATTCCATTTTTGTAACAATAGGACCCATTTGTATTTAACTGAAATGCTGTTCAGGGGTTAGTACGTTGTTGTGGGGTGTATAAACATTGTTCTTTCTGCTTATTTTGACGTGGTCTACATTTATGAGACGTACGAGCAATCCGTTCCTGATTTTGTTATTTCATCTATTGCCCGCTATTGAACTTATGCATTGATGGATTAATATGCAATATACATCAAATGAAGCAGAAAATTTATAGCTTCTACACCATATATTTTTTAGCAGGTACCAATTTTATTTTGATGTAAAATCGTTCCCAACAGATTTCGTTGGGGATTTCGTTGGCATAGCCAAAGAGTAGCCGTTTTCCAACACAGAATTAACCTTTCCGCAGTTGTACTCGTAAGATAGATATCGGCAAGCATAAAAAATGTCTCGATATCATCTGTAGTGTACAATTAGTTGGACTAATTTTGACCGTACTGCAAGAATTATTTTTTCTGTACATTCATGAATATTTATCATTATTTAAATGAAATAATTCCCTTTAGTTTGGTGGTTAAACGTTCTAAATATGTGCAGGGTCACTCAAGTCAAAGGGTCATGTCACATAATATACAAAAAATACTTGTCGAAATTGGTTCTGTTCAAATGTAGATACGTTGCACAGTACTGATATATATATCCAATTGACGACAATTATATACCTACTATAATGAACACAAGTTAAATGTTTGTACGGCGCAAAATCGCATCCGGCAATTCAATACTAGAATGTGGCCTATGTAGCATTTTTATCAGGATGTGCGAAGTTTCAGATCAAACGAATTTGTTATTTTGACTTAACTGATCCCGAAACTAAAGTGATCATCTACTCCATCAAAAATACAAGCCATTGATGTTTCATGAATCTCACGAATCTGGTCTACAGTTCACGAGGTACTCTATATGTAGTCCCTGTTTCCACCCTAAAATTAAAATCAGGGGAAATTATCACCTCGATGTATCAGACGTTGCAATATTTGCTGGAATGCATATAAAATATTTAAATAAAGTCTCCAAAAGTAATATACTCCGTTGTCTGGGGTACGTTGTCGTAAAAACCTGGTATAACGGTCCCAAACATAGATTTTCAACTGCAAAGTGACCATCTATATCGAACCATAAAGTGACCGTCTATGTCGAACCAATTAAGTCATCATTTCTCACCTGATCGGACATTTTTTGTATTGAGCTCCGAAATCGATATTTAATTAACCACAATTGCGTAAACAAGTCAGTGTCCACTGTCCACGCTCGCGATTATAAAATTAGTCTGTGTGTGAATATGTTTATAATGTTTTGTTTATTTGCGATATGTTGCTAAAATAAATACATTGAAACGTATAAATACCGTGTTCCGTATCTTATAACACGATGAAATGATTATTACAACACACCGATAATAAACACCGCGAATTTCTCTAATTATTTATACATCAAAGTTCATTTAGATCGAACAATTTTTCCTAATTCCTTTGATACAGATGGGCAGATATCGAGCTCGCTCCATTCTTAGACTATAAATAGCGACTGCGTCATACACGTGACCTGGCTCTATTTCTGTTTTGTTTATATCACGTGATGACCATTGCCAATATTTCGGGCACTGTCACTAATCTGCTTCGCGCAAGAAGTTGCGATTTTGCATTGCCATTTAAAAATAAGCATACCAGAGAGTACGGCGGCCTTCAATAAATATGATTATCTATAATTTATAAAGTGAAATAAAGCAACATAAATCGATTATATTATAATGGGATATTAGTAACAATATTGTGTAGTTAATCAATCAGGTGTCTTACAATTGACCATCTTTCCTTTTCAAATTCACTCATATTTGTATTTTTACAAATGTTCAAATCTAGTATTAGACTACCTTTAAAACCTAACATGAAGGTAAAATATTTTTTCTTTTAGCCAAATATATATATCTTTTCATTTCCAAAAACAAAATATCATATTTAAAATCACTGTTTTCTGAACCTAAAATAAATGATTATGATAGTAATTAATCTTGTGTTTTCTACCCTTAACAAATCCAGTTAAAAACTGTTATGTAAGGTTTATTATCTTTTGGAATGCATGTCCCAAGTTTAAGATTTCTAGAAAAGATATTAATATTGAAAGCATGATTGATAGCTCTTACTACAAAATGTCCTATTTTATTCCAAAAATACTTTAGTTGTAAAACCATCACATCCTGGGCTTTTGTCATTTTTCATAGTTTTGAATGTAAAAGAAATTTCCGCATAAGTGAGGAGACCTTCAAGATTCATTAGACAACTTAGTAACATCACAGTCACTTAATTCTGTATCAATATTAGATGTATCAGTTAAATCAACAGCCTTATACTAATTTTCATAAAAACAGCAAGTTTCTGTAAGTATATCTTTCTGATCATAAATATGTGTTCCATCATCTGTTTTCAATAAAAGGAATCATTTTATCTGTACAGTGTTTTTAGATCACCTGGCACAGAGTGCCAAGGTGAGTTTTTAGGATCAAGCTATGTCTGTCGTCCGTCCGTTAGTCCGCATGCACACGAGAGTGGTTGTGGGTTTAGGGTTGGTTAGGGTTGGTACATTTAGATCTTGTGAGGTTCAGTTACGTACAAACTGGACTTGTGGGAATAATTTTGACTTGTGGGTTGCGACTTGTGGGATTAAAACAACGAAAAGATCAAAAGGATCACCCCACAACATACGTATCATGAGAACCTCCGTCCTTCCATCGTCAACAATTTCTTTAAACAACATCTCCTCCTAAACCACTTGGTCAATTTCAACCAAACTTCACAGGTGTGTTCCTTGCATGAAGCTCTACCAAAGTTGTTCAAAGAATTCCATTCCATGCAGAACTCTGGTTGCCATAAGGATTTTTTTTGAACATCTTCAAAAATCTTCTCCTCAAAAATCAGAGGACCTAGAGCTTAGATATTTAGTGTGTAGCATTGTCTAGTGGACCTCTACTAAGTTTGTTAAAAATTATTTTATCAAAATAGGCCCCGCCCTGGGGGTCACTTGATTTATATAGGCTTATATAGGAAAATTAGAGCTTAGATATTTTGTATGTAGCATTTTCTAGTGGATCTCTACTGAGTTTGTTCAAATTATGGACCCGGGGTCAAAATTGGCCCTGCCAAGGGGGTCAGTTGATTTTAACAACTACTTGGCAGTTGAGGTAGATAACTTTTTACCATGACAAATAACTTCCCTTGATTAAATTATCCCTTAGTGTTACGATACTCAGGTGAGCGATACAGGGCCATCATGGCTCTCTTGTTTTTCTAAGTTTTAAAAATAACTGGTTGGTTTTTCTCCTGTCTCAATCCATTGTGACCTTGACCTAATCATAGCACCTTTTACTTTGTTATATCTTAATTCACTCAGTTCATTTTGTAAAATAATTTAATAGTCTATCTTTATTTTCATCTGTCAAATTATATTCAATCTGGATAATTCCTTCTAATATTTGATTTTCATAAATATTCCTTTCTTTAACCTTATAAGAACTATAAGAAATTGTTTTACCCCTAATTTCCATTAAAAGAGTCTCGAAAAACAATTCATCATTAATAACAAATTCTATATCATTGTTTTTCATATCTAAAACATAATCTATATTATATACTGGCGGGCAATATTGTAGTTTTACATCATCAATTTTCTTGTTGACAACATCTAGAAAATCTTTATCATATAAAAGAGCATTATTGAATTTCCATAAACCTTTTCCATGACTAACAGGTGAAAAAAAAACATCTAAAACATTATTGAATGATCAGATCTATAACTAATACCAATGTAACAATTTCTCACATATTGATACAAATTATCTGATAAAAGAAAAAAACGTAACCCACCCTGTTGATTTGTATATTTTCTTACATTATCATTTATTTCTCTGAATGGGTCAACCAGTTTTTGTTCTTCAATAATACTTGATAAAACATTTTTAGCCTTAATGTTATTATTCTTTGACTTATAATTGTACCAGGCTTATTAGGCGTAAGACAATCCACAAACTCATCTATACTTTACGGAGAACTTGGCAGAATACCGCTATATATTTTTTCGGAAAGTTAGTATCTTAATTAAAATACTGGGAAAACTCGTAAAACTAAACGTTTCTTCATTGACTTATGAATTGTATAGTGTTTTAAAATATGATGCTGAAAATAATGTAACATATGGGAACAAAAATTGGGCCTCTCATGTTAAAACGATTCTTGAAGAACATAGCTTTGCGTACATATGGAGTGACCAAATAATGGATAAGCATACATCTATACTAATTAAACAATGAATATTCGATAATTATCATCAGTCCTGGTATTCTGATATAAATAATTCTCCTCATCTACTAACATATTGTCCATTTAAACATAATTTCATATGTGAGAAATATATGGACTGCATACATGAAAGAAAATATTTAATAGCATTATCAAGATTTTGAGTATCTGCACATGAACTCCTATTAGAAACAGGCAGGCACAGTAATATCCTACGAACACAACGTCTATGTAAATCATGTAACATGTCAAAAATTGAATCAGAATTTCATTTCTTGCTAGTTTGCCCAAAATATAGAGACTTAAGAAAACATATTACTGTCATTGGCCAAACCATAATAAATTTATTTCATTGCTGAATTCTACGTCCAAATTATCTATTAAAACTTGTCAAAATTGATTTATTTTGCAAATAAAATCAGAATTTCTATTTAAGACATTTCACATTTTTCATATTACTATTATTTCATAGCTCTGCGACCGTTTATCATCCGTTATCTTTTAAGACCATTCAGAAAACAATGTTAGTCTTTCAGGTTTTCCATGTTTTTATCTTTCTGGTATATTTGATTATTTGTTTGATTATAAATTGTATTTATGCAATTTATGTCAATAAAATGTATGTTATGTTATAATTGTACTAATCTAAGTCTGGACTCTGCACAAGATTAAAATCACCGCATATAATTAGTCATTGTCACTAAGAGTGTCTGATATCAATTTTTTTTTTAAAGAAATCAGGTCTGTCTGTTGTCTACATTTGGCGCATAAATATTCACTAAAGTGAACTTCACATCATCAAACAATAAATGTAAATTTAAAATTATACAGTTTCCAGAAGTATCAGTTTTAATTGAATCGACGTTGATATTTAAATTTTTCCGGAATAAGATGGCTACACCCTTGGCGTTTGATTTTCCATGACTAAAATAACACTGGCCATTCCATTGAGAACTAGAACTATCACTAAAGGTGACGAATACCCCAAGATGCAGTCTTGACACAGTTACTGTTACATTTTACAGAGGGAAATATAATACATTTTCATTTTCTTAATACCTGCAAATTGTTGCTTAGAAATATCCTGACCAGTTTCTAAATATTCATCATATAAAAAATAACAAAGGGCCATAACTCATTAAAATTTACTTGGACAAAACCTATTGTGGACATGCACAACTTGGCAAACTACTTATCACTTCTAAGAAGTTTCATATAAGTTTGTATAAAACAAAGGGCCATAACTCAGTGAAAATTAATCCAAACAAAACCTGGTTATTGCATGCACAACTTGGCTTACTTTTAATAACTTCTGTGAAGTTTCATTGAATTCCTATGAGTGGTTACTGAGATAGTGTATATACACTGTATAAAAAACAACAAAGGGCCATACAACTCAGTGTAAATTTAACCAACCAAGACAAGCTAAATGCACGCACAACTAGGCTAACTACTTATTACTTCTGTGAAGTTTCATTGAATTCCTGTCAATAGTAAATGAGAAATAGTCCGGACAAAATTTGCCTATTGTATATACTGTAGAAAAAAACAAAGGGCTATAACTCAGTCAAAATCAATCCAAACGAAAAATGCTTTAAGCATGCACAACTAGGCTTACTACTGATCACTTTTGTGAAGTTTCTTTGAAATCCTGTGAGTTGTTGCTGAGAAATTGTCCGGACAAAATTTGCCTATTGTATATACTGTATAAAAACAACAAAGGGCTATAACTCGGTGAAAATTAATCTGAAAAAAAAAATGCTTTAAGCATGCACAACTAAGCTTACTACTGATCACTTCTGTGAAGTTTCATTGAAATCCTGTAAGTAGTTGCTGAGAAATTCTCCGGACACATTGTGTCTACAGACGCATGGACCGACCGACCAACCAACAAGCGTGAATCCAATATAGCCCCCATATATTTCATACCTGGGGGTATAGTAAATACTTTTTTCATGATCCCTTTTAAAATATCTTTCTTGTAAACAAAGTATAAATGCAATGCAAAATCACAAATATACCTGCATTATACAATCCAAAAACATTCATGAAAAAGATATTTAATCAGTTATATATAAATACAATACAAAATCACAAATATATCTGCCCTTTACAAACTGAAGCTGAATGACAAAAAATGTATATGATTTGTACTTTACAAACAGAGACGTGACAGAAATTTGTAACATGATTTGTACTTTACAAATATGACAGAAATTTGTAACATGATTTGTACTTAACAAACAGAAACATGACAGAAATTTGTACCGGTAACATGATTTGTACTTTACAAACAGAAATATGACAGAAAATATGTAACATGATTTGTACTTAACAAACAGAAATATGACAGAAATATGTAACATGATTTGTACCTTACAAACAGAAGCATGACAGAAATTTGTAACATGATTTGTACCTTACAAACAGAAATATGACAGAAATATGTAACATGATTTGTACCTTACAAACAGAAACATGACAGAAATTTGTAACATGATTTGTACCTTACAAACAGAAACATGACAGAAATATGTAACATGATTTGTACTTTACAAGCACTGAAATATGACAGACATATGTATACTCAGAAAAGAAACTTTACATTATTTACGCATTGATATTTCAATAACCAAGTACAGACATCGATCATGACATTTTAATTGTCCATCCCGTTGAAGAATTACTGAAAGGAAAGGGGAATAACTGATTTTTATAAAACAGCATTATGGGTATTCAAACTATCCGTTCATGGGCTGTTGACCTGTTTTACTGTTGTAAACATCAATACACATATTGTTGTAAAGAAAAACAAATTTGATACTGAAAATGTCTAACACTGATGAATGCAGTTTGAGTCAAACATTGATATGTTTCAAATTACCTCCCTTTGAATTAAAATAAGAGCATATTTACTGTTGCATTTTTTGTCAACTGTTTGCATAAACTGTTCATTAGTTGAACGAACTGTGTCGGCCTTAGTCCACTGCATATCATACCACTAATTTCATCAATGCACAGTCAACTAAAGTTGCGTCAATGGAAATCTTACCTAAAATATTTCTTTTTTTGTTGAGTATACATTTATATAACATGATTTGCACTTCTCAAACCCTGAAATATGACAGAAAATATATAACATGATTTGTACCCTATAAACGGAAACATGATAGAAATATGAAACATTGATTTGCACTTTATAAACCCTGAAATATGACCAAAATGTGTAACATGATTTGTACCTTATAAACAGAAACATGACAGAAATATTAACCTGGTTTGTGTTTTACAAACAGAAACATGATAGAAAAATGTAATATGATATGCATATAACATACAGAAACATGATAGAAAAATGTAATATGATATGCATATAACAAACAGAAACATGATAGAAAAATGTAATATGATATGCATATAACAAACAGAAACATGATAGAAAAATGTAATATGATATGCATATAACAAACAGAAACATTATAGAAAAATGTAATATGATATGCATATAACAAACAGAAACATTATAGAAAAATGTAATATGATATGCATATAACAAACAGAAACATAATAGAAAAATGTAATATGATATGCATATAACAAACAGAAACATTATAGAAAAATGTAATATGATATGCATATAACAAACAGAAACATAATAGAAAAATGTAATATGATATGCATATAACAAACAGAAACATTATAGAAAAATGTAATATGATATGCATGTAACACACAGAAACATGATAGAAAAATGTAATATGATATGCATATAACAAACAGAAACATGATAGAAAAATGTAATATGATATGCATATAACAAACAGAAACATGATAGAAAAATGTAATATGATATGCATATAACAAACAGAAACATGCATAGTGACCCTTTAATCTATTTCATCGAAATACATTTTATGAAACGTTCATATTACTAGTATATAATGTACAGAATGAGAAGCTGAATAAATGCTGAATAAACTTTGATGGACTTTTTTGGTATAAAGGTAAAGAACCTAGAGATAATACGGGGTGGCTTATTATTCACGGAAATTACTTTCATTAGTTATAACATAATGTTGCCAGGCTGCTGTGCTCGACTCCGAGCCTATGTCCTTTGGGATCTTGAGTTCAAGCCCTAGACCTAATTTTCTATGAGTACAAAATGCTTAGGTATGGTAATATTGGAGGTTTCATTCACTTACATAATCAATAACAGTATATCATTTTGTGGTAACAGGTCACATGGAAATAAGAAACAGTCTTCAACTAAAGTTGTAAGCACAGTACACTTCAAGCATAAGGCTATGATTGGGAGATTTCGGCGAATCGTTCTTGACAATAAACTACCAACACAGTCCGATGCCAATTAGAGCAAGAGCGACAGTCAGCAATATAAGACTATTCAAGGCTTCAAGGTAAAATTTTATTTAGTGATTGTGTAGTACTTGACATTCTTGTTCTTAGATTGGGCTGGTAACTTTTTCGGTAGTTCGCTACATTTTTCACAAAGACATATAGGAAAAATTAAAACTGATCAATGATTTTTTTTTAAACTTTGCATGATCGTAGCATATGATAACAGAAACATTTTGAGCTAAAAAAATGGGGGTCACTGGTCACTCATTATGACTAAGTCAGACATCTGTATACTTAGACTGCTGAGATACTTACATTCTAAGTTTTGTCTGTTCCATGCTAAGTCAGTTACATATTAAGTCAGGCACTGTTATGCTTAGACAGATACTTATTTAGTCAGGTCCTTACATATGCTAAGTTAGTCTGTACTCATATATTTATTTACAATATTAATCAGGCACTTAAATATTTATTCAGATACTTAAATATTAAGCCAGACACTTACATACTTATTCAGATACTTAGATATTAAGCCAGACACTTACATACTTATTCAGATACTTAAGATATTAAGCCAGGCACTTACATACTTATTCAGATACTTGGATATTAAGACAGGCACTTGCATACTTAGATTAAGACAGGCACTTACATACTTATTCAGATACTTAAATATTAAGCCAGGCACTTACATGCTTATTCAGATACTTAGATACTAAGCCAGGCATTTACATACTTATTCAGATACTTAAATATTAAGCCAGGCACTTACATGCTTATTCAGATACTTAGATACTAAGCCAGGCATTTACATACTTATTCAGATAGTCAGGCACTTATATACTAAGTCAGTTACATACTAAGTCAGACATACTTATTCAGAATCAGATACTTAGATACTTAATATAATACTTACATATTTTGTCATAAGTCATACATACTTAGTTAATTAGTCTAAGATATATACTTAGGCACTTACATACTAAGACAAACACTTACATACTTAATCAGGCACTTACATATTTAGTTATAAACTTACATATTTAGTCAAACTTATATAATAAGATACTTAGTTAATCAGTTATATACTAAGACAGGAACTTAATACTAAGGCAAATACAAAATGTACATGCATATTTAATCTGGCACTTATATACTTTGCCAGTCACATACATACAAAGTTAGTCAGTCATACTTAAGTCAGGCACTTACATTCAGCCAAACCAGTGGCCACCCTTAGGAAAGAGAAAATGTGGCTTTTATTGACAGGTGGCCTTTATTTAGAGTTCATTTGTTCTAGTAATTCAACGGCAGTATTTTAAAGAATAACCTATATTCAGAAGATGGCCTTTATTCAGGGGTGACCCATTACACAGGTTTGACTGTATTTAGTCAGGTACCTTACTAACTTACTTAGTTTGTCTGTTTACCCTTTGTTAAGCACTTTTGTGAATAGATATTCCAACTTATATATTTTCATATTTTGTCTAGTAAATGATCATTTGATTAATACCGAAATTGTTCTTTTTATAGCATGGTGAACTAAGAAATCACTCATTAACTGGATGTATCATCAATATAAAGCTGTGGTGATGATGCTCCTATATTTATCTGATGCCTACCTGAGGGTATGTACACAAGTCTCAAGTATAGTTGCATAGACCTGTCTTAGCTTAGATTCTATAATTGTTACTTCGCATATTTTTCAATTATAATTAATAAGGGCTTACTTATTTGTCAAGTACATACTCATGTTCTTGAATTAGATTTTGTGTCAGCAAATGGATCCTCATAAAAGCAGGACCATGGTTGCATTTCATCAGAGTGTGGTCAGTTGTTTCCGAACATTATTAGTCAATAGTTAAAAGTTGATAATGTGCAATTTTATTAAACTGTCGAAGCTGCATAATTTCACGGTCACTGCTTGCATTTATTTTTACCTTCGGCAAGGTAGTACCATACAATTACTTTGGTAATCTGTATTATGATTTTTGTTATACCAGCTGAACAAATGTACAATTATGTATTCAACAATGACTACAAAACATTATATAATGGTCAAAGAAAATAACTGTGGTATGAAGCTAAAAATAATCACATTCATCGACCGTGTAATTATTTAGCTTTGACAGTTTAATAAAATTGCACCACACATTACATTAAGCAACAAACAATTAGCCAGTCAGTCACATACCAAGTTATATACACTAAGTAACATACAACTAGCTAATCACAAGTTATATTCACCAATAAACATACAATTTACCAGTTATTTACCAAGTTATTCTCTGGTAAATGTCGGTCAATAGCTATACATAGCTAATGTTATTCTGTTATATGTCAACCGACTGTAAATAAAAATTTGTATCTTGTAACTCTAACATATAATTAGACTGTCACCATGTTATATACACTAATTAACATGCAATTGGCCTGTCACCAAGTTATATACACTAATTAACATACAATTAGCTAGTCACTACACAAGTTATATACACTAATTAACATACAAATATCTGGTCACTTACCAAGTTATGTACAGTAATTAACATACAATTAGCAGGCCACTTACCTTATTATAAACAATAAGCCAGTCACTGACATTGTCTTATACATTTGGTCCATCACTTGACGAATACATACTATGTATACGTAGTTATATCATTGACATCGTCACTTACTTGGTCAGATACTTACATAGTTATATACATTTAGCTGGTTACTTAGCCAGTCACTAATGGTATTATAGACGCAACCAGTCACTGATAATGCATTTATGATAGGGTAAATGACTGACATAGTTTTTTAGAATGTAGGACAAAAGCTCCCCCGGACAAAAGCTCCCCCATTCATTTTGATAGGGCGGACAAAGGCTCTCCCATGGTTTTACTAACCTGGACAATTGCTCTCCCGTTATTTTTTGCATAGCCTATTCAAAAATGCTTGTTAAAAATAGTCACTGAGCAGGTTATATACACTTGGTCAGATGTAACTTACTTTAGTTACTTACACTAAGTCAGTTATATACACAGTCAATTACTGACCAAGTGTATAAAATAGGGTAAGTGACTGGTTAATTGTATATAACTATGTAAGCATCTGACACTCATAGTCACATACCTATAGTCTCATAGACTAGACATGTGTCTCGCATGATATGGCTATTATAATTAAGATATATTATTAAGATATTTGGCATTCAGTCAAGCAATCATTTTCTTATAAACTTCAAAGATTCTGGTAATGTAGAAAAGACATTAAAATACACTTATATTTTCCACTAACTAAATTTTCATGAATACATTTGACAGTGGTAATGACTTACGTGAAATATTTAATATATGATAGCATAATACCAGATTGAATTTAATGAGTTGCTTTTAATCCTAACTTAATTCACTATAAATTTTTACAATTTAATGACATTCAATACTTTTTGGTGACATTGGAGAAAACAATTGGAAGTTCAAAGAAAAAAATACTGTAAAAGGTAGATATATCACTAAATACTGCAGCCATACAGACTGAGCACATTATAAGTCATATCATAATTATTTTCTAGTAAATCACATTGCAAAATCATGTATAAAACTTAATCACAGCTATTTCATAAGTTAACTTAGTGGTTTGTTTTAATTTGATGTGTCAAGTAAATCGAAACCTGTAAGTACGGGATCCTCACTGAATAAGGCAGAAAGCACTGGCCCTTAGAAAATTTCCTCAATGGACATCCACCCCATTTTGTGTTTTCTGTAACGTGGCTATTGATTTAAAAAAATACTTCAAAGATTCATACTTACTACATGCAAATTAATTGTTTTATAACTACAGAGAAGAAATAGAACACATTTTTTTGTTGATAGTCGTGTACATGTAGCTTATAATTATGAAAAAAATATTCATACTTTACAAAGGGACGTTATAAGTTTTGTTAAGACTGTATTTGTAGGAAATATACATGCACTCATTGAGTAAGTTTTCTTTATCAAATTTGGAGAAGTATATATTTCTTGATGTATTAATTGTGTATATAAATATATGATTGTTAAATAGAATATTTGATTGTAAAATAGAATATTTATGTGATGTGATAATGCAATAATTTAGGAATGTAATATGTTCAGTAGAATATTTTGAAAATAATGTCATGGTGATAATTTTCTAACAAGATGTTGAAAATGAGATACACAAGGCCGACCCTTACACATTTGGTGGTCTGTGTAAAGTCTATGCACTTATGGAAATTTTGCCGTCTTTGTGGGCAAATTTTTTCTTTTTTTTTTTTACTTCTGCTTTCTTCACATATTTATTTACATGTACTTTGTTTCAATTTCTGTTGATTTCTTAAAATGTACTTATCACAAAATTACTGATTATCTTGAATAAAAAATAATAACAAAAGATCAAGTCTTACAGTTTATTTATATACACTTGTAATGATCTTCAATAATACAATATATGGTCAGAAAAGTCATTTTTATGACTACCTGAATGATTCTAATACAACAAACAAATATATTTCATAATAAATTGTACCTAGTGTTCTCACAAAAATGTTATAAACTTTATAGACCTCTCATAATATGTATATCCAAGTAATCCTAAACATGACCCTTTTCTAGCCAATAACAAGTATACATAGTTCCCACATCTACAATATTTACCTCCCTTGGTAGCTAATTTGACAAGAATTAATAGAAGATATTTTTATTTTTGTTCTGATAAAAAATTGATATTCATGTATGACAAGATGGCCACTAATTCAAAACAAGGACAACTACATTTCCTTAAACCTGATATGCTTATGTTTTTTCCAACTTCATGACTAAATTATATTTTGTAAATTCAGCTGTTTACTTTTTTTTTATATTAAACACCTAAGAAATTTGACTTTCAAGATGGCCGCCAATTCAAAACAAGGGAGGTAAATATTGTAGATGTGGGAACTATGTATGACCGTTTTGTCATTTTATTAAACTGTCAAAGCTGCATTTAGTTTTAGCTTCTATTACTTTCGTAATTTTCACGATAAGATGACGTATTTAACAATGTGCTACATATAAAACAACTAGAATATAAACATGAGGGAAGGGAAATAAAAACTAACAACTGTGGTATGAAGTTAAAAGAAGTGAATGTGTAATAATGAAGTTTTGACAGTTTGATAAAAGTTCACTATAAAGTATAAACACAGTTAAGTATAAACCAACACCCTTTTGGAGTAGCAAATTATGTTGTTGTTGAGGATGGTTGATCTAGAGAGGTTAAATTATGCTGTTTTGAAGGGCCGCTCTTGGAGAGGTTGAACAAGTATAAACAATGCACAGGCAAAAATTAAGAATTTTCAATTTTTGCAAATTGATTATGCCTATGACAATTTCACATGTTTTTGTGTCAATGTCATTCTTGCATATAATAATGCTCTTCCTTAGGAAAGTAATAATGTTTATATATTAAATTCAATTGTAAAACCCAGTAGACTTTTAGTTTAACATCGAGATCAGCATCAAGGACCAAGTACAATCAATCATAGCTAGTATTACAAATGTATACAAAACTATATTGCCCCCCCCCAAAAAAAGTGGTGGGGCACAAAAATGTAAATTTAATAGTTGATGTTCAAGGAACATCAATGATGATCAGTTTATGACTTAATTAACAATCAACAAAGATGTAAAAAGTTGTATCTGCTATAAAAGGGAAATGTTTCACTCAATTATAAATTCATATATTAATGATACGGGATGAATGTACTGAAAGAAAGTGATTACAAAATTTGTCTTATTGAAGATATGTTCTAACCAAGTTGTTTGTTTTCCATTGTTGTATTGAAAGATTTCATGTACAGTAAATCATACCTACATCCAAATTTGTATCCTGTATCACCTACAAAAACATCAGATAAAAAATAAATCAGAAATAACTTCATACAGGTATCTACAGTATATAGACAAAGTTTAAAAAATGACCTGAAAAAAAGTTGCACTTCAATATATATATTTTTTGGTTACAGCTGTCAAGTATCACAATGGATTGTATATCGATATTGTTTTGGCTATTTTTAGCAGTTTGTTGCAAATCCATGTATGTATGCTCAACAAAAAAAGAAACTTTACATATTTTAGGTAAGATTTCCATTGACGCAACTT
Source organism: Lutraria lutraria (assembly GCA_964023205.1). Classification (NCBI taxonomy): domain Eukaryota; kingdom Metazoa; phylum Mollusca; class Bivalvia; order Venerida; family Mactridae; genus Lutraria; species Lutraria lutraria. The sequence goes on along the minus strand of OZ026844.1, from coordinate 2,517,410 downwards.
TAGTAGACTGTGCATTGATAAAATTAGTGGAATGATATGCAGTGGACTACAGCCAACAAATTCATTCAAGAAAATAACAGTTTATGCAAACAGTTGACCAATAATGCACTTATTTTTATTCAAAGGGAGGTAATTTGAAACATATCAATATTTGACTCAAACTGCATTAACCAGGTAAGACATTTTCAGTATCAAACTTGTTTTTCTTTACAACGATACGTGTATTGATGTTTACAACATTAAATCAGGTCAACAGCCCATGAACGGATAGTTTGAATACCCATAATGCTGTTTTATAAAAAATCAGTTATTCCCCTTTCCATTCTGAGTTGTTTTCCTTGGAGTTCTTTAACGGGATGGACATTTAAAATGTCAGGACGTCTGTCCTTGGTTATTTCTTTAATGAGCATTGAGATATCAATACATGAATAATGTAAAGTTTCTTTTTTTGCTGAGTATATATATGTCCTTGATGAAGGTAAAACAATTTCTCAGGAAAATTAACTCACTAAGTGTATATGCAGAAAAATGTCACCACACAATAGCAATAAGAATTTACAGCGCAACCTCCCTACAACAGCCACCAATGGGAATGACAAGGATGGCTATTGTAAGGAGGTGGTTGTTGTTGAGAGGAGAGTGAAAATAGTGTAAAACATCAATCTAGGTTGCTAGTATACATGTACTGGCTGTAATAAGGAGGTGGCTGTTGTTCGGAGGTGACCATTCATGGAGGTTACACTGTTATATACATTAAAGAAAATGACTACATACAATAAAACTACCTCTTGATTTCCTGCCTGTAATATCTGATCTTTAGTACACATTATCATCTTATTGTTTTATCTTCATTAGAATGGTAATCTTCTTCAATGAAGAACTGGGTTGTTTTGTTTCCATGGATACTGGTGAAAGTACAGCTGAACATGACCTTCATAGCCATCTTCAGAGTTTGTTCCACAATCGTAGAATAAAGCTGCAAATTCAGCAGAAGTCAAATTGTAATCTTTGAGTTACACATAGGCAGAACTGAACAGGACAAAACAGATAACATAAATATTTACACAGATAATGGTCAAATTATTCATAGATGAGTGAAATACATAAACTCATGATATAAAAATTATATACATATTTGTATATGTACAAAAAATGTAATAATTAAACAATACAATAAGGATGAACATAACAGAAACTCATAATTGTTAATCATTACCTATTGATGTTCAAAATTAAATTTCTTATAGCTGAGAGCTTTATGTACATGGTCAACCATTAGAAATTCTAACACTTAAATAAAACACCATATGATATTCATTGAAGTCAGTTATTTAAATTTAAATGGTCTATCAAGTGTGTAAAGCTATATCTGACAGACCTTTAATTGGCAAAATAATTGTTTGTATGTAATAAGAATCACACCTGAATTTTTATAATGAATATTGGAAGCTACCTGTAAATTTTAATAAGTATCTATACTAAGCCAAAAAAAGAAAGTATCCATTAAAAAATTATTTCATTGATATACATGTAAATAATTTGCCAAAATAACCAATATAAAATGTAAATGTATTTGTTGGAGTACCTGTTAACCTTGGTTTTATCAATAATTAGCCAAGTGCTAAGCACCTATGCCCCTGGTGATGCAGCTAATGCAGATTTATCAAAACATTGTTATTTTGGAAATCTTCGCCTATGTCATATCGATCCAGTTTTTTTGAGCTACTGTTATCGCGTCCGTGCGTGTGTGTGTGCGTGCATCAACAATTGCTTTAAACAACATCTCCTTCTTAACCAGTTGGCCATTTTAACAAAACATTACATGGATGCTCCTTGCATGAAGCTCTACCAAGTTGTCAAAAAAAAAATCATTAAAAAATTGGGTTGCCATGGCAACCAATAGGAAAAACTTTAAAAATCTTCTTGTCCAAAACCTCAGGGCCTAGAGCTTAGATATTTGGTGTGTAGCATTGTCTAGCGAACCTCTACCAAGTTTCTTCAAATTATTGCCCTGGGGTCAAAGTTGGCCCCGCCCCAGGGGTCACTTGATTTTATGTAGACTTATATAGGGAAATTAAAAAAATCTTCTTGTCAGAAACTACAATGCCTAGAGCTTAGATATTTGGTGTGTAGAATTGTCTAGTGGACCTTTAGTCTGGTGAGCGATATAGGGCCATCATTGCCCTCTTGTTTAATGACATATGGATTGCTGCTGCTTCAAATGTTTACATGATATAAAAAATGATTGTTCGTTATTACAATGAAAAGATGAAATTCGAATATATACTTTCTTTTATAAAGAGAATTACAAGGGAGATAACTCGAAAATTAAAAATCAACAAAATTGAACATTTTCAATGCTTAATCAAATGTTTTCCTCTTTTCCAAGGTAAAATGCATTTATGTAGTAAATTCATATTGTTAAATAAAAACAATCATGTTTGTTAAATTACACAGGCAGTTTTTGGTAAAACTCTTAAGAAAACACTTAAAGGTTATGAAAAACAATGTAATTATATACTTATTGAAATTTATGCAGCATTTCTTGTCAGACATAGCTTTATACACTTAAACATGTTATTATACTGTTGACAAAATGAGGAAAATTTCAATCAGATTTCACGACTTTTTCATAATCAAGCAAAATCATTTTTCAGGGTAAATTTCATTAAACAGAATCTAAAGACTACAGCCTATGATATGGCAATAGAGTTTGGACCTGCCACAATGATTCATGGGAACATGCAGGCTGTAATTCTAGCTATAAACAGAAAGTCCCATATAAGATTTTAGTTGAGATGGCTTATTATACCCTCATATAACCTAAGAAAATTCCAATGGTCATTTATATTTCAGTAATTTATCTTTAACTCGGTGCCTATACCACATGACTTTCCAAAGAAAGCGTTTGTTGTTGAGCGTTTGTTTACTGATTTTGTCCCACACATATCATTGAGAAGAACATGGTATGGGCACCATGTTTAACTGACAGCTCAATAGAAATAAAACATTGTTCATTGCTAATAAGGAGAGACAATATTTGAGTTGTATCTATGCAACTCTATCAGGCTCTACATACCTTATAGAAGTATCATGGGAAGGCTCTTCAATCGCAGCATCACAAAGATGAGAAGTAGATGATTTCATTCTAATTTTTCTCTCAATTTCTGACAACCAATCTACAAAAAAAAAAACATAATTTCAATCTTATTTTCATATTTTCTATGAAATTGAACACTTATTAACATGTAGAGAAGTAGACTGCTGCATGCGGAGAGCAAGGTAAGTATTGGTACAGAATCCAATTGGTTTACTGCCCGCTGCAGGTTACAGTGAGTGTAAAGTGGGATGGCAAAAATGAGAAATATTAAATTCATTAAGCCGGAGCTTATAGGGCTGCTAGGGCCCCAGTTGGTACCAGGGATGATCAAAGCCACAAAATTCTGCTGATGAAAAATAACATTCCTGCCACTGGTATATTACATGTACTGAACTATTGTGGACAACTGAGTACAACCAAACAATAAATTTATGATAAAGTCATCGACATGCTGAGAGTGATAATTTTAGAGTATGCAATTTTTAACACCTACCTTACACTGATGGCCAAGTCTTCATTGTAGAACACAGGCCTAAAAAAATACAAGCCTATTCATTCACACCATACCTAGAATTGTTCACTGTTCTTCTTGTTGCCAACAACTTTAATATAAAATGATAAATTTAAAAATAAACACTAACATGGGTCCATTAAAAGCTATTTTAACAAGAAGGCCAAGATTGCACTACGCTCACCTGAGAACAACTACACTATAATTAATGACCAGGTGATATAGTTTTTCATCTTGTATTGTGCAGTTTCTACATAGATCTCGAGTTTGATCAAACCGATTCCTTTTTTCATGAATAATGGATGCTGAGTAAATATGATTACGATTAGTGAAGAAATTTAGATGCTATAATGTAATAAAATTGAAATATAGCAATTGTTCTAAGTCAAGGGCCCATAACTCTGCAAGCACTGGTTCAATTTAACCCATATCAAACTCTCAGAGACCTTTAGGTCATACACATTCACTGTAAATATGTTTAATATTGGTGAAGAAATGAAGAATGTAAATAAGTTAAAATAAAGCAAATTTTCTAAGTCAATGGCCCATAACTCTGGAAATACTTATCACATTTTGCCCATAATTGAACATAATCGATATAATAGATGCGGATGCTAGAGTGTAAACACCCTAAGTGTGGACGGGCACCGGCATTCATCGATCCTAAAAGCTCATCCTGAGCCATTGGCTCATGTGAGCTAAAAATTCAACCAATTGTTGTCGAGCTTGAGAATGTTAGATTTGAAATAAGTCATTGAGCACTTATGATGATGTTTTATTGTTATACATAATACTGCCAGTAAAACAGTAAATCCATTTTAAATAAACATCAACTACAAAATATCTATTATAACATTCAAATAACCACCTGATTCTCCTGAAGCATAAAAGAAATATATATTTTTCTGGTTACTTGTTCATTACAATAGGATAAGTAGGTTTGGGCTTTTTTGGTCACTTAAAAGCAACTGCCTACTTTCTCACATAAAGAGACATGGTCAGTAAGTTTTTTTACAACATTCAGCAATAACATTACAATATCCTAACAAAGAAATTGAAGAAAATTAAACAAACTATAAAATAGTAATATAAAATCATCTGAAGAAAGAATTCATAATTTAATTGTATAAAGCTCACATACCTGTGACCTAAAATTAATTTCATTAGTAAAATATCAACCTACCATGTGCCTGTCCGCTAACAATCTGATCAAAAACTGGTTCTCCTTACAAATGTGTGTACACTTTTCAAGAAGCATGAGAATTTTGCATCAAAAACTGGTTGACAAATGGGATGATAGGAAAGCACTGAACCGTTTTATACTGAAATTTAAAATTGCTGTGTAAACAAAATGATTAACAAACAAGAGAGCCAAGTGGCCCAGCAATGCTCACCTGAGAAATGAGTTGTGGCAATATCACTTATGAATTTGATTTAAATGTGTGCTGCAATAAGTAAAAAGTATTAGAAATCAGGGATACCATTTTTTAGCAATTTTGTAAGAGGGCCTCTACATGCTGCTACATGCAAAATATCTAAGCTCTAAACCTTCTGCTTTTAGACAAGAACTTTTTTCTAGATGAATTATACTTATCTATTTGTATTTGTTAATTATAGCTGTTTGCGAGAACTTAACTGTAGTGTCTATTACTATTTTTGGCTAATCCTGGCCATTTTGATTGGCTAATGGTGATTTCGGTCGTTTTTGATTGGTCAATCATTGGACTGGCTATTCGTCGCATTTCCTGTCATGTTAGACTGAATCTGGTCGTCGGCTCTGTTGTTGAAACATAAGTAAGTAATGTAGGCATCGTTCTTTAATGATGTTAACGTGGCATAATATCGGAAACAGCATTAGATGTAAGTTAAATGTGGTTGTATCATATCAGACTATGGTGGATTAGGTAGTATTTAGGGTGTACTTTATTCCATTGATGTATTGTATGGTAATACCATGTACATGTGAACTATATACATGAATGTATTCATTTGTCAAATACTCATGATTGTCAAAATATGTGTATTATCTATAACTCGTAAATATGTTATACTCTCCATAATGGAGGAATGAAAGAAGTAGATGGTCAATATTTTTTATGAAAAAAGCAACTTCATACAAATAACTTAAACCAATGCTTCTTGTAATTCATCTACATATAGCGTTTCCTTATAGTTTTCCTTGTTATATTATATTTGAAACAAGTGACCCCTGGGATGGGGCCAATTTTAATCCCAGGGACATTATCTTAGCAACTTTGTTTGAGGGTCTCATATATCTTAAGCTTTAGACAATGTGGTTCAAGACAAGATTTTTTAAGATTTTCCTTTTGGTTACCATGGAAACCAGGGTACAGCATGGAATGTCATTCCTTTAGCAACTATTGTAAAGGACCACCAAAGATTATTCCTGTGGAGGTTCTTCAAATTTGACCGAGCCATTTCAGAGGAAAGTTGTTTGAAAAATTATGGGCAGACAGACAAAATACTATACTAATACTTCACACTCAGGTGAGCTAAAAAATTACTGCAACCCTTGTACAATAAATTGACCAGTGTAGAATATGTTGTGTATTTTACAAGGGTTGATAAGGCCCTACCAGCTCAATTATTTGTTCATCTGATTTGCTGTTCGCTTTTTATCAGAATTAGAAAAATAACATTTTAATTTTTGCTTTTGACTACTTGCTGACACACCAACATCATAAAACAAGAGGGCCAAGATGACCCTACATTATGGCCATGTGGCTTGGTTAAAATAATGTAAAATGATATTTTACTATTTTCACAAGGATTAAATATCATACTTTAATACCAAGCAACAAATCAAAGTACTGAAAGTACTGTCGGACTTGATTTTTACCATACGAGGCAAAAGAGAGAAATGTGTACATAGACTAAGGGGCACTAATACCCCCCCTCCCCCCCCCGGAGGCATTTTTTTACAGTATGTTTTTCTGAAAGTGTATGGAAAGACCTATCAAATCCCAGTGTCTACCATCTGGGCGTTGGGGCTTTACTCCGTTACTGCCAATTTTGTGCGTTACCATAATTGATTTTTATCTTAAAAATTAAAGTTAACATATTACCACAAATATATCAAATTTATTTTGTCAACGGTTTTCTAATCATAATCATATAATCAGAGAATGCAAACAAGAGTGTAACAAATGATAAAATCATCATCAAACATTGTGTAGTTTACGTTACCAACGTTGATCACTGAATATAGGACACATATACTCTAAAACATTTGATTGTATTTATACTTTTGATGTTTCTTGATCCAGCAGAACACTATTCATAGAGGTAATGATACTTGTTTGTATTTTAGGTTGACATGATGTCAAAAGGATCACATTAATGTAGAAAATACATGTATATTATTAACTGCGTTCGTTACCAAATATAACATATCGGTCGTAATAGTTTCTGCTTGTTCTATAACAGAGGAATCCTGTGTATTTTCCTCCCGCGCCTACTTTATAGCAAAAATGTTTCCAAAACCAATATCGTATTTTTTTCAATATCCTTGAAATTAATACTATTTATAGAACAGCTGTGTGTTTACTGCAGTCAAGTTATGCACACGTCGAAAAGTGACGTCACGCGCTCTACGTATTTCAAGTTTACAAAAGCAAAAATCACAGTGAAATGAGTGTTTTAGAAGACAAAGTGCTCGTTTCGTCAGTAATAATTATTTTGGGATAATATCAGCAATTGTTTGTTTTTTGCGTGTACATGTATTTTATTTTTAAATTAATCAATCAATAAATATTTAATTAATTGGTCTATCATTTTTATATAACTTAAAGATATGTTTCTTTTAATGATTCTGGATGTATAGGTCCAGTCAACATAATAACGTGTATCAGTTGGAAAGATCTGTAACATAATTATCCTTATATTCTGTAATGTAAACAGCCATGGAAAGAACAGTTTCCCTTAAGTCTGAAAAAAGGAAAATAAAACATTCGGGAACAAAACGCAACGAACAGACATGTGTGGTACATTTTCAAAGTACTCCTGATAGTGACAAAGTCATTCCTTTTAACGAGAATACGGTCACAAAAATTAAACAAGTTGCAAGTGAGAGATTAAAGCATTCGGACAATAAACACAGATTAGAAGAAATATCTAGGAGCATTCCATCTGAATTAAATAGTGAAAATCATGGATATCATAGAAGATGTTACAGCCTATACACAAATATTTCAAGACTTGCCAAACGTGAAACTGTGAAGTCATTAAGTGACCTAGATCAGCTTTCTTTACCAAGCTCTTCAAAGCGCAGACGATCATCGACTGAATCATCTTGCAGCACAGTACTCTTTCCAGCCGACAAGTGCCTATTTTGCGAGAAAGATGTTGTAAAAGTAAAAGGTGTCTTGTGAAGTGTATAACGAAATGTGCGGAAGAATCAATCAAGAAGGCAGCTTTAGATAGAAATGATTATAACCTGTTAAGCAAAATACAGGATCAGGACTTAGTCGCAAAAGAGGCCCATTATCACAGTGCCTGTAGAAGAAAGTACACAAGAGATGAAAGTAGAAACGTTAAAGCAAGTGACGATCAAGAAGTTAAAGCCTCACAAAATGCTCACCAGGATGCATTCACATTTATCTGTCAATATATTGAAGATAAGATTATTGTCGACCAGAACGTAGAAAGAATGTCAATGCTTCGTGAGAGATATTTAAGTTTCCTGCAAGACAATCACCCAGACATTTATAATGAAAGCTACAAAACGTACAAACTCAAAGATAAACTTGTGAAACATTTCCATAAGAGAATTCGTTTTTGGCAGCCCTCTTACAAGAGTGAACTTGTATACGCAGCAGATGTAGAAGGCCAAGCCGTTGAAGCTGCCTTTGAATTAGCAGCTTCCGACGAGAAGCGGCTTCAGGAGACCGCATTGATACTCAGAAGGAGCATATTTGAGGCACAAAGGAAATCAACACCAATGCCATGGCCACCCTCATCATCCTGGTTGTTATCAGGAACTTGTAAACCACCAGAAATAGTTACAAATTTTTACAGATATGTAATCTCTGGAAAATCAGTTAGCGGTAAGTCAAGCAAAACTGACCGAGTTGCTACGTCTCTGGCCGAAGACATGTGTTATGCAGTTACCAGTGGTGAATGGAAGATGCCAAAACACATCCTTTTGCCAATGACTGTCAGGCATTTGACCGGAAGTGCCGAGATCATCACTATTCTTAACAGGTATGGCCACGGTCAATCATACACAAATACCATTGAACTGGAAACAGCTATGTGCAACTCTGTTACTGCCTCGGACTCAGTTCTACCAACCAATATAGTGCCTGGCAATAATTCTGTGTTACATTTGTGTTGGGACAATTTTGACCTAAATGAGGAGACCCCATCTGGTTCTGGTACCACACATTCAACTCATGGAATAGCCATTCAGGAAGTTCGTGACCCAAATGCACAAACAAGTATTTCTCAGATTACCGTTCCGAAAAGTAAACAACGGACTGTTAAACCACAGGAAGTGCAGCTAAAGCCATGTTATGCCAAACAAAAGGTTGAGCCATCTTTGAGAGTAAATCATACTAAACCCGAATATGACTTCACTGAAATTGATTTTCAGATTTTTTTGTGGTTTGTAGCTAGAGAAATTGGAAGCTCATTTGATGTTCAAAGCGTTCCACACTGGTCAGGATGGGTGTCACAAACATCCGATGAGACTGAAAGCAGCCCATCTACCGTTGAATATATGGCCCCGATAAATGTCTCTATAAACGAGAATGCAACCGTGCAACATATATTGGAAACATCAGTGGAAGCTAGTCGAGAAGTAGGTCAGCAATATGCAATTGTAACCTGTGACCTAGCAGTGGCCAAGAAGGCGTACTCATTGGTGTGGCAGTTTCCGGACAAATTCAATAATGTTATAGTGAGAATGGGTGTGTTTCATACAATATGCTCCATCTTCGGTACCATAGGTAAACTGATGAATGGAAGTGGCATCGCGGAACTTGTTATCGAATCCGGAATTTGTGCAAGTGGGTCTCTTGACAAAGTGATGTCTGGTAAACACTACAACCGTGCTCTACGGGTCCACAAGCTCCTTACGGAAGCACTTGAGAGATTGCTCATACAAAGGTTTGAAGAATCACAACCGCGCACAGAGAGTATTTCAGCTGATGCAATACATATACTGCATGAGTTGGCTGAAAATCCGAGCCATGAAAGTCTAAACCAGGTTAAAGAAAATGCAACATTTCAGTCATACTTCAACAGCTACAAGGATTTCAAGAATTCAATCAGAAATGGTCATTGTGGCAAAACGGCCCAATTCTGGTTGAAGTACATGGACATTATCCACACTGTTCTTGCGCTGATAAAGGCCACAAAAGTGAATGACTTTGATCTTCACATTGCTGCACTGTACAAGTTGTGTCCCCTATTTTTTGCGTTTGACCATACAAATTACGCGCGATATGTTCCAGTGTATCTTCTGATGTTGATGAATCTGCCACAGACACACCCGGGATCAGAGGAGCTGCTTCGCAAAAATGGTTTCAGTGTGTCAAGATCATCCGTACCTGCGTGCAGAAATGCGGTTGACATCACCATTGAGCAGACAATCAATTGCCATGCCAAGACACAGGGTGGTTATATTGGTTTCAGCAGGAACTATGGGGCATACTATCGGTGGTGCATGACACGCCATTTGAGAGCCAGATATGTGGAGGCAATGCTTTATAAGGCAGATATGACTTCCGAAGACATATCAACACACAGAGAATTACAGCCTGCTCAGATAAAAGGAAGTGAAAATGACGTCAAAAAAGTTTTAACAGCGATAGAGTCATTTATGAACCCATTCCAGCCTGAAACAATTACAGATGAACTGTATTGCCTGTCATCAGGTGTTCCTGTGAGACGCAAAGTAGCTGAAGATCTTCTGGGTGCAATAGATGTCGGCGAGCGGGAAATGGATGAGTTCATTAAGAGAAGGTTGATAGAAAAGTCTGTTTTATTACATGACCCTATAAAGAGAAATAAACTTAAAACATTTGCTACAGCTGAGGTAACAAAGAAAGTATCTAGTTCACAGAATAGAATGACTCAGATACGAGCAGAACGTAACGTATTTGGACAGCTTGTACTCTTGTCAGTTCAGCATAACATAGACCTGGAACTTACCTTGTCATTTCCTCTAGGCCCGGTGCCTTGGCCACTAGCAACCGCAGACGGAATGCCGGTCAAAACTGATAAGTCCAAGCTTCTTCACTATATTGAGTCGTCAATAGAACCAAACACTAGCCATCCAACAGAAGGTGTATCCTATGTTGTTGATGGTAACGCCTTATTGCAGAGTCTTACAGCAGTTCCGGACTCATTCGAGCAAGTTGCTGAGACAATTTTTAATCAATTACCTAAGGCGTCTCATGTCGACTTTATAACAGACACATACAATGAGCAGTCTATTAAATCATATGAGCGCCGACGTCGTGGGACAGCTCCAACATTCTTGCTCTCAGGTCCAAAAACAACAAGAGGGCCAAGATGGCCCTATATCGCTCACATGACAATCACTGTTTACTCATTAAAACATTGTTTTGAACCCGTGACCTAGTTTTTGACCCCAGACCACCTATGTTCTAATTTGTCTTACATGTCATTAAGACAAACAGTCTGACTAGGTTTGGTGAAGATACGATCAAAATTTGACATCTACAGTGTTAATAAGGTTTTCCTAAGATTTGACCTTGTGACCTGGTTTTTGACCCTAGATGACCCATATTTGAACTTGTCCTTAATATCATTAAGACAAACAATCTGACAAAGTTTGGCCAAGATCCAATCAAAACCATGACATTTAGAGCTTTTACAAGATTTCTACCTAAGATTTGACCTTGTGACCCAGTTTTTGAACCCGGCTGACCCATGTTCATCCTTGACCCACATATCATTGAGGCAAACATTTTGACAAGGTTTGGTGAAGATCCAATTAAAACTGTGACATCTACAGTGTTAACAAAGTTTTCCTAAGATTTGACCTGGTGACCTAGTTATTGACCCCAGATGACCCATATTTATACTTGACCGTTATATCATTAAAACAAACGATTTGACGAAGTTTGGTGAAGATCCAATAATAACTGTGAAATCTACAGTGTTAACATGGTTTTTCATAAGATTTGACCTAGCGACCTAGTTTTTGACCCAAGATGACCCATGTTCGAACTCGTCCAAGATATTATGAAGACAAACATTCTGACAAGGTTTCATGATCATCCAATCAAAACAGTGACTTCTAGAGTGTTCACAAGGTTTTCCAGCAATTTGCCCTAGTGACCTAATTTTACTACAGAAATTACCCATTTTCAAACTTGACCTACATATTATTAAAATAAACATTCTGACAAAGTTTCATGAAGATAAATTCAAAACAGTGATTTCTAAAGTGTTCACAAGGTTTTCCCTTATTTGGCCCTGGTGACCTAGTTTTTGACCCCAAATGGCCCAATATCGAACTCGTCCGAGATTTTGTTGAGATTAACGTTCTGACCCAGTTTTGCTAAAATTGAGCCAAAAATGTGGCCCCTAGTGTGTTCACAACAAAAAGTTTGACGACGCACGACGCCGGACGGAGAGTGATCCTAATAGCTCACTTTGTCACTTTGTGACATGTGAGCTAAAAACTCCACGAAATTGGCAGGGTTTCATGTCTAATGACGACAATAAGATACAGTTAATAAAGCTTATCTTTGAGCAGTGGAAGTCGGATCCATATGCTTCAAGATTACACGGTAGAAATCTTTATTTCATAATCAAAGATAAATGTTACCGTCTCACCAGTGATGATGGTGTAAAAGTCATAACACATGCAGAAACAGAGTTGTTTTCAACGCAAGAAGAGGCGGATACGCGAATCATCTTGCATTGTCTAGATATCTGCTCTAATTCACAAGAATATAGTACAGTTATTGTGAGATCCCCTGATACAGATGTGCTCATCTTACTAGCAAGATATGCTCCTAAACTGCATTCATCGCTGCTTTTTGACACTGGTGTAGGCAATAAACGCCGTCTTCTTGATGTACACAAAATCTTAAAAAGCAAAGTGGAAAAGATTTGCTCAGTTCTACCAGCAATACACTGTCTCACTGGTTGTGATACTACGAGTGCCTTTGTTCGTAAAGGCAAAGTAACACCATTGAAGCTAGTTGAGAAAAATGAAGATTACGTGACAACATTGGCCAATTTAGGACAAACGCACGCTTGTTCTGATGGACTTTACAGTGCCATTGAGACATTTGTATGTGCATTGTATGGCCAACCAAAATACAATAATATCAATAAACTGAGGTACGACATGTTCTTAAAGAAGTATCAAAGTCATGGTGGTGTTCTAAACGCTTCAAGTGGTATGGACATGAGTTTACTCCCTCCTTGTAGATCTAGTCTGAAAATGCACGTCCAGCGTGTTAATTATCAGGTGTATGTTTGGACCCATGCACACGAGGGTAATCCTGATCTTCCGAAAGTGGATGAAAGTGGATGGAAATTCGGTCCTGATAACAAGCTGGAATATAACTGGTGTGGAGATAATATTGTGCCACAGGAACTAGTCGATATTCTTTGTTCCAAACCAAGCGAAACAGAAGACACTGATGATGAAGACGATATTGAGCTCACGAGTATGGTCGATATCGTCTATGAAACAATAAGTGATGAGGATGTGTGAAATTAGTGAACGTTTACCCTCAGAACAAGTGAATGAGTTGATATGTACAAGTAATGAAACCTGGCAAACGTGCATGATAAAGAATATATAATATTTCACTTAAGTAGAGGTATATATAAAAGCATGTAACAAATGGTTACGTAAATGACTTGTGTATTGCACTGTCCTTTTCAATGTAAATTTGATTGTTTTTCATAAATATATATTCTTGGAATATGATTATAAATATAGTGATTTTATAACAGTTTCATAGAAATGTTTGTACTCGTTTATGAATTAAAAGACTATCATAAATGAAACCATGTAACGTAAAACACAATCAGTGTTGTATTAAACATTTATTGTTTGAATGTTAATTTACATGTATGTGTTTAAGTTGTCAAGAATAAACATTAAATCATTGTTTTATGTCTTGGCAAATGTGTTAAGTACCTTACGTACAAAAGGTAACGTTCGGTAACGTTTAGTAACGTAAACTACTTTATGCTAGTCAAAACTTGCCACATTTGTAAGTAACAATATTTCCCAGTTATGGTTATCATGTTTGCATCTTGATTACCTGTCACTGTTAATCTAGTTGATCATTGAATGTAACCATAATGTAATATGACTGATTTCCTTATAACACGTTCGCTGTTATATGTAACGTATTTTACGTAAAAGGAAGATACATACAAGCATTTAATGAATGGAAAAAATAATGTGTGGTTATACTTTCATAATATACTTATGATATCTTTGTTAACGGCTGCTTTTGTGTTGATTAAACATGTTAAACAGTCATTTTCTTGTCATTTTTTTGGTAACTCAGGGTAATGTAAATTACAGCACATATATAGCGTAATTAAGTAAAAAATCATGCATTTGATCTACAATTAAGACCTCCGCTAACTTATTATGGTTAAAGTAATAGTTCAAATTGATAAATTATTGAAATATATTGTATTAGATTTCTAACAAAAAAATATCATTTTTTAACATATCTTTCGGTAACGGTAATTAGCATGCTGTAGTTTACAAACGCCCCAACGCCCAGATTGTAGACACTGGGAAAATGATCAGTAGGCATTGGGCTTTCAAAAAAATGGTGTCTACAAAAATGCCTCCGGGGGGGAGGGTTTCGCCCAGTAGCCCATAGCCTAACACACATGATGATGACGTTTGAGCCAATACAAATATTTTAACATTTAAAATTACGGACCGATTTTTCATTCATATTGTAATGCAGGTCATATGCATGTAGGTAAATGACATACGCTAGGGCTTTACTATAGTCCCTTTGCTAAAATTTTAAAAAGAAAAAAGCCTGATATTGGAAAGTTTAATGATTAGCACATTAATTGAAGACAATTTAATTGCATTAAAAACTCTTTATTGTACACAAACTAGTGACCAACACTTCAGTAACAGTAAATACAAACATTGATTCTTCTGGTTTTAACACAACAGAACATCGTCGCATTGAACACATTCAGGGTCACTCAAATCAAAAAGGTCCTGACACAGTAGAGTAAGACCTATATATTATGACCTATAGTTAACCCGATGTTGCATGAAATTCAGACGTGATTATGTAATTCTAAATAATCTGGCGTAGAAGGAACTCTTAAAAGCACGTATCCAGTAATTTATGTTCGTATTTAGCGACTTGAATTATTATTCGTAAGCTGCAATTTAAACATACTCCCCACACCGGTTATGCTTTGCTACTAGCCACTGCGGGAAGTGAGTCTATAAATAGCGATTCTGTCATAAACTAACACTAGTTGGTGTGAATATCACGGAAATACGATGAGAATTCGCTTTGTAATATTAAGAAATGTTAGAAAGGCACAAAACACATACATCGATGGTAGATTGTTGCAAATGCATGAATACGTCCGTAGAGATGTTTCTGAACTATCGAAAGACAAGAGGGCCAAGATGGCCCTATATCGCTCACATGACAATCACTGTTCACTCATTAAAACATTGTTTTGAACCGGTGACCTAGTTTTTGACCCCAGACGACCTATGTTCGAATTTGTCTTACATTTCATTAAGACAAACAGTCTGACTAGGTTTGGTGAAGATACAATCAAAATTTGACATCTACAGTGTTAATAAGGTTTTCCTAAGATTTGACCTTGTGACCTGGTTTTTGACCCTAGGTGACCCATATTTGAACTTGTCCTTAATACCATTAAGACAAACAATCTGACAAGGTTTGGCCAAGATCCAATCAAAACCATGACATTTAGAGCTTTTACAAGATTTTTACCTAAGATTTGACCTTGTGACCCAGTTTTTGAACCCGGCTGACCCATGTTCATCCTTCACCCACATATCATTGAGGCAAACATTTTGACAAGGTTTGGTGAAGATCCAATTAAAACTGTGACATCTACAGTGTTAACAAAGTTTTCCTAAGATTTGACCTGGTGACCTAGTTATTGACCCCAGATGACCCATATTTATACTTGACCGTTATATCATTAAAACAAACGATTTGACAAAGTTTGGTGAAGATCCAATAATAACTGTGAAATCTACAGTGTTAACATGGTTTTTCATAAGATTTGACCTAGCGACCTAGTTTTTGACCCAAGATGACCCATGTTCGAACTCGTCCAAGATATTATGAAGACAAACATTCTGACAAGGTTTCATGATCATCCAATCAAAACAGTGACTTCTAGAGTGTTCACAAGGTTTTCCAGCAATTTGCCCTAGTGACCTAATTTTACTACAGAGATTACCCATTTTCAATCTTGACCTACATATTATTAAAATAAACATTCTGACAAAGTTTCATGAAGATAAATTCAAAACAGTGATTTCTACAGTGTTCACAAGGTTTTCCCTTATTTGGCCCTGGTGACCTAGTTTTTGACCCCAAATGGCCCAATATCGAACTCGTCCGAGATTTTGTTGATATTAACGTTCTGACCCAGTTTTGCTAAAATTGAGCCAAAAATGTGGCCCCTAGTGTGGTCACAACAAAAAGTTTGACGACGCACGACGCCGGACGCCGGACGGAGAGTGATCCTAATAGCTCACTTTGTCACTTTGTGACATGTGAGCTAAAAACCGAAAGTAGAACTACTTTTACGGCAAGATATTTTATTGGACAGTAAATATGCTGTTTTAATTCTATGCATTTGAATATCTCATGTATCTACCGACAAGCACTTATTTAGATACATAAAATGATTTGAAATATATTTAGATCTGACACACTTAATTGGGGAAAGATTCCAGATACTTCTATATGATCACACCATTTAGTTGCGAACTATTTCCTTTATGCGGCATTCTTTTAACCAAGCTGTTATGGAGTCCTGGTGAGCGACAAATTTTTGGTCAACTATTACAAAGGACTTGATTTTGATAAAAATCAAGTCCAAAAATCTAACCTAATGCTCAAAAATGATGTTTTATTGCAATAAATTCTGCACACCTTTATCAACTTTTCCTTATCAGTGTTAAACATCTCTAACGTAATGTGCATTGCATTGGTACGATATAATACTATTAATTGATTAACTCTGCAATGAGAGGATCACTGGGCATGAACATTTTTTTGTATCTTCCACATCTACATTTGATACCGATAATATATTTCAAGTTTCAATTCAATCCCTTGAAAAATGTGGAAGTAGTTTGCTTCACAAATAAAGACTGCCATTGTATACTACATGGCTAAGTTCAAGGGCTCATAACTCTGGAATGAGTGAATCGCTGGGAATGAAAATTGTGTCTTGCACATCTACACTTGATGGTGATAACATATTTCAAGTTTCAATTCAATCCCTTGAAAAATGTGGGAGTAGTTCACTCCACAAAATAAGACTGCCATTGTATACTACATGGCTAAGTTCAAGGGCACACAACTCTGGAATGAGTGAATCGCTGGGAAAGAAAATTGTGTCTTGCACATCTACACTTGATGGTGATAACATATTTCAAGTTTCAATTCAATCCCTTGAAAAATGTGGAAGTAGTTCAATCCACAAAATAAGACTGCCATTGTACACTATATGGCTAAGTTCAAAGGCACATAACTCTGGAATGAGTGAATCACTGGGAATAAACAAGAATGCCGCGTTCAATAAACGCGTATGCCCCCAATGTCATGCTTGTGCAGCAAAAGCCCATTTGTCAAGGTAAAGTCTGTGTTTGATAATTATGGGTAGATTGAGAATGGTCATAAGCAACAACTGTAGAAGTATGAAAATGTTCTAGCAAGCGGTATTGGTGCTAGACGAAACTTAAAATCTACTTAACCTGGTACAGAATCATTCTAAGTCCAAATTAAGTCAAGGTCAAGGTGGGATTTCTTGATATGGGCAGATTGAGGATGATCATACGCAACAACTGTGTAAGTATCAAAGCTTTTTAGCAAGTGGTACTGGTGCTAGACGAAATGGTAAAATCTACTTAACCTTGTACAGACGCATGGAAAGACAGACGTACTCACTGAAGTGACGTTGTGGGGTGCCGCCTTTGATCTTCTTTTGATCATATGAACCCCACAAGCACAAATTTTCCCCACAATGTAGGTTTGTATGTACTGAAACCCCATAACTACAACTTGTACTTACCCTAACCCTATAATGACACGTGGGTGCGTACGGACGGACAGACAGGGCGATCACTATATGCCCCGACATCAAAGATAGGTTTGATTAGGGCGGGAAAACACAAAGGTTTTACAAGCGGATTAGTAATTGAAAAATCATTCAGCGTTGAGACAACAAACAGTATACACACGTATTTAATTTATATTAAATTGACAAATACATCAAAATTTTCCTCAGAAGCAAGTTATGTACTAGTATATCATTTGTAAATGTTTATTTGGTAACATTGTAATAATGTATAATTATGTCAGTCAGAGACAGTCATTGTTGATATCATTACAGAAACATTTATCATGGTTGATTAATGTTCATTTATTATTGCTTCAACTGCCAGAAGTTATATCAGGAATGAGGTCCAACATTTCATGACAGACATTTGACAAATGGGCACAGTTTTCCAGAGTGAAAAATCTCTGCTTTTTCCTGGGCGAGTCTGTTTCGCATACTGATAAAACTTTGTGCATAAGAATGTTGAATAACACAAGGAATAAAAATATATTTGATATTGAATACTTTATCAACTATGTTTAGGATGGTATTATTGTATATTAAGATGATAAGTAAATGTTTAAACATGGTTTCACATAATTGAAATTTAAATGTATATGATACTGTATTGTTATAATGGTTGCATGTCTCAAACGCTACAAACAAATTAAAACATGTTCAATGATAATATTTTGTTAAGTATATTAAGTAGAGAAACGGTGTAGTAGGAGGGAAATTTGCACATCTATACTTCATGATGATAACATATTTCAAGTTTCAATTCCATCCCTTGAACAATGTGGAAATAGTTCGCACCACAAACTTCTGATATTTTATGTGGATTGACAGACCGACCAATGTCCGACAGACAGAGTTACTCCAATATACCCCCTCTCAAACTTCGTTTGTGGGGGTATAAAAACACAGTGTCATTTTCGAATTAACATTGCCGTCTTATTTGATACACGGATTTCAAAGCGGAATTTCTTCAAAGTCAAGTATCAAACAAATGGAGGACTTTATATAACAAGAGGGCCCAGATTGTCCTTGATCGCTCATCTGAGAACAAAGGCAGTATAATTAATGACCAGGCAATATATTTTCCATCTTGTATAACCAATTTTTACGTAGATTTTGAGATCAAAACCAACAATGAAGGTATAATACCATTAAACAAGCTAAAACATAACAAATTTTCTAATCCAAGGGCCCATAACTCTTGAAGTTGTGGTCCGATTCCACCCATAACTGAATTTGTACATGACTGTAAGGTCATACACATTCATTGTAAATATGTTTAGGATCGGTGAATAAATGAAGGCGCTAGAGTGTAAACAAACTCAAATATAGCAAATTTTCAAAGTCAAGGGCCCATAACTCTTGAAGTTCTGGTCCGATTCTGCCCATAATCCAACTTGTCCAAGATCTTTTGATTATACACATTTACTGAAAATGTGATCAGGATTGGTGTATAAATGAAGGTGTAAACAAGCTAAATATAGCAAATTTTCTAAGTCAAGGGCACTTAACTCTTGAAGTCCTAGTCCAATTTTGTCTATAATCAAACATAGCCGAGGCATTGCAGCCATATAAATTGTAACCAAGTTTAATTGAGATTAGTTTAGAGCTGTGGATGTTAGAGTGTAAACAAACTAATTGTGGACGGACGACGTACGCTGCACATTCATCAATCCTAAAAGCTCACCTGATTAAATCAGGTGAGCTAAAAACTGAGGCACGGTTCCCTGCTTTATACATTTATAGTCATTTTAAGGCTACTTGTTGTAATATATTCCTATATACAGAGTAGTTATCGTTGTTCAAAAATTTGTAAATTATGTGCGATATTGGTTTATAGGAGAACAATCAAATGTAATATTTGTTTAAAATCACTTGCAATGCTCTTTATACAGTGGGTTTATTTTAGTATATAATTATGGTTTAGTTTTTAAATATATAAATTGGCGAAACTTGATTTGACCAGACATCCACGCCCGATACCTTAAAAAGAGGGATTACTCTAAAAATAACGGTACCTGGACTTGCCGAAAAATGCCTAAAATGTCGAAAAGTGGCTGAAAAGTGCTTGTAAGTTGCCGAAAACGCATTGTAGAAGATAAAATTGATGTTTTTTTTATTTAAAATACATTAAATCCTACTTTCTGTGTAAATTTGAAGAAATAAAATTCAGAATTAAGTATTTTAGAAGCATTTTTATATCTTTCCCATAGAACTTGAAAGAGTACAGTCCCTTGGTCAGTTTTAAGATTAGTCTCCCTTGACTATACTAGCGATAATGTTTTACAACAATAAGAGTTTTTTAGAGTTTAGATATAGGAATTTCTTATTTATGAATCCACAATAGCCTATGAAGAGAGCAGATATTAAGTGTAATAAGATGTTTGTATGACCAACATTAAATATTGTAGGAATGTATATGTATCAGCAAAATTTAATGTATTGAAAGCATAAAAGTAAAATTGTAATTGTACTACATTGTCATTATCATTTGTAAATAGGTGTATTATATAATAATGCTTCTTAATTGTAATTTATCATCGCCATTGTATTTATCTTCTATAACAATTAGCAACAAACATGAAAGAAAAATATTTGTTTTACATGAAAAAAAATGATAATCCCAAAATAACATGATACATGTAATTGATTTGTTAAATGCAATTTAAAGGTGTTAAGATGTCCAATGCCTTAAAAATATAATCAATAGAGTGTGTGTCTTTAATTTAGTACTTGTATTTGTATCACCTTTGTGTTAAGTTTTTAAAGAACACTTTAATTGCAGTCACAGTTTCACAGAAGTGTCAGTTAAAATGATATAAATTTAAATGGCCATATTTCTTCTTTAACATCACCTTTTCTTTCATCGGCAGGATGGAGAAATTTCCTTGTCCGATATGTCCAAAGAATGTAAAATTGATTGTATTCAATGTTCTCAATGTACTAAATGCACTGGGGGCTAACTACGTCAAAGTGTCTATGATAATCAACGACAAAGCGGCCATTTATGAACAAAATAAAGCAAAACAAAAGTGTACTCTTATTATATATTATCTTTATCTGGATTAATGCATTGTATTGTTGCCAAATGGTAAGTGTCACAAATTTCTATGAAGGTAAAGAATTGGTAGAATGTGCCAGTTGAATTATAAGCATTTATGATGCCATGTGAACCTGACGCAGCAGAATCAGTTATTTTGATAATGTTTCCTTTCTAATTACTGTATAAACAAGGGCCGTATGTTGGTAAATGTAGGGACTGTTTATCACAATCATTTCATATACAAACAATGTATCCTGGGAAAATAATTGGGGATTGGGTGTATGAGAGTTGAGCGGCTAGTCAGTGCGAAGATATAGTTTGGAGAGAGGGGTTGTATGGTTAGAGAAAGGTTACAATGTAAGTAGCATTATTTCAATTATACATGCATTTTAGTATACATTTTTGTATTTCTTAATAATAATTGATTATAGTTTATGTAGTGTATAATTAAGCTTATTCATATTTTTGTTTTAATATTATTCATAATAATTATGTAAGTATGTGGTGGTGATGATAGTAATACTAAATTTTGTGTTTTAGGTGGTTCCAGGGAGGGACAGCGTTTTGGAAGAAGTGCGTGAAGTTATGTAACGATATCGGTCTGTGTGACCAGCTGTCAGTCTATATGACTAGTTGTCGGTCTGTGTGACCATAAGAATTAAGGACGTTGTGGATTTGTAATTAGATATTATGTACATTATTTAGACTGGTTATCATTAATAAAGATATATCCAACCAACTATAGTTTAACCTGTAATCATCCTTGTGACAGTAAGTAAAAGTATTTTATGATGATTATACGTCATTTATAATAAAATTATAGTCTAAACACTTATAAGCCATTTTGCTAAATACACTTGTCACGATTATGTATGCAATATTCACTGCCCCCAGTGTTTATGTTCTTTTATAATATATTAAGACTAATGGAATCCCCCCTTTAAAAACAATCTTCAATATATATAATAAATAATCATATTATACTGTATAATACAGAAAATTGATATTGCATGAATCTGTGTGCATTTTTATGTTTACTACTGGAAAACTATATATTATTCATAATATTATAAAAACCTCATATTGTACACATGTACTTGAGTGAATAAAGTAGTCTGTCTGATAATTGTATACTAGAAGCCCAAGGGCAACATGTCGAGCCCCTGTTTAGCCAGCTTGTGATCTACAAGTATGGGTGATATTCATGACACATCATTTCATTGAAGTAAACTTTTATACCAATTCATTTAAAAATCCTTGAGTGCAAACAGAAGTTACAGCCCAGACAAGGAAAATATATTTGACCGAATGTGTAATCTTGACCTTTGACCAATGAAAATTTGGGTGTTGCCCAAGACACATGGTTTCATTGTATTATGGCAAGTCATTTTCAAATAATTCAATGCATAAGGGAGACACAGCCCTGACAAGGTGTATAATGTCTATGTGTGACCTTGACCTTTGAGCTGGAGACCTTGATCTTTTGCACTGCACACCGCCTCATGGTTTTTCCTTCTTTGTTTAATGGTCTTTTGATCGGAAATTGTGACCACCCCGCTATTACGTAATACGACCAATTATCTCCGACCAATTGGCGCATTCAGGTGATTTATGACCCCGAAATTAAGACCACGCCTAATCGACACGAGGCTATATTGATCTACTTATTGATCTTTGTTTTATGACATTTAGTGATGGTTTGCGATAATTGATCTGCTGAGAAGAACGATTAAATCAACTGTGGATTAAATATGTTTGTTGTTGATTGCAAGTTTGATTGTTTAATCGTCATAACGTAAGCAGACTTTTGTTTGTTGTTACATTTTGTACATTAACAAACTTTTATGAATGGCGTACATGATAATTGTGGCAAATTGGTCTATCACACGTACAAGTAATTAAGAAAGATATCTTTATACGACCAAAGGTGTCTTACAGTTTGTACATTTTTGTTACTCAATAATTTCTCATTGTTTGTTAATTGCACCATCAATTTGTCTTATACTTTCTTTAAATCTTGTCATTTTATTATCAAACTTCATTAATCAAACATATCATAACATTACTGATAAATTTAGTACTCTTGACATACGTCAACAATCTCTAAAATGGAGAAACGCAAACGCAAAGAATTAAACTTAAAAGAGAAAGTTGATCTTATAAGTAAAAGCAATGGTAAAAGTCGGAGATAGCTTGCAGAGATGTTTGGTATAGGAAAAACTCAGGTAAAACAAATAGAAATTATTAGGAATTTTATGGATATGATTGAAATAAAAATTGTTGGATTTTTGTGAAGTTTTATCATCGAAGATATCTTAAGCTTGTATAAATGTTTACACAGTTTTATTTTTACACAAACCATAATATATTTGAAATACATAACATAATATGATGATAATTCTAATTTCTTATTTTCCGATAACTAAATTGTTCTCATTTATATATTTTCAGGTTCAAACAATCGTGAAGCGCAAAGCAGAAATTATGGAAGTCTTTGAATACAACGCCAGTGAACAGAGGAAACAACTCTGCAAGAGATCCCCAGTTGAGGAACTTAATGTGTCAATGTGGAACTGGTTCCAGAAAACCAGTCTCAGGGAATAGCTATAAGTGGACCAATGCTTTAAGAAAGAGCCATTTTATATGCCAAAGATCTTGAAATTCCTGGTGGTGATTTTAAAGCTTCCAATGGTTGGCTAAATCGTTTTAGACTAAGACACAATGTAACTTTACATTCTATTTGTGGTGAAAGTGTTTCACAGGAAACTGTTGATGAATGGAAATGTAAACTACCTGAAATTATCAAGGATTATAAACCATGTGACATCTTCACTGGGTTATTCTTTCGCGCACTACCAGATAAATCTTTGTCTGTACGTGGCCAGGATTGTAAGGGTGGCAAAAAATCAAAGGACAGAATTACTGTTATGTTATGTGTTAATATGGAAGGGAACTTCGACACCCCTCCAGTGATTGGAAAGGCAGCAAGACCTCGATGCTTTAGAAACTTGAATGTGAATAAATTGCCTTGAATTGTGGACTGGAGATACAATCGAAAAGCTTGGATGACTAGTGGATTATTCATTGACTTGATCAAGTTATTTGATAGAAAAATGAAACATGCTGGACGTCATGTTCTTTTTTTACTAGATAATGCTCCATCCCATCCCCATGAACTTAAGTTAGACAATGTTAAAGTTGTATTTCTGCCTGCAAACACAACTTCAAAACTTCAGCCCCTAGACCAAAGTATAATTAACACCATGAAGCAACACTATAAGAAACGTCTCCTTAGATCCGTCATCGCGAAAATTGATGATGAGGACAGTATAAGTGCAGAGATTGTAGCCAAAAGTGTTTCTGTGTTAGATGCTATCCAGTGGGTTAGTGCATCAATTAAGGACATACAACCAAGGACAGTCACTAAGTGCTTTCTAAAATGTGGACTCACTTTAAATAATGGTAACGGTGTTATTAATGATGATGATGATAACATTCCAATCAACAACTTGTGGAGATGATGAAAGAAGCCCAACAAAAGATTGTAATTATTGAAGAAATGAGTGCACAGGAGTATGTCAATATTGACAGTGAAATCCCCGTTTGTGATAATTTAAGTGAAAATTGGGAAAGTGAACTGGTAGAGAATATCCGAGAAAATGAAAGTGTTGATCCAGAGGGGAGTGATTGTGAAGATGAACAAGATGATCCTGAACCACTTCTGATTAAGACTTACCAGGAGGCAACTAAGTGGGCATCTCAGTTAAAAATGTTCTGCTTAATTAAAAACATAAGTGAATTGGTCCCAACTTTTAGCCATGCACAGGATACATTTAAAACGCAGACTGTGAAAATGAGATGTAGTTCTCATCAGACTACCATACATAAATATTTTAAACAAATAAATGACTTAGACAATGTGCTCAACTGACTAGAAATTAGCAAAATATAGCTTCTATATTGAGAGAACTGTACTGAAGTGTCAGATTTTCTATTAATGTACATTTAATATGAAATGTGTTGAATATAGCTTATAAATCATTTTTGGAATTTGATAATTCCTTTGCTATCATCGACTTACAAAAATGCTGTGAGCTCCATAACTGCCATGGTTCCCGTTCCCACTATCACTCTATTGTGTGCAGTAAGATAGGGTTAGGAAACCAACTAGTTAAGCATAAAATAGTTCTACTTTCGGCTTTCGTTCAGTAGGTCAGTAATTTCTCTACAGAAGTATGCATGTAATTACATTAATCTTACTATTGATGTATGTCTTATATGTGACTTTTTGACATGATATGTAAATCAGTGTTAAGGTTTATATCCACAACGCGTATCGATCGATACTATCGGCTAGAGCTATATATAGTTGGATAAATTCTAAAAATAGAATGTGGGGTTTTCCCGTCGAAGTGCAGAGAACAGAACGGCAGTACACATACATTTGCGAAGAAATAACAGTTATTGTGAAGTTCGCAATTATTATGTTGGTTCACAGTGTGTGAAGGGTATTTTGATGTTAAGACAGAAGGATCGTAATGGAACTGATGAAATCGTGCGATGTCGGTATATTCCGTAGCGAGATCGGCAAATGTCGCCGTATAACAGCTCGTTTCCGAATAGCTATATTTTTTTACAATAAACTTTTACTTTCACTTCAAAACCTGTCATATAGTCCAACATCATGATATTAAGTTTGAATATAATTCATATACCAATTACATATATTTCCTGAAAAAAAAATCTTAAACTACGATTAATCAATCGATAGTGGTTTATGTCAGTTTTGTTCCGAGTTAGGAACTAAAACATGGAAAATCGAAATATTCTTCAAAACCAAATTATCACTAAAAGAATTATATAGGTCGATTTTAATTCGTTTCTAACACTGTAGTGTGCAATTAAAGTGATATGTGGTCATAATCAAGATATATCATTAAAATGGAGCGTTTTGAAGAGCTTTTCGGTATGTATTAAATCAGTAAATACGACAGCAACAATGCTTATTTTGGTACCGATGGATTCGGAAAAATATAGGCTGGATAATGGGCTACATAATAAACTTGAAACATCTGATAACTTAGATAACCATCATGTTAGGTTAATGGAATTTAGCACATGAATATCAGAATATGTACATAAATAGATGGCAATATTGAGATGGTGTATGTTAATTCCTAAGCATGAATATCCATGAACTGTACCTTCTCCTAACTGTCATTGTTGTGTTGCCAGCAACATTATGGCAGTGACTTGTCTCATATGAAAAAATCAAATTCCGACAGTACTTTCAGTACTTTGATTTACTCTTAACACATGTATTTAGAACCATGTCATTTTTGTCGAGCCCAGATCTTAGGTCAAAGGTTGAAGGGTCACACTTTTTGGTCGAATGTACTTTTGATTTTTGGTGAGCAACCTGTATAATGACTTGATGTTTTTTTTCATTCTCACTGTTACTACATTTATGATTAAAGGTAATTGAAATGTAAAAATTAAAATGATGTAATATGTTCATATTTTGTTTTTATCTTTTTCTTTCAATTCCAATATATTTAGAAAAAACACATGACACATGTTCTGGACAGAAAACACATTTTAATACAAAATACAAATGTACTTCACCGGTTGGTCTTCCCCTATATTAAGACCACCCAGCTATTAAGTCCACTTTTTCAAAGAACCACAAGTGATCTTATTAGCAGGGTCCTACCATATTGTTAATTGTCATGTCATTGTGTCATTGACTCGGGACAAAAAATGAATTTGTCCTCGTCAAGTTTCAAGTTTATTTGTATGCTCAATAATTTACGAATAAATATATATATTCTGGAGGTACTGCATGAACATAAGATAGGTGTCTCATAAGTCAATTTGGCTGGCCCTTTCAACAGGGGTGACACTATAATAAAAACAAAACCTTTACCTTTACTTTACCTTTTATACCCAAAATAATGTTTTTCTTCTTTTCTGTGTTCATAACATTTTGGAAAGCGTAGATATTTGGATTAAAACAAAGTTTAGGATGCAAAATAGTTTTCCTATCTTCTATGAAGTAACGGCACTTTTTTCTCATAGAAAATTCTTGATTAAACCAACGACCCTTTCCAACAGGCAAGTGATTATTTCACATTCTAAAGAGTTTAAGTGATCTCAACAATTTACCATCTAAAACATCTAAATACTTTTCAAAACATGTTCTTTTTCATATATTCGGTAATGGCCCTTTCCCATAACTAGGTTACTTCCCTTAGTAAATCGACGGTGATGTCCCCTGATAAGGAATAATTCTACTTCCGGGGACTACGCACTACATTGATGATAATGGCGGACTACTGAGAAATTCTCAGTGCATTAAAGAAATGCGTTTTACTTACTTGCAAAACTGATAAGCTAAAATGTTATATACAGGTCGTTGGCCAACAATGTTGATGATAATTAATATGAACTAATTACACACGTGGAAGGGTCATTTAAGCTCGATATTTGGAATGTATATGAAGAAAACTTGAAATATCCAAGTATATACATGCTAGTGGCGAGCGTTGAAACTGTTTACGTTTACGAACTGTTGATGGAGAAATGTTGAAACGTATATATCTTATAGTATGTGACGATATCTCAGTGACACAGTCTCACTGGTACCTGAACTCTGAACATATATACAATTATTTTGCTGACAAATTGTATACAAAGCGTCAAGTCCAGTCATATATGAAAGGGTCATATTCAGCGTCTGTCTAAATATGATTTGTGGTTTTATCAAATACTTACACTAATTAATATCCAGTACATATACATCAATATATATGATTATATTATTTTCCGGTTCACCGCTTAAATTACAAGAAATAAATAAATAAAATAAAAATCATCTGTGATGTGTTTTTGAAGCTTTCAATGTGCTACTGTTTTCACTCAACCATGCGAGAGAACGACAACGTGAAACTCTGATCATGTACAGCTATTTCTGCTATGTTTCATTATTTGAAATGTAT
Organism: Lutraria lutraria; assembly: GCA_964023205.1. Lineage (NCBI taxonomy): Eukaryota > Metazoa > Mollusca > Bivalvia > Venerida > Mactridae > Lutraria > Lutraria lutraria. The sequence goes on along the minus strand of OZ026844.1, from coordinate 2,489,406 downwards.
GAAGGTGTGAAAAAAAGAAATTAATTGTGCAGAAACAGGCCCTTATATACTTATTGAATATCATTAACACATTAATTAGGAATGTGTTGGTTATCCAATTTGCCACTGTGTTAAAAGAATACTTATTTTTGGCATCATATTTTAGACTCATCATTCATAAAACAAAATAGAATAAAAAAGCCTTATAAGCCAAAATAGCTATGAAAGCTATAGCCTATACCACATCTATCATCTTCATCTTGTAGAATATATAGCTATCAATAAACCAACTTTCGTATAAAATTGTGAAACTACTTGTATTAAATCTAGGAACATTATACTTGGCATCATTATATCCCGTAAAATTCCTAATAAACGCCCCCGGGGCGTAACATTTTGTAAAAGGGGGGCATTAATTAAGGTAAGTTTTTTCCTAAATCAAGAAATCAGCGAAAACGGGTCAAATCAAGCCATGCGTTATTTTCGAATGTTTACAGTATTTTCGAATGTTTACAGCATCAGCCTACGTGACGTCTGTCCCGTTTACATGTCCGGCAGAGCTATCCGTGACGTAATCAATCGACACCGCGTGCACAAACTGGGTTTAATCAGTGCAGTTTCATAAACATTTGTTATTGAATTACTGACACGCAATGGAGCGTAAAGAAACGCACAAATTTTACAGTGCCTCATTTAAATTGAAAGTAGTAGGCTTTGCCGAGCAAGTTAGCAATCACAAGGCCAGCAAATTATTTCATGTGGACAGAAAACGTGTTCGCGAGTGGTGCAAAACTAAAGAGACTTTGCAAGCCAGCAGGGGTCGTAAACGTGCTCCCGGCGCGGCTAGACGGGTTCGATACGCAGACATTGACCAACAGCTTATGCAGTGGTTTACTGAACGTCGCAGCAAAGGAGTGCGTGTTACAGGGAAGGCACTAAAACATGAAGCACTACGATTACATCAGCAAAATAGGTCACAGTCATTCAAGGCGTCCTGTGGATGGTTTAGGTACTTCAAACGGCGCCATAATATATCACTGCGTCGTACTACTCATATCGCCCAGAAATCAGTTGAAATCACCGACGGACTCATTGATAAATTTCTAGGTTATATAATCCGCATGCGCCGTTTGCGGGATTATGACTTGTCTATAATAGGCAATATGGACGAAACGCCTGTTTACCTAGAAATGCCCGGCAAAGCAACATATGAAGTTCGTGGACAGAATACAGTTTCTGTGAAATCAATAGGGCACGAGAAAGAGAAAATTACAGTCACTTTAGGTGCCTATGCAGATGGGACAAAACTTTCTCCGTTGGTGCATATGCCTGGGGTACGACCACTGCCTAATGCTGACATCCCTTGTGGAATAATAGTTTACATGTGTGGCAGCGGCAAAAAGTCATGGGCGAATGAAGACAGCATATTGTTCTGGCTGCAAAAACTCTGGGGCAAAAATCAAAGGAGCCGACGATTACTAGTATGGGACGCATTTCGCGCTCATTTGACTGATAAGGTCAAGAACTATTTGTGCACACATTGCAACACTGATATGAGCGTGATTCCAGGGGGCTGCACTTCACGTTTACAGCCGGCAGATGTTTCGTGGAGTAAACCTTTCAAGGGGAAGTTTGCTGAACTTTATGTTGAGTGGTTATTTTCTGGACCAGTTGACTTGACCCCTGCAGGAAATCGAAGAGCACCCCAGAAGTCTCTGATTCTCCGGTGGATTAAAACTGCCTGGGATATAGTTACCCCTGAAATTATTCGAAGATCATTCAAAAAGTGCGGGATTTCTACAGAATTAGACGGAACGGAAGATGATCTCTTTGGTCACGTATCTGATGACGAAAATGCAGAACCGGAGTTTGAAGGGTTCGATCCCGACGATGTTGGACATTGGTGAGCAGGTGCTTGAAAACGTGGCCAACGAGGCTACAGAGCTGTGTGAATCTGATCAAAACAGTGATTCTGATGACCAGGCGTCGGACTATGACAGCTCTGGTCATTAACTGTCTCATACACACATTTTGTAAATATGTTCAGAAGTTGTTTTAAACGTTATTTTAAGAGTTTAGAGTTGTGGATTAACTGGATTCTGTTGTGTGTGTTTTTATTGAAATGGATGGATTCGGATTAAATCTTTTGTTCTGATTGGTGAGTAGATTTTTTTCTTACAAAAATTGCCGGGGGGTGTTTATTAGGGCAGGGGCGTTTGTTAGGAATATTACGATATATACACACATACAATTAATCATTACAACAGCCTTGCTACCCCTATTATGTAAAGAATCTTTACGGTTTAAAAAACGACGATGTCTTCAAAATACAAAATATTCATTCATTTACAGTTAAGTTCTGCAGTCTGATAATGCTACCGACTCGAACCGCTCTTTCATAGAACCAAGGACTTATATACATACAAGTCCTTGATAGAACCAAATATTTCTTTCGAAATTACTACATGTATATGTCCCCTACTATGCAATATGGCCTGTTCCTGCAGAATAAACACGTTACACTTAATACGACCTAGCTAAAGGGTTAAATCAGAACGAACAGATAGATGCAATCACCCTGGACTTCTCCAAAGCTTTCGACAAGGTCCCTCACAACCGTCTGCTACAAAAGCTAGTTTCTTACGGAGTTCGAGGCTCGACCCTATCTTGGGTTAGAGACTTTCTATCCTCTTGCACTCAGCAAGTAGTCCTAGATGGATCAAAGTCTTCATCTGCGCCGGTTACATCTGGGGTACCCCAGGGTAGCGTCTTAGGTCCACTGCTCTTCCTCGCATACATCAACGACCTACCCGGTAAGGTCACTTCCAAGGCAAGATTATTTGCCGATGACAGCCTTCTATATAGGACTGTGAAGACTCAAGCAGACTCTGATGAATTACAGAAAGACCTCGATCATCTTCAAGAATGGGAAAACGACTGGCAAATGGCATTTAACCCGGACAAGTGCGAAGTAATCCATATAACTACTAAAAGAAAACCTCTACAAACCAACTACTCCATCCATGGTGTCCAACTATCAACTACTAACTCCGCAAAGTACCTTGGAATCACCATTACACCTGATCTATCCTGGAACCAGCACATTAACAATATTACACGTATGGCTAACTTAACTTTATCTTTTCTACGCCGCAACACAGGGTCATGCCTACAGCAAGCTAAGGCATCTGCCTACAGGACGTATGTTCGACCCTCAGTCGAGTACGCTTCAACAGTCTGGTCACCCCATACAGAAGGCCTCATCCAACAGCTTGAGATGGTTCAGAGAAAAGCTGCTAGATTCGTCAAGCGAGACTTCAGAAGAACAAGTAGCGTATCTGCAATGATCACAGACCTGAAGTGGGACACTCTACAAAGACGCAGAGAACATGCAAGGCTTTCCATGCTCTTTAAAATTCAACATGGACTGGTTGAGGTCACACCAGATACACCTCTACGCCCATCTAGATCTACCAGGTACAACAACCAACAACTAACTCAGCTGTCCACTGCAAAAGCATCCTACCAACATAGCTTCTTCCCAGCTAGTATCGTCCTCTGGAACAAGCTCCCCCAGGTCGCTGTCAGTCAAAGCACCTTGGCCGGTTTTCAGGCAGCTCTGGTAGGACAATACAACAACTAGAGTACTGCTTTGTTTTTATCCCGATTCAAAATTTAATAATAAGACTTTTTCTTTTAAAAACTGTATATAGAATAGCCTGACTGCTGTGTGTGAATAATTTTTTAATACATCGCGAGAATACTCAAAATGAGGGATGCGATTACTAAGATGATGATGATGATGATGAATATCGTGTTGTTTTATGGTCCCATAAACCAATCAACAATGACTGGTTTTCTGCCATGGAAAAATCTAAAAATAATACATTTTACAAAATTGTCAAAATTTCATTTGGCTATGAAAATTACTTATCAAACACCCCAATAAATTTACTATCCTTTATCATAAAATTTAGAACAAGAAATCATAAACTCCCAGTTGAAACAGGTAACTGGAATAAAACACCATTAAATGAACGTCTCTGCATAAACTGTTCGAAATTAGGTGATGAATATCATTATTTATTTGATTTTAACCTTTTTATTGATTAAAGAAAGCAGCTTTTAAAATCTTATTATTGTAGTATTCCAAGTACATTTAAATTAACTCAACTCTTCAACAACGCGTCTAAAGCTGAATATGTGAAGTTATGTAAGTTCATTAAAATAATTTTGAAAACTGTCCACTAATTTAAATAAACCTCATTTCGTTTATTTTCTCTTTTTTGTGACTCTCCGGTGTCCATATTGTACATCTTCTCTTCTCATGTAAAGAATCTCAATCCAATGCACTCTACTATCATATTATGTTTTTTATATTTGTTTATTTGTTTGTTTATTAAATTGAACATAAATTGCATATTTTGTGACCCAAATATGGTTTTATTGATGGGGGCGTTTTGACTTTGAAATTTTTTGTGTGTGTCGGAGACAAACATGCATACTACCTGTATGCATTGGTATGTTTCAGGTGAATCAGATGACAAATTGAACAATGTTCACGTCATTCACAGTAGATAGAAGAGAAGACTTCAAAAGTTCAAATACTTGCAGAAATATTCCCTTTAAATGTATATTTGCAATAAATACTTTGATGGAATTATATTGTTGTTTTGAATAAATGTGTATAGCTAATAGACTTGTATTTTAGTGTGTGTCTGAGTGAGTATTACTCTTTGTTGACCTAAACTAGCATATACCAATAATCAATTATAGCGTATATAAGATTATTTTTATAAATTTTAAATATATTTAATATTTTTTACTTTAAATTGATTGATAATCCAACACTTATTTCAATTGATAATACACTTATATACTTAACTTGTGATATACGTACAATAGTATAATTATATTACGCGGACTAAGCGCAAAACGGTCGTAACTCACTTTTTTGTGAAAATGACTTTTTTTCATTTTCCAAGACACTTTATCAATATACATAACCTCTATAGATATTAAGTTTATATTCCATCATTTATCAGAAATATCATACATTTGTCAAAAGGTTGTAACTTATTTGGCATTTACTTTTTAGGGCAAAATGGTTGTATCTCAAGATACAACCGTTTTGCATAAAAAAGTTTTATCATAAGATGGGACGTAACTTATCAGTACAGTCATATTGTTAATGTCATTTATGCATTTATGACATCACATAACATTGACACTGTGGGGTTTATTTGCTGGATGAAAAAGAAAAAAATGTTAGTGACCAAGTTCCAAAATACATGTAATGGAAAGTATAGACTAGTTAATACATTATCTGAATTTATCTAATTTCTGTAAATGGTATAGTGTTTGGTGCCTATTTTCTAGACGAATTATACTTAATGAGTATTTGTTTATTATAGCTGTTTGCGAGTACTTACTGTATTGTCTATTACTAGTTTGGCCACCTGGCCATTTGATTGGCTAATGGTGATTTCGGTCATTATTGATTGGTCAATCATTGGACTGGCTATTCGTCGCGTTACCTGTCATGTTTGACTGAATCTGTTCGTCTGCTCTGTTGTTGAAACGTAAGTAAGTAATGTAGGCATCGTTCTATGATGTTAACGTGGCATAATATCGGAAACATCATTAGATGTAAGTTTAATGTGGTTGTATCATATCAGACTATGGTGGATTTGGTAGTATTTAGGGTGTACTTTATTCCATTGATGTATGAACTATATACATGAATGTATTCTTTTGTCAAATACTCATGATTGTCAAAACATGTGTATTATCTATAACTTGTAAATATGTTATACTCTCCATAATGGAGGAATGAATAAAGTAGACGGTCAATATCCTTTATGAGAAAAGCAACTTCATACAAAAAACTTAAACCAATGCTGCTTGTAATTAGTCTACGTATAACGTTTTGTTATACCTGTAGTTGTTCTTGTTCTACTTGGTTCAAATAGACAGTCTGGCCATATGCTTTACAGTGGAAATTAAATGCTGTGCCTTTAGGAATCAAAGTACTGAGATTACTGACAAGAGCGAAGTTAAAATGTATTAGATATAACCATCCTTGTGTTATCATCATTATGAATCAGAATTTGACAGTCAAGTATATATAGTCTTGACACAATGGACATCTTTAGGCCAATTAACCACAATTGCCAAGGAAAAGCTACACCTTTTAACGTTTTTTTTTTTTTTGGAAGAAATACTTATATTTCTAATGCTAAAAGTCATGACATACATGGTGACAAATGACAAGATTCTGCACATTTTGAAAATCAAACAAATTCAGTGCCTTCAGCACTTTGATCTGTACTGTATACTCTATAAACTGAACTTCCAACCTTGTATTTTTATGTAATCTCACTACTCTCAGAGACAATATAGTGTTTAAGAACTATTTTAATGAATGTAACCATTTTCAATATGAAGTATATTTTGTTACCTCAACAGTTTATGAATGAAGTTTTAGTGCAGATGAATGCATACCGATAATCATTATACATTGTACTTGTTAGTTTTACAGTTTAAATAGCCAAACTATTTCCATGCTTTCAAAATCAACAGAATCCTGCAAGCATGTATTGCTTCTGATTCCTTAGATACAGTAGTCTCCTTGGTTTCTGATCTGAAAGACTGTGCTAGTGATACATTTAATAAATAGATGACAAAATCAATGTCTGTATACAAAATATGAATGACAGTACAACATTTCTTAGTAATATAAACAGTAATGTGTAAGACCAGCTTTTTGGATGTGTAAATATTATTAATGTAAAGCCATAACTTTAAATTTTGTTGAAGACTTCAATCGGATAGATTGATGATACATAGCTATAAGGCAATTACTGCATGTACATTTGTTAATGTATTTTTTTTTATGCAGGTGAATTTTAATGTTTGATTATTTAATTTTCTTCACACTACCATTTGTTATTGCGCCTGTTTTTTTTATGAACAACGTAAGTCGTTAATACATTGGTTTTTGACTGCATTTACATTTGGTTAAATGTACTATTGCAGGTGATAGAAAATTTGTATCTTAGTTATTTCACATTATGCCATGCTTTCAATGTTAACTCTTCAAAATCAGTAGTATGTACCTGCAAGGTACCTATTGTTAGATGTTTATGTTTATATACACAAGTACATTTGTTGTATTTTGTGTTTTAGATTCACAATATTATGTGTTTGATATGTTACTAATCATACTTTATTTTTCAGGAATATATTGAGTTACATGTATTTGTAAATTTAAAAAAAAAAAAAAGATTATTGTTGACTTTATTATGGTTAATTAGAAAAATCGATTTTTTTTTAAAGTATGTTTGTCAAAGGTTATTATGATGAAAAAAAAAGAAGATATTGTGTTCGCTTAAATTGTAACAGTTTAATATGAGCATGTCACTCCAGTGTTTGGCAATTTATATTTGATCTAATATTTCATCAATAATTTCTTTATTGGTATGTAACTAGTGCGCAATAGTTATAGACTAATATTGTAAATTAGATGATACAAAATTTTAAAGTTACTACATTTCTATACTTTAGTTATGTTATTTAAATAACTAAGATCGAGGACAATCTTTTTAGAAGGAAGGGTGACATGTAACAAGGTATAAAACTATGCCATGAAATGTTTTTAATTTCAATAAATAATTTCATATTGTTATATAAAAATTACTTTCTATTAAGTTTCTTTATAATTATAATGTTATTGCTAGACACACAAAAATGTAATGTTTGTTCTAAGTTCTGTGTGTTAATCAAATTAGTTTTTCACACCAATCAATTTTACATATTTCAAATTCTAACTTCTATAAATATGTTTTATCACCTTAGATTAGGTAATTAGTTTTAAGCTTTATCAAAACAGACTTAGGTCAATCTGCCATATGGCTTCAATAAGTTATTATAAGTTATCATTTAAGTATTTCCTGCCAATATGTTTTCATTCTGTAATTCTATTGGTCAAATTTTATAAAGGGTCCAGCCCCTTTTCTCATTGATTATTTTTGTCATTTATTATTAAGTTAGTCTTCGCTTAATCTTCAAAGAAATTACATCTGAATTTATGTCATCTGGTTTCTCAACTTATATCTTTTGGAACTGAATATTATAAACGTTTGTTATGACTGAATAAAATAGTGAAAATACTGAATTGGACTAGTTGTGTATAATTCCAAGACATACACATTTGGTACCCTTATATACAAGAGGTACCAACAACAAAGACACTGTGCAGCCGAGGTGTTGGATACAATCAGGGCGGTCGGCAGAATAAGCTAATTCCCCGCCAACACATAACCAGGAGCCGACGCCTCAGCCCGGCCCTCGGTCACAGATGTTTAGTAACAAGGTATAAAACTATGCCATGAAATGTTTTTAATTGTTATATAACAATATGAAATTATTTATTGAAATTAAAAACATTTCATGGCATAGTTTTATACCTTGTTACAGATGTAACAATTAAAGGGGCATACCCTACAACTGACAAACATTCTGTGAAAGTCTAAAAATGTGTTAGATGTATATGTAAACAATATATAATGGATAAATGCAAGAAGAACTTGGGTCATGAAATAACTAGTTTAGGTACTAGCCGCAAAAATCATAGCTATGAATAATAAACCACTTCCACTCAAAAATTGTACAACAAATTCCAAAGAGTTTCCGATCTTTTATGGGAACTAATACTTTTGTGATTTTATTTTTAATTGGATGAATTTTTGGCTGAAACTTTCTTCGTCGACTTTGTTCTTTACAAGCTTCTAATTTATCATCATTTTGCCTTGATTCTAGATGCACCAAGTTGTAGGGTATGCCCCTTTAAAGTAGGGCTTATTTTACATAATCAATGTCCCTGCGATTGTTCAGATATACAGATGGTCAGAAGGTACACTGGAATTCTATCAAATTTCTATGACTTGATTCTTCTGCACCTAAGCAGTTCCAATACCAAAATAATATCATGGTTTCATGTTTAATGTTGACCTTTTTACAGGTCCCAATACAATATTCCAAATTTCTGTAAATGCTATGCCACAGAGCTACATAATCAGTAGAGCTGGGACGGGTAGAAAATTTGAGCCCGGGTACCCGAGACCATATTACCTGCGAGTGCCCGAGTACCCACTATTTTTTCTTGAATGAGTTATCATTCCTGCATCCTGGTACTTACTATTGCTTAAATAAATTTGCAAACAACCAAACTGCTAAAACAAGAGGGCCAAGATGGCCCTATATCGCTCACATGACAATCACTGTTCACTCATTAAAACATTGTTTTGAACCGATGACCTAGTTTTTGACTCCAGATGACCCATGTTAGAACTTGTCCTACATATAAATAAGACAAACATTCTGACAAAATTTGGTGAAGATCCAATCAAAACCATGAAAACTACAGCATACACAAGGTTTTCCTAAGATTTGACCTTGTGACCTAGTTTTTTACCCCAGATGACCCATGTTCGAAGTTGTTTTACGTATCATTAAGACAAACATTCTGACTAGGTTTGGTGAAGATACGATCAAAATTTGACATCCACAGTGTTAATAAGGTTTTCCTAAGATTTGACCTTGTGACCTGGTTTTTGACCCTAGGTGACCCATATTTAAACTTTTCCTTAATATCATTAAGACAAACAATCTGACAAGGTTTGGCCAAGATCCAATTAAAACCATGACATTTAGAGCTTTTACAAGATTTTTACCTAAGATTTGACCTTGTGACCCAGTTTTTGAACCCGGCTGACCCATGTTCAAGCTTGACCCTAATATCATTGAGGCAAACATTCTGACAAGGTTTGGTGAAGATCCAATTAAAACTGTGACATCTACAGTGTTAACAAAGTTTTCATAAGATTTGACCTGGTGACCTAGTTATTGACCCCAGATGACCCATATTTATACTTGACCGTCATATCATTAAAACAAACGATTTGACAAAGTTTGGTGAAGATCCAATAATAACTGTGAAATCTACAGTGTTAACATGGTTTTTCATAAGATTTGACCTAGCGACCTAGTTTTTGACCCAAGATGACCCATGTTCGAACTCGTCCAAGATATTATGAAGACAAACATTCTGACAAGGTTTCATGATCATCCAATCAAAACAGTGACTTCTAGAGTGTTCACAAGGTTTTCCAGCAATTTGCCCTAGTGACCTAGTTTTTCACCGGAAATGACCCATTATCAAACTTGACCTACATATTATTAAAATAAACATTCTGATAAAGTTTCATGAAGATCCAGTCAAAACAGTGATTTCTAAAGTGTTCACAAGGTTTTCCCTTATTTGGCCCTGGTGACCTAGTTTTTGACCCCAAATGACCCAATATCGAACTCGTCCGAGATTTTGTTGATATTAACGTTCTGACCCAGTTTTGCTAAAATTGAGCCAAAAATGTGGCCCCTAGTGTGGTCACAACATAAAGTTTGACGACGCACACCGCACGGCGCCGGACGGAGAGTGATCCTAATAGCTCACTTTACGACATGTGAGCTAAAATGCCATGTTTCGCAATAATTCATGCTTCTTAGCTATAAACAGAAGACAAAATAATCTGTGACCTTCCATGAAAAAAACTTTCAATGTCTGTGTGTCTGCACATGTGTCTGCAAAGTCAGAGTCTGATGTTACTGTAAAACTTCAAGAACTAGTTCAGAACCTTCCCTGCCTCCCTTCCCCATGCTCCCAAATTTGCCAACCGTTAATTGCTTATGAGAAATTGGTTAAATAACGGTAAATATACATGTATGTGTGGACAATTTACTTGCAGTAAAATGCTCATCACATAAATACTGATGAAGTTAGCTGAAAGTTTAGACAGTATGCAAATAAATGGATAAAAAAGTCTGTTAATACCGTATATACTCCATAAGTCTACTTCATTCATAAGTCGAGGGCTATACTTTAGAGCGAAAAAAATGGTATTTAAGCTAGACTCGTTCATAAGTCGAGTGCAAATTTTTGCTTCAAAATCAGAAATTTCATCACTCTCAACACGGTACTTGTGATACAGAAAGTAGGATTTAACAAAGGGAAGTAACTTTTACAGACTGTTAATTAGTATAACTATATCCCATAATTCACCGTAAGAAATTAATCTGTGTTTCTGAAATGCCCTCGGGCGACATTAATAAGGATATACAAGACCCTTGCCATCATTTTCTGCTTCAGTTGTTTAATCAGTTGCAATTAGCAACGATTACATCACACAGACTGTGGTTTTGGCATGTTAGACATAATTTCACTGGATAAAACGAAATTAACACAAAAAACGTGTCAAACTTGCTAATCCCATGATCCGTGACCAACCTGGAGAAAGTCATTAAGATAAATCAGGAAGACAAATGGTATTTTGATCATTAGAATAATAATTCATACTCGCCGGAGCATCACTTAAGTATTACAAAAAATTTAATTAGGTCTAATCCATGTATGTTTTGTTTGCTAAAAAATCAAAACGAGTTTAATATGGAGTGTTCTGTTTCAAGGGTACCCAGGTAGTAATTTTGTACCCAGGTAGTAGTCTTACTCGACCCGATACCCGGGGACTCGAGTACTTGTCCCAGCTCTAATAATCAGTATTACCACTACCAGGGGCCAGTACCTTGACCTGTTGTCATTGTGTCAAAAAGGTATCATTCCAAGGGTGCATCATAGGTTTACCTGAATAGATTATTGGCCATGAATGATTGAGTGCAGACTGGTATAGCTATCTCAGAAGTTTATTTGATAATACTATTAATAGCTGTTGAAACTATTATGTATGTATGTAACTGGGTATAGGCATCTATATGTTATACACATGTTTAGAACAGAGTAAATATTGTATACATAATGACTGTTGTAGTGAAGACACACTGATACTATAGTAACATGCCCATATGACACAGATGCCCCCCCCCACTCCATTACTGTGGTCATGGTACATTAAGTACAAAACAAGATTTTCATTTATTTACATTTGTAACACCAAAATACAATTTCAAGGCCAGATAACTCCAGAGTATTCAGCCTTTGAATGAGTTAAAATCCTTTATGCACAACTTCATAATTATGCTGATAAATGTACCTGTAAAATTTCAGAACTCAGCACCGAGTATACCCTTTAAGACAAGATTGTCATATATTTAATACCAAAATACAAAATCAAGGACAGGTAACTCCAGAGTCATCATCATTTGATTACCAGTAGTTACAATTCCTTTATGCACAATTTAATATGCTGATAAACATTCCTGTGTAATTTTATAACTTTGTCCCTCATACTTTTGGAGATATGCATGACACAAGATTTCGGACAAGGTTAAATTAACCTCTATGCCCCACACCTATCTTTCAGAATGGGGGCACAACAACTGGTTTTATCACCTGGTTATATCAATTTACGTGAAAGACATGCATTTTAAACTGTAAACTGAGATAGTTGTTTTAAATTTTGTGATTTCACTAACTGACAGATAAAAAATGAATTAAATTTCTTGAACATTTAATATCAGAATTCATTTATTAGAATGAACTTGGGATTTGATTGTTTAGCAAACATTAAAGTGAATACTTTATTGAAAAACTATACTTGTATACTATCTATGACTAGTATTATTACTATTATTTTTATTCTGGTTACTTGTTTTTTTATAAATTTAGTCTATGATAAAACAAGAAAATGTTAAGATCCTCTACACGGACATGAAATTAAACTGGAATTATAAAATCATGTTAAATCAAATGTTAAATTTGTTTGCTAATTATACATAAAAGTCTTAACTTACTAAGTGTCTTTTTTATATTGTTTTGTACACTAGCATTAATTTTAAAGATAAGTTACTTCCATTTTGCACAAAAAATAAATTTCAGTTTACTCTTAAATAACTCTTTTGAGAAGCTCCTTATAGTATTGAATGAAGGATGTTATAGTCGCATGAACTAATTGGAATGCATGGGTATTGAATCAGATTGTGCAAGTATCTAATAAAATAAAATTATAGCTTTTTGTCTCTCCTGAAAAATTAACAAAAACAGAGTTACAACCGTTTTGCACTAAGCCCGCGAAATTTAGCACTCAATTAACGTGTATACGATTATTTACCTAACTACAATGTAATGGTAATTATCGCCTTTAAGCATTTTAATGCATTGATAATCCAACACATATTTCAATCAATGATTTACGGACATAAATAGTGTGATAATTAAATATCGGTTTGCCTCCCAATGAACGCTTATACGATTAATCATGTAGATGGTATGTTAATTAATAATCCAACAATTAACGAATAATTTGACGTTCTTTAATAATCGGTGACATGAAAGATGTACAAACTGTTGCAGTAACAAAACAGTGATAAAATTATCTCACTGCATGATTGTATATTTAAACTCAATGTCTTTACAGTCTCGTATTTACAGTACATATATAGCATGTTCGATTATTGTCTCTCTGCACTGTATAGTAGCTATATTGAACATCAACAATATTATTAGTAACTAATAAATAATATACAAGATAATAAAAATAATTATGTATATTGTTTAATTTCAGAGTGTTAAGAAGATGCTAGGAGTTAACTTGCTTGAGGGAATGTTGGTGGATTATGAGAAAGCCATCAGGGAAGGCAGCTCGCCATACTTTTCCTGGAATCACATTGTCCGGCTGTGCCTTCCATTGGGGACAGGCTGTATGGGACCATGTGCAGGTATTGCGTTTTATCTATACCTATTTATCACATGCTCATAGTCCAATATGAAATCAATCACATTTATAACAATCGATTTTTCAGCTTCAAATGTTATAAAAATATAGATCGTTCTCCAAACAAAGATCCCATACCATTTATTTTAATGTTACTAATTTCTCGAAAATCAAACATTTATACCATTTTAAAATTAGCATATATATTTTCATTCAGTATTGACTTACGTATCTTAATAACATACACTAACAAACATCGTATGATTATGTTATTTATGAAACTATAATTTACACACATATATTTTCAGAGTCTTGGACTGGCCACCCATTTTAGATGGGATCAGGCGACCCACGCTTATATTAGAAGATTGTTAAGTCTCCCATTTCTACCAAAGGAACATATAAGGCCCACATTTGAAACAATGGTAGATTTAAACACGAGCGAGAACCTCAACCCTCTATTAGACTATATTAGCTGACATTGGTTTTCTTCGTCAGTGTGGTCGGTGGACGAGTGGTGCATTTTCGGCCAATCAGTTTGCACCAACAACGACGTAGAAGGTATAAATAACAAAATACTAGTGTAAATCAATGATTAAAATCAGTATATTTAACAAAAATATAAAACATGGAAGTAACTAAATACTTATTTACAATCGTGTTCCCATGGTAATTACCTTCATAAAGTATGTCATCATATGTTGACATTTCACTTTTCATGAAACAGTACTTGTAAGCTATATAAATGTGAATCCATGAAATATACTTGTATAATGATTGTTTCATTTTCATTGCAGGGTGGCATCATAGACTGAATGGGCGGACTGGGGCCGGGCCACCCTTCTACGTGTTGATTAACATACTTCATAGAGAATCCAAAGAAGTAGCTGATCAAGTACACCTTGTGTCAGAATTATCAAGGCAAAGATATCAACGGAAATCGTACAGAACCATGCAGGCTCGATTATTCCTGGCATAGCATCTATATTCAGCTGGAGAACTCATGACATCTGGACGCCTGAAGAAAGTCTCCTGCATATACAGGCATCAAGTGCCTTAGTAGAATAAGAGAACGCCGTGTGTCGATCAGTAGTGTTTTATGTGCTTTTGAATGAAAATGAACGGGGGAGCTTTTGTCCGGGGGAGCTTTTGTCCGGGGGAGCTTTTGTCCAGATTCCGTGCTTTCATGTGAAAATAGTGAATTATGTGATTGATGTGTTATTCATAAATGTATTATGGCCTGGTGCACAAATTATGGTGCATTGCCTTAAATTTGACTGTACAGACCCAGATTTCAATAAGTTGTGTACTAAGCTTTAAAATGTTGACATTTTCTTATAGTATATATACTCCTGCAGATGTGCAAAAATTTCAGGAAGATATCTTCACATATGAAAAAAATATGACACTTTTATGTTCGCAAAATGAGCCATTTTTGCCTGTAATGAATTAGCATTTAGTTTTTTTCACTTTTTAAAATCAATGCAGTTGATGGAGTTGATTACAGTATCCAATTTATCTACATTTTAATGTTCATCTGACTAATACAAATATTTTTTGGTGTAAAATTTGGCTTTTAATTATGCTTCATGCTGCCTCACTTGTTTTATGCATTTTATGTACAATTTTTACCTCTATCAAAAAATAGATGTGTTAGAATCTAACAGCAGATTAGGGGCAGGGTACTTGATCATACTATTTGACAGGGGTCCTGTGTATTAGACCCCAAAATGCCAAATTCTGGACCCCAATCAGTCAGGGGACTAAGTTAGGTAACACCTTTAACGAATTAACATGTCTTAATTTGTCTGCACACCTGTTACTGGACCCAAGTGTCATCATTTGGATATACCTACAATCTCCAGTGGCTCCAGTAGGTGTGAAAATTCAAATAACAAGAAAATTGTGACATGTAGGAACTGATCACTATAAATATCTTAATAGATATAGTATTTGCATCATTCCGTCTTTAATTGTTCTAAGACTTAGAATGGATGCTCTTGAAATAAAGCGTTTAAAAGAACGAGAAAAGCAAACTTAAGCAAAATAAGGTAAAGTTACAATTACACTATTAGTATAATGCATTATGTGTGGCAAATATTTAGATTGCTAACTTTTAGATACATCTTACTTTTTACAGCTCAGAGTTTATGGCCTGCATTTGTGTAAATTGGTGATTTAAAGATATCTAACTATAATAATAAGAATTAACAATAAAATTCTGATCTATGTAAAAAAAGATATGTTTTCATTTTGAAAAGTTAAATTAATGAAGTATTTAATTTCTTTAGTCCATCACATACTTAGGTTTGGTTTTGATGTTTCAGGACAAGTATGAGGAGGTAAAAAAGAAAGATGCAGAAAGAAAGAAAATTGAGCGATATGCATTCAAAAATGAAATTATGGAACACCCCAGAAAATACAAAACAGTGATAGAGAAAAATAACCTACTTAACCAAACAAGAGTGAAAAGATTTTGTGAAAAGAAAAAAATTGAACTGGTTAATTCATCGCAAAATTCAAATAAAATTCATCCGCAAAAGTGCCGACGTGTTCAAGAAGCAAAACGTACCAGAGTAGCTGAACAAAGGGAAAATGACAGAAAAAAGAAAGAAAGAAACCGTCAGCATGTAATTAACTTAATAATTTAACTAATTAACTAATTAATTTCGAGTCAGATTGCTTAGTAACTCTGAAAATTCTGTAGAAAAAATTAAGCAGTCACCCATCACACCAACAGATCCAAATTCTTACCAGCATAAAAGCAGTGAAACAAGGGCGTACAACCAAGTAATGGAAAAAATGCCTGAAACACCAGAAAAAAAGTGTGGATTATTGAAAAGAAATTTGGCCACACAACGCCAAGATCTAGAAAGGTTTTAAGTGAAAGTAAGGATATTATGAAAGTTCTTAGCAACCCTACAAAACGTAAATTAACTGATGACTATGACACTCTAGAAGCTGTTACTTCATGTCTGTCTGAATTAAACCAAGACAAATCTGCAAAATCTTCATTAAAATCTGTTGCTAAGTCCTTAGTTGAAAGATCAGTCACACTCTCAAAAGCTGCTAAAGTGCTAGGACTGCATCGAAATACTGTCAGAAGAAACATCAAGTCAAATGGGAGGAGAAAAGTGCATAAGAACAAATTATCAAGTGAAGTAACGTCTGCTGTCCAAAACTTTTACCTTGAAGATGGAAGTCGACTGATGCCAAATAAAAGAGACGTGATCTTAATTAGAGATAAAAATGGTGTTAAGAAGGAACTTATTCAGAAGCAATTTATGGAAATGACACAAGAGGAAGCCTTTAAGAAGTTCAAAGTGGATAATCCCAATGTAAAAGTGAACAAAAGAAAGTTTGATTCTTTAAGACCAATTCAGGTTAGAAGAACATCTGTTTCAGCCAGGATTGTGTGCTGTTGTACGTACTGTGAGAACATTAGATTGAAAACCCAAGCTCTCCGATGTCAAACAACATAACAATTTAAGTCAAGCTCAGACGTGTTTGAGAGCACCCTATGTCCAAAATCAGGCCCATACCACTCTATAAACCGAAGGATGTTCCAGCTGATAAACCTGTTTCCTGGAAGGAATGGAAGAAACAAACTGTCCCTTTGGATGCTGAAAGAAATGTTACACATGTAGCCCTTCAGACTAGAGAAAACAAATTTCATGAGTTTATTGACAATTTCTGTATTGATCTTGAATCCCATGCAGAGCACAGGTTCCGTTCTAGTTGGCAGTATGATCAGTTTATAGAGAATGTAAGTAGTCTAAAGGATGGGGAAATAATTATGTGTATGGACTTCAGTGAGAATTATACTTGTCGCCACGGAAGGGAAGTACAGTCTTTCCACTGGAATCAACGCCAGGTTACATTGCATCCAATGATGCTATACTACATCAAAGATGGAGAGCTGAAGAAGGAAGGTTATACAGCAATAACTGACGATCTGAAACATGATGCCTCTGCAGTGGCAGAGTTTGAGAAGTCAGCAATTCAGCATGTGCAAATCAAGATGTTGAAGTTTTGCAGAAATTAGTATTGCTGAAAGTAAAAATAAAGTGAAGGTTATCAGAAATTACTTTGAAACAGGACATGGTAGAGGACCTTGTGATGGGCTTGGTGGAATAATCAAACGGAAGGTTACCAATGCTGTACTTCAGAAGAGTAATGTTCATGTGTCAGATGCCAAGGAACTGCACAGCTTTTGTGAAGAAAACTTGAAAACCGTGGGAGAATCAAGTTTTAATTCAAGGCAGAATAAATATGCAGCAAGTTCATGCACTTTCAAACTCTTTGCGAAAATCAACCGTTCAGGTACTACGACCATGAAAACCTTGTTGGGTTCTAGAAAATTACATAGTGTGTCCAGTACTGGAGTAGGGTTTCAGCTGAAAGTACGACTTCTCAGTTGTTACTGCAATGGGTGTCAAAATGGTGACAATTGTAAAAACCAATGTTATGTTGATAAGTGGGAGAAGAAAGTTCTGAAACCTATTGATAAAGAAACAAATCAAATAGCCGTTTCCCAAAGCCCTGTTAATGAACAAGAAACTGCTAGTGCTCCTGTGTCTCCTGTTCCTGATTCCATCCAGGTGAATGATTTTGTAGCTGTTGGATTCACATCCAAGAAATCAAAACTGTGCTACTTTGCAAGAGTTGCAGAAATTGAAAATAATGAATTCGGTGTGGAGTATTTAGAGAGAAAAGACAAAATGTTCTGGCAGTATCCTGATAAGCCAGATAAGTCATGGCTAAACAAATCTGATATTCTGTGTAAATTACCAGAGCCTTCCACAATTGTTAGTGCATCTCGGGTGAAATTAGAATTTAAACTCAGTACACAGGTGAAGGACAAATTAGGTGCTTTCAAACTTTGTTAATCTGACCAGAACATTATTGTGATGAAATAAAAGGCTATCACGGTATGAGTGACAATAGTAAATTATGTACCTATCATGTAAAGTAGGTAGAGCTTTCTTGTTGAAATCATAAGTTTAACGGTTCAGCTTTGTTTAAAATATCCAAAGAGGAAGTGTTATTTTTATAGTTTTAAATGTTTGACTATCTCACAATTACAATCCTTATGTTTAACTATGCATGTTGTTGCTTTTAGTAAATGTTTTACTTCTAAAATTTTGCACGAAATTTTATTTTTGTGAAAATTATGCTGATTTGTTTCAGTCTGCAATCTGACAAGAGTTTTGTTAATAAATACGAAGATTTGTTCTTGTCAGTGACTTAAACTCAATACAGGAACTGCATATCAGCTTTGTAATGTCCGACCCCTTTTTTTTTGTAATGCCCGTCCCCTTTCATTAATATAGAAAGTATACTCTACCAGTATAAGTTATGAATGAAAAGAACTGTTTTTGTATGTTTTATGTCTGTTTATATGTTACTACAGTTGATTACTTCTTGATAATGCTAAAATGTCAATAGTTATATCAATTGATCTAATAAAGAAAAAAAAGATTGTTTTTCCTATTTATGTGTTATTTTCAATTGCTTCATATTTCTCAATATTTAATTTATTCATAAATGTATTATGTGCTTTTATGTGGAAATAGTGAATTATGTGATTGATGATTTATTCATAAATGTATTATGTGCTTTTATGTGAAAATAGTGAAGTATGTGATTGATGTGTTATTCAGAAATGTATTATATGTGCTTTCATGTGAGAATAGTGAATTATGTGATTGATGTGTTATTCAGAAATGTATTATATGTGCTTTCATGTGAGAATAGTGAATTATGTGATTGATGTGTTATTCATAAATGTATTATGTGCTTTTATGTGAAAATAGTGAATTTATAATATGTGATTGATGATTTATTCATAAATGTATTATGTGCTTTTATGTGAAAATAGTAAATTATTATATGCGATTGATGATTTATTCATAAATGTATTATGTGTTTTATGTGAAAATAGTGAATTATGTGATTGATGTGTTATTCAGAAATGTATTATGTGCTTTTATGTGAGAATAGTGAATGTGAACACAGAAATGTATTATGTGCTTTTAAGTGATTGTGAATTATGTGAATGCTGCATGTGTATGTCAATAGTGTCTTCTGTGTTATTCTTTGGTCAGTGGTATATTTGTATCTAATTTATTTGTGTTTGTGTTCTTCATTGTACTTGTATTAATTCAAGATGTGTGTGCGTGTTTTGTTTTATTATGATATACTGTCTCCGTTATTTGTTGCAATTACCGTGGTATCTATGAATTTGAAATTAAATTTTTTATATCTGTCTGTTTAAAAATATGTATACATAATGGGGGCGTTTTGACCAAAATGGGAGCATTTTGATTTGGGTGCATTTTGACTTGCTTCCAAATGTACACTGTGTTTATATACCCAGGAGCATGGGCGTTCGATTTAATCAACTATAACAAGATTTTTGAAGTTTCTCCACTCTTTTCGGTAAGTTGTTTTATTTTCTAGGTTGAAACAAAACAAAGCCCATGGTAACGTAATGTATTGGGGGGGTGTATTGACCATACTGGGAGTGTTTATTATGACGCAGCTAAAAAAAGCTCCACAGATCATTGATTGGTTGCAGAAAGAAAGCATTAATACATCACATTAGTTAATCGGCTGTCACACAATTGGTATAGGAATATAATAATTACATTTGGATGTATTTACGTAAACATTTATGTCGAATGCGTCGTATTAATGAGAAAAAACAAAGTGCAAATGAATGTCTGCTGTTTCATATATTATATTACAAAATGAGTACAGAGTCTTAAATATCGTCCTGATACGTCATTATCTTTTAGTAAGCTCATATAATATTATTTTCAGATGTTCATCATATTTTTTAGTTTTAATGTTGCTGGGGGATTTTCACTCGATTGAATATGACGTATGTGAATATGTGCGTGAAATGTGCTTTTTATTTGCACATTTTGTACGCAAAAGTGAAAGTGATTTACAGAAATCATTGTACATGCTCCCTTACATTTAGACAAAATGTTTAATAGATTGAAAGATTTTAATTAAGTACTCATATCAAAATTATAATCATATAAAGATAACATTTACTGTATGATAGCACGCAATATTCAAAATCAGATTCTAGTAAAACTTGAATGGCAGTAAGATGGAAACAACTTCTATCGAAAGGGTAATAATTGGTTAGATATGCTAACATTTTATTAAACTGTTTAGTATATAAAAAAGTTAGTGAACATCAGCCATTGTAATATTTAGTGCAATTCTTATGTAATAATGTTACATACTAAACATTCTCCAGAGTGTGGTGCTTTGATAGGTACTGACTAATGTCCCTTATTCACCATGAAATTTATTTTTTCATTGACAAATGATTCAAAATCTAGCTTGCATATATACAAAAAAATATATTCGTTACTTTGACATGGTATAGTTGTACACATTATTGAAAATGTAACGCAATACAATTTATGCGTGACAAGATTTTAATTTTAGTGCATTTGGATTTTAGTCAGAATATGCCCTTGTGAAAATTGTAGCCAGTCATAATGAATCCAATTTGTGGTCAAAATAGTTAAATGTACCTTGTTTTTATTGGAAGCAAGTCAAACCTGCCTAAAGTTAAACCATCATCTAACCAAACCGGCCACAAAAAAGTTAAAAGTGGCCACACTTCAATATTTATTTTGGTCAAACTGGCCACATATTTTTTAAATATACTTTCAGCATGTTTATTCGTAATTATTTTTAGATTTCTAGACTTCATTGTTATGCTAGGTTAAAACAATAATGCATGGTCTATTGTAGTATCTTGAATGATTCACTTTCTGTTGCGTAATGATTTTTTTTGTCAAACTGGTCCATATTTTTATCCTTATTTGATTATTTTTGTGAGGTAAAATATACGCGGATTGCATTTAAGGTGGATCGCGGGTTTCCTCCAGAAAAATGGTCATTTTTTTAGACGTCAACGTACAATAAAGAAATTTTGCATGAACAACCTTTAATGTATTTGCTAACACAGAAATGATATATTCAAATGATATTTCCATGGAAACCGATCAAAAAGCGTCATCTAGCAGAGTGATACATTTTTCGTTTATTTTCGGGTTATTTAAAAAAAATCCATCGGGCCGTTTTTTCACTGTTAACGCGACTGACAGAAAAATGTCTAATTTTTTGCATCGTAAATTGCCACCCCTACAGAGTTCGCTTGGCGTCTTTTAATATTTAATTAAAGCAAAATGTAACATTACTGACTTTTTCGCATTTGTAAATGATCCAACATTGCAGTAATGTAAATTGCATAACTTGATACACAATATTATCGGAGCAGTACAGGAAATAATGCGAAAATCAATGAAAAACATATCGCTCCACAGTAATATTCTGATAATCAATCTTTTTTTCTTACAGTCATTAATATTTTGATGTTGTTTTTTTAACTTGTAAAATTTTAAAAGAGTTATATTTTTTTATCAAAAATAAGATAATTAAACCTTCGATTTTCCAAAATAATACATATATATACATGTAGTCTTGAGTAATTTCATAATCTATTACAAAGACATGATATTTCAATGTTTTTTAAACAAAATCTATTTTGATGATAGTTTCTTAACCATCCTTTTCCCAAAATATTATTTCCATAATAATGTTCTTTATTAAGTTGGCTCCAATAAGTGTATATATCGTCTGCTAATATAACTCTTTCTTGTATAATAAATAGAGGATCTTGAATGAGTGTTTATGTTGTATTAAATTTATTAAACGAGTCCCCTAAAAACGATAAAAACAGGCATGAACACGAATTAAAGATTCTATTTATAACATGACCAGCACATTGCGTACTTACAAACGAAGAAAATATATGGCAGTGCGTATTTTCTTTATAAGAAGAATTGGGTCGAAGTGGTTATGCGGAATTTGAAACACATAAGCTTAGAAAGTAGTACCAGAATAATCTATTTCAAAGGAAACTAATTGGGCATACTGACATATACTTTATATCGGCTTTATTCAATCAAATTTATAACGTGTTGTAAAAGCTATAAACAGACATAATATTAACTCGTTAGTACAAATAACACAGAATCAACAACTAGCACATGACGTCACTGTGCATGATGACTTCACGGAATTGTGTGACCGACATAAATGGATCTGAAAGAAACTGCATGAAATACGCAATTTCTTTTATCTGTAAGTGCATTAAAGACTTTTTGATTGCCTGAATCTGTTTAATTTTGCGTGTCATAGCTGTATCCGTTAGGCCCATGAAATCCCCATGGCTGTGTTTTTTATGAAAATCATCCGTTATTTTAGTGGGTGGGGTAGTAAAAGTCGTTGCACTCCTTTTGTTTTTATATACGATCAACTAATCTGGCTATGTAGCATGTTGTAAACCCTCGCAAAACAACTTCAGCAACATCCCAATTAAGACCGTGACCGGCAATTCGAACCTGACCATTGATAGAAATATCATTTGATGTCTTGGTGCGTTTATCTTTTTGACATCACGTAGTGATCCGGCTCATTAGCATATTTATTACACTAGTGTATTATTGACCCATTTAACACGCAAAATAATCAATGAGTTTACTACACTCCTACACCGTGAATTATGTTATAAATAAATGATATTTCGATTTTTTCATAATCATATTTTTTTCTGGTGGCAGGTGGCCCCTTTACACGAGTTTGACTATATTTGGTCTGCTATGTAAATACAGTAAAACCCCGATTATTCGAATGTCATTGGGACCTGAAAAATCATTCGGATAATCCTTGGTTTCGAATAATCCATTTCAGTATAATGTATTGGTTGGAAATGATAAATTCCGTACTGTCCGTATATTGCAAGGGAGTTAACTTTCGTATGTAAACATGACGTTATTTATTTGAGTGATAATAAGAATAAAATAAAATGTACAACAAACACTTATTATTTATCATTGTTTTATGAATGTATATGAGTTAACCAATGAAACAATAATTCCTGTTAAATAAATATCCGCGCATTTATGGATTATGCAGAACACAATCCGACACAATAATATGTCATTCTCACTTCACTTACTAACAATCGACTAGGCATCGCTATCGTAACATTCTAAGACAATTAAAGAATCGAAGAGTTCAAGACGTAATGTTTTTAGGTTTGGTACGTTTTTTCACTAAATCATCATATTCTAGTTAGCTTTGTTTAACTGTGTTCGAATCTGTTTTTAATTTTTTATTGACGCTGAAATGCAAATAAGTTCATACAGATCACCATGCAGGTACGTACGCATATTAACTTATTATACCCTTAGATCATAGTGTAATATTCGTCGCGATTAGTATAAAAGCGTAACAAACAATATGGCCAACTTAACGATAATTAAACTGTTGACACGCTTCGTGTATGAATTGATGTGACACATTGTTTGTCACACGACATTTGATTCTCAATCGGCCATTGTTAAATTGACGACTTTGAATAATAGGTGTGAAAATACGCACATTTGTAACTTTAGGGACCAAATAATGCATTCGGATTACACCAGGTATTCGTAAAATCCGATTCGTATAACCGGGGTTCGTTGTACTTGAAATATATAGAGACGTAATCGGGACCGTAGATTTTATTCGGATAATACTGGGTATTCGGATAATCGGTGTTCGGATAATCGAGGTTTTACTGTATTTCTGCATGTTTGTATGATATGTCTGTTTTGTAATATTTATGTCTTGCATAACTTTTTTATAATTTGTCTGTACTGTAAATGTTTTCTTTTTCATATAATTTGTCTACTTTGTAAATATTTCTGTCCTGCAAAGTCTGTCTGCTCTGTAAATAATTATGTACAGAATTTGATTATGAATAAACATTATAATTGTTCACTGAATTTTGTTATTACTTCAAGTCAGTGTATTTCGATTACAACAAGTGATCAATGATGAATTATTTTAATTTCACGAAAGTTGATAGCTTTATCTTTAATTTGATACAAAATATTCAGAATCAGTAGATATACGGAAAAAACACTCTTAATTGGTATAATCATTTTCACTATGCCAGAGAATACACTTCCATGATGGGGGGGGGGGGGGGGGGGGGGAACAAAAGCAAGGGAAGTAACTCAGAATTCAAATCAATAAAAAAGTATGAAAAAACACTTCTAAATTACTTAATTCTGAATTTTGTTTCTTCAAATTTACACAAAAAGTAGGATATAATGTTTATGAAATAAAAATCATTAATTAAATCTTCTACAATGCTCTTTTCGGCAACTTACAAGCGCTTTTCTGCCGGTTTTCGGCATTTAGGCGGTTTTCGGCAAGTCCAGGCTACCTAAAAATACTGCTTTCTCATGCAGTTATGCCCATTGTCTTAAAAGCAAGTATTCCCAATTTCACATGAATATCATTGAAAATGTGCAAGATAATGGACATAGTAAAAAACTTTAACCAAAGTTTCTAAGTTAAAAGGGGCATGACTCTAAAAATACTGTCAACAGAGTTATGCCACTTGTCCTACAGATGCACCTTGTCCCCATAAGGAAGAATTCCAAGTATGAGTTGAATATCTTTTATAATGTTCAAGTTATTGTACTTCATCAAAAACTTAAACCAACTCAGATGCCTACACTGGGGCCAGCAGTACAGCTCTCATTTTTCTTCGGAAGTCGAGCTAAAAACTAAAACTAGGTTAGAAACTGTAGTATTTTGCTTTACTAACTTTGGTTGTGTATTTAATTTTGTGGAATTTGTGTGCTGTGAAGTAAACTGAAGTGTTGTGATGTAAATAAAGCTTCTCATATTAAACTTGCATTGATGCTAAATATAATAGGGACAGAAGTTTAAGGGTTATGCTATAATAGTATTGACATAACTAAAACTATGTTCCTATGAAAGGTGTGTACACCAATGGCCCCTTAAATTTTTACTCATTTTGTTATACATCAGATTCTGTCATTTTGCAAATATTAAGTATTAAATTTGACATGTATATTCAAATTTAATATTACTGAATTCGGATAAAATGTATTTGTCATATTGAGTGCATGTATCTATTATTCCTGCCAATATTTTCCTTTGTTACACAAAACCTTATGATACACACTTTACTCAGATTCAAAATGGAGGGTAATCACTTATAAATTGTTTTACAATACACACAAAATCAATGACTTTGTGACAATAGGATCAGTCTGTTTGAATTACAATAACAAGCATCATGGACGAGTAGTATGAAGAAGTGTGATCCTTATTAATCTCAGGCTTTGAAAATTGGTCGATTTGAATTTCAAACTAAAAGTCAGAATTCTACTAAAGATTTGTAGTAATTAAAAAAACTATCAATATTGTATGTAACACTGAATGTTGCAGAAAACAAGACAATCAATATATTTAACTAAATCCAGTTAATCAAGTAGGTTACAAAAAAATCTGATTTAGTGACGGTTTTTTTATCACAAAATGTCCAAATTTAAGGTCTATGCTTCAAAGCTCACCTGTTACTCAATTTCATATCTAAAAATTTACATTCTCAGAAACAAAATAAAAAAAGTAAAATGCCAAAGTGTTTCAAAGCAATGTAAAAA
The DNA here is from genome assembly GCA_964023205.1 of Lutraria lutraria. NCBI lineage: Eukaryota > Metazoa > Mollusca > Bivalvia > Venerida > Mactridae > Lutraria > Lutraria lutraria. The sequence continues at coordinate 2,463,140 of OZ026844.1, read as the reverse complement.
ATTAAGGTTCATTTTACTTAACATTACTAGCACAAGCTTATAATCTTTTATGTCAAAAAGTTGTTAAAAAATTGAAACACAACTTACAACAGACAAAATTGTCAGAGAATAGTACTGTCAAAAACATGACTGTTCTAACTTCATGAGAAAAGTCAGACAAAAACATATATGTGGCTAAATATATGTATATGCATGCCAATTAAAGTTTTATCTTAAATAATGGTCTTCTACCAATACACAAAATTAATGATCATTAAAAGTCAGACAACAAACATGTGGTTAAATATATGTATAATTATGCATGCCAATTCAAGCTTTATGTTAAACAATGGTCTTCTCATATATTATACACAAAATTAATGATCATTAAGATCATTTACTGCACATGGTAGCTTAAAACTATGCACTCCAAAATTTGGGCTATGGACATTGCCAGTATCCAAATATTTGAATACATCATTTAAGCCTAGTGCTTTGTTGATGTGTATTATCATAACTAGATATTAGTTGACCATTGTTATCATTATCATTATTTCATTTCATGTTTCAACCATTTGTAAAAAATGGTACATAGGAAATATGTTACACATAACATTGTAACTGCCTATAGCATATGAGAAATAGCAAATTTCAGTTAAGAGTGCAATACATAAAACAGTTGAAAAAATCAGCATAACTTTAGGAAGCCAAGTTGAAAGAATTAACATAATTCTATAAAGTTACAGTGTTTAAACCAAAATATATTACCTAAAATAAAAATTGAAATTGTAAAATTATTAAAGATGTAAGTTTTTTTGTGCCAGAGAATCTTATATGTATCTTCAGAATTTGTAGTTCAATACAAATTAGAAAACTAAAGTGCATTTTTCATCCTTTACATCGTTATAGTATTTTATTACGTTTTTGATGTGATGACTTAATTCATCCTCTCTGACACAAAAAACTTACATCTTTGATCTACATATCTATATACATGTATATATGTATTAATCTGCACTTCAAAGGGACATTAGACATGTATGAAAGTGTTACCTTTCTTTTGGGATACCCTGTACTAAATTATGCCCATATCAAAGATTTATCACTAAGCGACTTTCCGTATATAAACATACAAATTGTTCATGTAATGGTAATTTTTTTTAATAAATTTGCTTGTCACTCAATTACATGTATGGTCATTTATCTAAAAGCAAAAAGAGAAAATACGTACAAACAAGAAACTTAAGTTAATTTCATAAAAATGGCTGCTTAATTTCCAAAAATACAAATACAATGTATGCATGTGTTCCCTGCCATGGTTACAAAACTTATTTCAACAAAAAGTACTGATAAGTGTGAAATTGTCAGCATAAACTCGCTCATGAGAGAATTATTTTTGAATTAAACAATTTATTTTGGTGTCATCATATACATGTAGTGGTTGAACAAATTATGAATTGCTATTCTTATTAGTCCAGTAAGAATTTAAATAAACCCCAATTTAAGCAAAGAACTTACAAGCAAATGAAATAACAATAGAGTTGCTGCACACATTTTTGTTAGGTTCCTTTTTTTTTTTTAATAAATGGCATTTTTGTGGAGACGAAAAATTGTAGATTTGAGTTTTAGGAATAGCTGTCTGCCCTTTATATAGCATTCTTTCATTTTCTTAAATAACAAGATGTGTTTTATAAACACCATGCCCCCTCCGGTTGCCCTTTTTGAAAATGCACAGGTCCTGTAGAGATTGTCATGATGAACCAAGATATAAAGTTTGACGATTGCAGGTGGTAGCTTTTGATTTAATAGGCAAGGTTAAAGTTTGGTACAGGCAAACAAAGGGCGGTAAATCTGCTAAAAATGATCGAATCACAAAACCCTGACAGTATGTGCTGGGGAACTAGGTGACAATAGTTCTATCAAAGTTTGATAAAAATCCTTTGATAAATACAGAAGTAGTTGCTAAAAAAAGAGTATTCTTAAATAAAGGGCAATAATTCCATCAAAATTTATCGAATCATAAAACCTTTACAACATGCATTGGGTATCTCGATAACAAGTTTCATGAAAGTTTTATCAAAATCCCTTGAGAAAACAAGGAAACAGGAGTATTTCGCTGTTACAATCACACAAAATAAACAAAGGGCCATAATTCTGTCAAAAATGATCGAATCACAAAACCCGGAATATATACGAGGCTTGTCCTTGGTGACATGAATCCTATATACGAGGCTTGTCCAAAAATATCGTGGACACCCCCTTTATTATTTTTTCTGACGTCATTACATTAAATTAAGCTATACCACAGCAAAACATAATCCAAAACACATATTATTGATGATTCTGATGAAATTATACTTATTATTTTGAAAGTTACAGCCGATTTAATAACCAATGGTAGAGTCGAGCGGGGCACCCCAATTTTCGAAACAGGTGATGTTTCACATACCATGGTGCAAAATTCATAAGTTTAGCGAGATTACACTGAACATCTGTCATTTTCAAGCGACATATTATGACATTAATTCGTGCAAATATCAGTGACATCAGACGTATCATTTTGAATCAACGGGCATTTGTTCTCAGCGTCTGCGAGATTTGAAATTCCCAAAATGGCGTCTTTTGACGTAGAAGAACAACGTACGGTTACTAAATTGTGTGTTTCACAGAAGAAAAGGCCATGTGAGACAATGAAAATGGTAAGTTCAGCAAGACGGAATAGCACTGTTTATAGATTGTCATTTATAAATGGCACAAACGTATTGTGGATGGTATAGACAGACTAAACAAAATGATGAGAGAGTGGGGCGCCAGAAATTGTTAAAGACGCGCTCGTGGCGTCGGTCAACGAGCTAATCACTGAGGATAGGCGTGTAACAGTACGATAGCCAAAACAAAATCAGCAAAAATCAATTTGTGCATGTTAAAATATGTATTTTTCTAAAAATTGAGAAGATGTGACTGTATTGAGCATTTTAGTATCACATCTCTAAATAACGTCATAAGTTGATGTAACGTGCCCCACACAACGATAGGTACATCCGTTTGAATGTAAACAGTTTCCTTATTTTTTGTTATATTGTGATGACATTTTACATGCCATACTGTAATATATCAATATTTGATATAGTGAAAGAATGATGTTGTTATCTTGTTTTGTTTAAAAGTTATCATAGGTGTCCACAAACTTTTTGGACAAGTCACGTATGTAAGGATTCTTGGTAACGACAAGTCTGTGAAAGTTTCGTCAAAATCCCATGAAAAATGTAGGAGTAGTATCCTAAAAGAAATGTCGGAATTTTTTTTAACACAATGACCCTGTGACCTTGATCTTTGACCGACTGACCTGAAAATGCACAGGTCCTGTAGAGGTTGTCATGAGGAACCTACATATGAAGTTTGATGAATGTAGGTGCATGCATTTTGACTTTATAGGCAAAGATTGGTACAAACAGACAGACAAACAGACAAATAGACAAACAGACAAACAGAGAAACCAAAAACAATATGCCCCCGATTTATCGATGCGGGGGCATAAAAAGAACTTTGTTAATGCAGTAAACCTACTAATGATTGAGACCCAAGCATCAAAAGGGGCACGGCTGTCAAGTAATTTAACATGAATCTTAATTTCATGTACATAAATAAAACTATACTTGAATATACATGACAAATTTATCACTTGATATTTGCAAATTTAAAGGGGCAATTAAGCCCTGGAACTGAAGCGTCTCAAATATAAATCAAATTGGTATCATTTGAATGCCTAAATCAATTAATGAAAGTCCTGTGAAATATTTACGAAATATCCCACTAGTTGACTCTAAACACACATTTCAAGATTTACCAAACCTGCCGATTACGCCTAAGAAAATATTCATCATTTTCATAACTCGACCCTTTCGGGATCTGTCAAAAGCGGGAAAAATGTCAACAAACTGTGAAATGGTAAGCATTGCTCCTGTCATGTTCATTGTTTGCGACATAAAGCTTATCTATCGATCAATTATGGGTAAATATCATTGTTTTGCTGCTTGAAAGGCAGCACGCATGCTAAGTTAATTTCTCCGACGAATCGGAAATATCGTAGTTGTCAATAAAAGGCTTACAGCCTTTATTTAAATAGCATATAAATACCCACGCGCGCGTTATAGGGCCATTTTTGAAGGCACATTCTTCTTTGACTTTTCGGTAATAATAAGTGATAAACGCATTTTTGGTGTATAAAACCCAAGACACAGCAGTTCCAGGGCATGCCCCTTTAAAGGCCTAAAGACTGCGTAAAGTTTTAGGTGACCTTTCATGTTCACACCCCTCTAAGGTACATTGTTTCCATTATTTCAATACTACAGTACAACCTCTCCAGAGCAGTCCTCTGTTGAGCAACAACCTCCCTTCAACAACAGCATGATTTTCCCCATTTTATCTTTAATTTAACCTCTTTAAAGCAACAACCTCTCAACAAGAACACAATTGCAACTCCAAAAGGGTGTTGCTTTGGAGAGAATCCGCTATCACTGCATGAAAAGTTACGTTTAAGTTCATTTAATTTTTCATTAGATTTACTTAAATTCCACGTTGCTAGAAAAAGTTGAATTTAATCTTGAATTATATTTAACAAAAACGATAAGGCCAACGTTTTTTATCTTTCGATTTACGGGAGCGCCGTGTCTAAATATTGCAAAAGTCAAATAAAAATAAAATTCGAAATCGTCTATTTTATTTTATTTTTTCCGCCGATCATCTCTGCTTCCCGTATTTCAAAATAAATTTAGTGTTGTGTAACCTTTTTCACGACAACGTAATTTGGCGGGGAATGCTTAGAATGCTTTACCGATCGATGTTATTTTCCCGCGCGGTGCGCATATTTTGTAAGAAATGAGAAACCAGTCTCTTTAGAAACCATGACAACAAAGATGGCGGACACCTCCTACTTCAAGGTGTCTGTCAGAAGCATTGTAAAGAAGAACAACGTAAATAAAATTGTCCTGTTGAAGTCAATCGAAACAATTGGACAGGCAATATTTAATATCCTGCAAGACGTACACGATGAAGTCGTCAATTTTGTTGAAGCAGGGCAGGACCGGTTCAGGTGTGACCTGGACACGCCGATCCATGTGTTGACGGGCCTTGGGTAATAAAGTCTTTTAATTTCACTCTACATTTAACATGTTTCGATGTCTCAACTGAGCTAAAATGTTATTTTATTTTTTTGAACGAATTTACAGCATGTTGTTTCCTTGTCTGTGCCGTTTCGGATATGGTCTGTTTACGGATATTGCACATGCAGCGAATTTGCAACAGGCTCAACATACGATTGGGTCTCGATTGATAGGCACAGGCCCATTCCCCCACCTTTTTATGCCTTATTTATTACTTGTGACTCAATGTGTTTAATGTCTTATAACTGTCAAGGGTATTAAAGTCTATAAATTTGTTAATGCCATGGGTCTGTTCATGCACAAATGAAAACACATTTTAATATATTTTTATGAATATTATAAGACAGACATTACATGGGGTTTATGAACAATTTAATAACCTTTTAATATGCGTCCAGTGATTTTTTTGCTATATTTACTGCCTTATATGGACAGTTTGCCTAACAAAATTTCCTTCATTTTCCCCCTAAAATGGCCAGAATTTTCCCCCAACAAGAAGTGTTTTCCACATGATCATGTAAAAAGAAGAAAAATACACATTTCACATCATTGTCACCAATTGCAGTGTAGTAATATTTATATTTATGATTTAAACAACTAAATAATCACAGAGTTGTGTTTCTTAAAAAGGAATCATTTTAATACATGAGTGATTTTGTTCATAGATTCTAATTATTATTTTTTTAGAACTGAAAATATGATTATGGTTGACTTCATAATATTTTCACAGGTATAACAGCTTAACTGTATGGTTGACTGACAGGAGCACTGATCTGGACTGTAACAACAACCAACCAACACTGAATGCCTTTACAATCCTAAAGGCTGCTGCTCGTCAATATTCTTCATATCCTCACTCCAGGTAAGATCAGGGTGTCAAATATACTTGCTGCTTTAATAATCATTGAATATTTACCAGTTCACAATATCTTTGATAATTAATTTCTATTTATCATTAACCTTTTAAACTGGATCCTTAAAATGTTATTGTTTCCAATTTGAAATGTCTGACAAAGAAACAGAACATGAGGTGAGATGTATTAAATATTTTAATTCTGCTCCTTGCTCCTCAGCCAATCAATTGTTGCAAATTAAATTATTTTGTTTTTGTTTATTCTGTCACAGAGAAGAAAAGACACAGAAGGATGTTCTGTTCAACAAGGTGGTTGCAATGCTGAAGGCAAACAATGTTGGATTCACACCAATACAGGTTGAAAGTACTGGGATAACAGTTGCCACAACTTTGACGTCAATTTTATGGTTAATGAATGGACGACACCACCGTTTTGAAGGGAGGGGAGTTACTTTACCTGACATGTTTCAGAGTCTGAGGGGTTATAGGAGCTATAAAGAACAGCATCAAAAAGTACCTGAGGTATTCACTATAGAAATGTACTTTTCAAAAATATGTTATAAAAGTACCAATTTTACAGTATCATATTAAACTAATTCCTGTATCAAGTAACAGGCATGGGACTGCGGTCACAATCTGTGATATTCACTTTAATATTTATTTAGAATTATATATCAAATTGCTAAGAGGGAATGCATTTTCATAGGGGCATATGTGTCTTATGAACCCATGTCGAGTTTCAAGCCCACCCAACTAGCTCAGTGGTTAGAGCGTTTGTCTACTGATTGTGAGGTTGTGAGTTCGAACCCCGGGTGACGCTCACACTGTCCGTGACAATTTGATCAAAGATCCTATGTTAAATTGTGCTCCTCCTCTGAATTATGTGGGGTAGCTTGGCAGAAGATTACGGATAGAATGTGGTTAGTACTGGTTAAGGCCTAAATGAAGGCCAGGAAAGCTGGATAACTGCCCGTCACAATATGACTGAAATAATGTTGATAATGGCATTAAACCCGATGAAACAAACATCTAGTTTCAAACTGTTGCAATTATCAATGGATACTATTAAATTGAAACATACTGAAACTTGAAAAAAGGTATCATCATAGTATGTGTACTGTGTATATTTTTCAGATAACTTGTCTTGACCTGAAAGAAAATGTTGACAAGCTTGGTGAGCTGCTTCTTCTTCCTTGGATTCTGAATCCAAAAATCTTGAAGTTTAAGGCAGCAGTTAATGACTTGTTGTGTGGGCTTCAGAAGTACTTGGACTTCCTAGAGTCTATGGCGAAGAGAACCAAGAAAAATCTACACAGTACTACCCCAGTAAAGAATTTAAATGAAAGTTGGGTACTGAAAGTAATTGAGGACACAAAAGAAGAAGTCAGTAATAGATATGAACCCCTTGTGCAGAAACTGAATCCAATAGGCTTGTACGAACCCATTGACTTGTGCGATCTTGAATCATTGGACAAAGAAGAACGTAGAAAATGGTTAACTGGGATGACCTTACCCTTTCCAGTCACACAGTTTACCTACAGATATGGTAATTATCTCGGTAATTTAAATATGGTATAGAAGATACCGATGGACATAAAAGAACGACAGTCATCTGTAGAAATTAAACTTGTTCAAGACATTCTTAGTCAGGTTGCTGTATATAAAACCAGAAAAATGCACAAAGACTTTGTTGCAAGATACCGTATGTTTGCTAAGCCTGTGGTGTTGAGAAACATGTTTCAGTTTTTAACCAATTTTGAATACAGCCCAGAAAATGCTGCCGAGTCAGAAATTGATTTGAGGTTATGTGAGTCTTTGCTTCAGAACGAGGACACAGACTTGATCTTTGATCTCAGAAAGAACAATGGGAGGCCACCGACAAAAGAGTTTGATTTATTTTGGAATGAGCTTGAAAAGTATTTAGAAGAAAAAACAGTTGTTCATGAGCGACGACAAACGGATGTGAACTACATGCCATTCGCCATCTTCGCAATGACATAAAAATCAGGCTTCCACAGGATTCCATAATCCCTTCAATATCCTGGTTAAAACTGAATTTTTTTCCAAGCAACCCATACAAAAACTCATCCATCAATTACACTGGACGCTTTAAAGTGAAATTCAAAGTACAACAAAGACTTCTTAGGGCACAACACGAAGACAGTGAATTTGGATGAACCAATTCAGTTTCCTCAAAGCATTTGCATGCAAATTCAGGGACTACTCAGTATTTCAAAGCTTAGATGACAAAGCTATTGTTCCAATTGGAGAACCGGGCCATCCTTGATTATTAATTTTTCTTGAAATATTACATTTTTCAGTTTAAGTGCCGTTTTAATAAAATAAAAAAATAAAAACTTTTAGAGCGTTTTATTTTTATTTCCGATGCTCACTTTTTTCTATTTTATTTTTATTTTTATTCCCTCCTCCTGGTGCTCATTTTTGAAAAAATTCCCGTAAATCTAAAAATAAAAAAACTCTGGCCTAAAATTAAATTTGGAAAATTTACGAAGTATAATTGCACGAGTTATTCATTTTATTAATGAATGGTCAAATTTAAGTGAATTTTTATATTTATACAAAAAGTTACATTTAAATACATTTAATATCGTATAGGATTTACTTAAATTTCACTTTGCTACAAAAACGTTGAATTTAATTAATCTATGATTATAGTAAATATACAATTGTTATACAATATTAAATGTACAGTAAAACCCCGATTATTCGAATGTCATTGGGACCTGAAAAATCATTCGGATAATCCATGGTTTCGAATAATCCATTTCAGTATAATGTATTAGTTGGAAACGATAAATTCCGTACTGTCCGTATATTGCAAGGGAGTTAACTCTCGTATGTAAACATGACGTTATTTATTTGAGTGATAATAAGAATAAAATAAAATGTACAACAAACACTTATTATTTATCATTGTTTTATGAATGTATATCAGTTAACCAATGAAACAATAATTATTGTTAAATAAATATCCGCGCATTTATGGATTATGCAGAACACAATCCGACACAATAATATGTCATTCTCACTTCACTTACTAACGATCGACGAGGCATCGCTATCGTAGCATTCTAAGACAATTAAAGAATCGAAGACGTAATGTTTTTAGGTTTGGTACGTTTTTTCACTAAATCATCATATTCTAGTTAACTTTGTTTAACTGTGTTCGAATCTGTTTTTAATTTTTTATTGACGCTGAAATGCAAATAAGTTCATACAGATCACCATGCAGGTACGTACGCATATTAACTTATTATACCCAAGATCATAGTGTAATATTCGTCGCGATGAGTATAAAAGCGTAACAAACAATATGGTCAACTTAACGATAATTAAACTGTTGACACGCTTCGTGTATGAATTGATGTGACACATTGTTTGTCACACGACATTTGATTCTCAATCGGCCATTGTTAAATTGACGATTCGAATAATAGGTGTGAAAATACGCGCATTTGTAACTTTAGGGACCAAATAATGCATTCGGATTACACCAGGTATTCGTAAAACCCGATTCGTATAACCGGGGTTCGTTGTACTTGAAATATATAGAGACGTAATCGGGACCGTAGATTTTATTCGGATAATACCGGGTATTCGGATAATCGGTGTTCGGATAATCGAGGTTTTACTGTATTCCAAATAACAAAAATCAGTAACATTTTCATAACGTGTTTCTGAATTTTTTTACATCAAATCGACTTAATAATATAATAAATATACGTTTCTCATTCAAATGTGTATATCATTTGCAGGAGTGACGTTTTAGCAGAGCTCATAAACATTTCATATAACCGCGTGTGTGGTCGTTGAAACCGCGCATGCGCTTTTACTAAGCCTTCCTGATAGTTCCATACTAGTCAAGCGCGTATGTATACATGTGTAGGCGATGCAGAAAGATGTCTTCGACGTTTAAAATTTTATTATATCTAGTAGCAAAATGTCGAATTGTGAATTTCAAATTTATCGGACATTCGACTCTGTAAGTATGGTGGTCATGAGGGTGTGATTTTCAATCCTGTGCGGATCAAAGTCATTAGCATCGACAGTGCAGCATCTTCCACAATTCTGATGGTAATTATTTACTATTAGTTTAATTTTTCAAAAATACATCAAAATTTTTTATACGACATGTGAATTAAATCATATCAGTTCATTTCATAACATCTGAACTTTAAATATCTTCTCGAAAAGTTATGTGTAGAGTTGGCTAACCAAAATATGCTATGCCGCGAGCGTGTGTTGTTCTGCTGGAATTCCACTGTTCCGGTCAGAGGTTACTCATCGGTCACACATGTACTGAGTATGTCTACTTATAATATAGTTAGTACAATAAATATTAATGATTTGAGAGACAAAGACTGTCATCTTTATCTTAAGAATTTTAATTTAATTGTAATAAAAATATAGATATTTAAATGTATCTAAGAAACACACATACATAATTAGATTTTGTCAGTTTACATCAATGACATTTAATGCTGTTCTAGGTCACCATGCAATTTAGAATTATGGTTCTGACAGACAGCGCGATGTTGCTATTATTATTTTAAGTTGTACTATTAAAGTAGCTAAATACGATAAAAAGATATTGGTTGAACAAAAACAAACATAACCAAAAATGGTTGAAATTATTGCTGTTTTCTTTTAAAAGCTAAATCAAAATAAGCAGAGGTAAAATGTCAAGTACCATATTTTTCAGAAAAGGCAAAGAATCATGGAGGTGTTGGCCATAGGAATGATGTCGTCTGAGGAAGAACCAATAGTGTGGCATAGATTGATTGAAAAAAGGTACTGGAGCAAAATAGAAAAGCCGAAAGGATTTATCTACAACGAGTACGCAGAGAAAGTGTGTTAGACAGACGGGTGCTTGAAGATATCATTAATGTTGCCTTGTAGACAAATAGCAACTAAAAGACTAATATTATGAATTTCAAGGACTGCTTTTACATTCAGTATAAATTTTCATTTCTGCAAAAACAGTAGTTATTTTGAAATACAACTGTATTATTGACATTGATTTGGTTTTATTTAATTCATTTAATTATCTTATTGTGTTGTAATTTTTAAAATATTCACTTAAGGAAAATGTTCTTGATATACAATATATAATACAAAATAAAATTTGTCAAACACAAGAGTTTTAATTTGTTGCATTAGAAATTCTTTCTTTTTATGGTTTGATTAATATGTATTACCGTTTGATTAAACCAGGGATGCTATATTACAGGGATGTGCAACCGCTTATCATCCACTGATCAACTATCCATTATCAGTGCCTAGGCTAGTTAATGAAAGCAAAGGTATCAAAACTACCGAAATTGCCATGAAAATAACACAAAGAATCGATAATTGACAAAAAGTAACATTAGTGGTCCATGATCGACTCAAGTTCCTCATAGTTTTTATTATTTGTTTGTTATTAATTTTCACAACTTATTTTTTCTAAATTAAATTTGAGAAAGAAATGCTTATATTATTTAATTTTGTAGGAAAGAAATGTATACGTTATGAAAGTTTTGTTCGGTTTATGAGCTCAAGCAGTGATGCTACACCTGGCTCAAGACGAAATTTTCACCGCTATTTTTTTTAAATTGAATTTTTAAAAGAAATGTTTATATCATGAAAATATGTATGAAAATTTGAAATACATGTAGTATATTACATTATGAAAGTTTTTACAATTAAATTTTATGTCGTGAAACTTGTTTTCGAATTATCAGCTAAAGGCGAAATTTTCACAGAATAAACTTGTGAAAGAAAAGTTATATCATGACAACAAATGTACGATAGAATGCTAAAATTTGACTTAAATTCGTGAAAGAAACTTTTATATTATGAAAAAAATGTACGATCGAATGCTAAACATTTTAATTATATTTGTATAACAAATATATATATCATGAAAGTTTTGTTCGATTTATCAACTCAAGACCAAATTTAATTTTGTATCGTGGAACTTTTTTCTATTTATCAGCTGAAGAAGATATGTTCATGGTTAAACTTTTATTTAAAGAAATGCTATATATCATGAATGTTTTGTACGAAAGAAATGTACGCATGTTATACATTTTATGGTGAAAGGTATGTTATTTGTAATTTTGATTCGTATAAATTTGTATCAATGAACAACTTTATCTTGTTATTGATCTTTGTTTTTCATAATGTATGTCTCTATTATAGCGTATCAATTTTATTAGCCAAAGACTTAATCTGTAACTTTTAATCTTCCGCCAAAATGGTGTACGATATGCCCTCGTATAGTCATAATCATAATCTCCGTGACACTATTTACTGATTACAAGGAAACAATCAATAAACCGGATGGGAAACAGTATGGGGAAGTCTATGTTTCATAAATCTACATCGTTTTCACAGCTGCACATGTCATTTGAATGCATTAGGTCACAGTGTGTGACCATTAATTGGAAACAACAGGGTTCCACCAATAAAATTTAATGTCATAATTTAAACCAACATGTTCACATCATATTGATTATGACAGTAATTAATCATTGTTGAAAAACTGATATTATTTTAGCATATACAACAAGAGGGCCAAGACGGCCCTATATCGCTCACATGACAATCACTGTTCACTCATTAAAACATTGTTTTGAACCAGTGACGTAGTTTTTGACCCCAGATGACCCATGTTAGAACTTGTCCTACATATAAATAAGACAAACATTCTGACAAAATTTGGTGAAGATCCAATCTACGAGGGGTGTTCAATAAATACGCGGAAAAGTGCTGTAACTCAAACAACTATTATCTACGCTCAACCAAATTGTCATATTTTTTAGATAAAACAATTATGTATTACCGGGGAAAATAATATTTTCCAAATATAATCTAAACTACCACGGCCGTCACTTTGACAACGTCATGTTTGAAAACCCGGCCCAAAATGTAATAACAAGAGGGCCAAGATGGCCCTATATCGCTCACATGACAATCACTGTTCACTCATTAAAACATTGTTTTGAACCGGTGACCTAGTTTTTGACCCCAGACGACCTATGTTCGAATTTGCCTTAAATATCATTAAGACAAACAGTCTGACTAGGTTTGGTGAAGAAATGATCAAAATTTGACATCTACAGTGTTAATAAGGTTTCCCTAAGATTTGACCTTGTGACTTGGTTTTTGACCCTAGGTGACCCATATTTGAACAAACAATCTGACAAAGTTTGGCCAAGATCCAATCAAAACCATGACATTTAGAGCTTTTATAAGATTTTTACCTAAGATTTGACCTTGTGACCCAGTTTTTGAACCCGGCTGACCCATGTTCATCCTTGACCCACATATCATTGAGGCAAACATTTTGACAAGGTTTGGTGAAGATCCAATTAAAACTGTGACATCTACAGTGTTAACAAAGTTTTCCTAAGATTTGACCTGGTGACCTAGTTATTGACCCCAGATGACTCATATTTATACTTGACCGTTATATCAATAAAACAAACGATTTGACAAAGTTTGGTGAAGATCCAATAATAACTGTGAAATCTACAGTGTTAACATGGTTTTTCATAAGATTTGACCTAGCGACCTAGTTTTTGACCCAAGATGACCCATGTTCGAACTCGTCCAAGATATTATGAGGACAAACATTCTGACAAGGTTTCATGATCATCCAATCAAAACAGTGACTTCTAGAGTGTTCACAAGGTTTTCCAGCAATTTGCCCTAGTGACCTAATTTTACTACAGAAATTACCCATTTTCGAACTTGACCTACATATTATTAAAATAAACATTCTGACAAAGTTTCGTGAAGATGAATTCAAAACAGTGATTTCTAAAGTGTTCACAAGGTTTTCCCTTATTTGGACCTGGTGACCTAGTTTTTGACCCCAAATGGCCCAATATCGAACTCGTGCGAGATTTTGTTGATATTAACGTTCTGACCCAGTTTTGCTAAAATTGAGCCAAAAATGTGGCCCCTAGTGTGGTCACAACAAAAAGTTTGACGACGCACGACGCCGGACGGAGAATGATCCTAATAGCTCACTTTGTGACATGTGAGCTAAAAATGGGAAATTTATTAGACCAAGAGAAGTTGACATTGAATGTCGTACTGATGCCTCTCTTTTGGGTATTGGTGGTTTTGATATTAACTCACATGAGCACACCAATGGTAGATGGACTGTACATGAGTCTAAACATGTATTCAATTATTTAGAATTATTGGCTATTTATTTTACGCTTCAATCACATATAATATCATGATCATAAAGATGTTCATATAGAAGTACAATGTGACAATGTGTGTGTACCCAAGTGAAAATACAACCGGGATCCCTGGCGGGATATACTGGGATCCCAGCGGGATGTGGAATCCCAGCCAGGATTTTCCAGAAAATGCCGGGACGTCCGGGATTCCAAAAAATAAAGATGTGGGATCCCGGATATTTGACCGGGAAAATTATTTAAAACGGGATCCCACTTCTTAAGATCTGGGATCCCGGTTTGTTGAATTTAACAATTCTTAAATTTAAGTCAGCTTTAGGTGTTTGATTAGGAAAATGATTTAGAATGGGATCCCAGATCTTAAACGAAAAAAGATCTGGATCTCTGTTTCTTGAATTTAACAATTCTTATAAATATAATTCAGCTTATTTGTAGTTGGGGGGAAAGAATATTTTTTCTAATGCAACTTTATCTATCTGAACTGGTAAAGAGCAATACTGATTACTGTACAGATGTGTTGTACAAAAATATACCGAATTTTTATTAAGTTTTACAGCACATTAAGATTAAGTGAACTGAATTTTTATTTGAACAAAATTATTCCATGCTTTAGAAACAATATAACAGAAATCCAATTTGATTTAACAGACTGCTAAAAGTCATATCTATCGTAAACGCCCATAAATAAGACCCCTATTTTAATGACAAAAAATTGGGCGTGTCCCATTCATATGGCTGTAGAACTCAATCCCATGTTTTCTAGGACCCAAAACAAACAAAATGGATTCTGAAGTAACAGTTTTTCACACTTACCTACTGTTCATAAATTCCACAAAAATCCTAAACTAGAACTGACACAAAGGTGACTAATACCTCCGCCCCCGCATTGACACTAAGAATGTGATAGTACACTATATGGCTAAGTTCAAGGGGACATAACTCTGGAATGAGTGGATCACTGTGCATGAAAATTGTGTCTTGCACATCTACATTTTGTATTGATAATATATTTCAAGTTTCAATCCAATCCCTTGAAAAATAAGGAAGTAGTTCGCTCCACAAATTAAGAGTGTCATTATTCACTATATGGCTAAGTTCAAGGGGACATAATTCTGGAATGAGTGAATCGCTGGGAATGAAAATTGTGTCTTGCACATCTACATTCCATTGTGATAACATATTATAAGTTTCAATTCAATTTCTTGAAAAATGTGTAAGAAGTTCGCTCCACAAACTTTCGATATTTTATGCGGACGTACGGACCGACCGACCGATCAACCAACCGACCGACATAGTGACTTCAATATACCTCCCTCTCAAACTTCGTTTGCAGCGTGCCTTTGATCTTTAAAATTCACCGCTCTTTGATCCTGCCTCAGTGTTAGTCAATTTATTTTGGGGTACAAAGTTTTCAGGTCTGTGGTACGCACAGGGGTGTCAGTATTCCGATTTTTTATGAAATTCTCTCAAGAAACGGCAAAGTTATATTTAATTAATCTGCACTGAAGGATATTCTTTAATGCAAACTGAGTTAAATATGGAAACAATGTGGTTGATGCAGACCGGTATGCCTAAAGTACGTAAAGTGGCGTAAAGTGGAGTAAAACTGCGTAAAGTGGCGTAAAACAACATATACATGGATGTATTTGATATTTTCGAGTTCTAAACGCTTAACAACATAAAATTAGTGAAATATACAACAAATAATGTAATTTTATCCATTAGTTTAATTTTTTAACTATTATATATACGGTATGAGTATGTAAAATGACCGCGGAAAACGGCGTAAAGTGGCGTAAAGTAACAAATATATGGATGTATTTTATATTATCTAAACAACATGAAAGTAGTGAAATATGCAACAAATAATGTAATTTTATTAAATAATATATTTTGTATGAGTACATAAAATGACCGCGAAAAGCGTCGTGAAGTGGTGTAAAACAACGAATACATGTATGCTTTTTTCAGCTTCGAGTTATTAACGCTTAAAACATAAATTTAGTGAAATATGAAATAAATATTGTAATTTCGTCCATCAATTTAAAAAACTTATACTGAGAATGTAAAGTTGCGTAAAACAACAAATACATGAATGTTTTTTTTTTTAGTTTCGAGTTCTAAACAACATGAATTAAGTGAAAAGTGCAACATCTACTGTAATTGTATCCGCTTTATCAGTTAATGCGCTTAAAGAAATTAATTACTCGAAAAATGCTCTTCGCTTTACAAGTTTATTTTCAATGTCTCAGTTCATACAAGTATGAAAACATGAGTAAACACGCTGCAAACACATTTACAAATATTTGTGTTTCACAACAATTAGTTATATGTGGATGATTTTTAGTACTTAAATAGTAATCATTCTGGTTAACTTATTACAAGACACATGTTAACACCTGTTATTTATAACCAATATATATTTATTTTCTCATTAAACATAATTTCTTTGCAAGTTATTGTAAAAAATATGATAATGCGATTTCGATAATTTCATCTATTTCTAAATTAAACCATTATTTTCACATATGGTACAATTTTGGTCAATTTCCATAAGTAGTCTCCCTTTCGAGATCGAGCTGATTAAGCTGATACCAGCTAATGGATTGTTTCCCTTTAGGTCATCTGATAGAACACATGGTACTGGTCAAAATTTACCGTGTCACAAATATAGCCCCAGGAAATCGATAGGCAATAAAACCGCGGGTGGTTTTATACAAGCTTGTAATATACGTAATTATCTGTGTATGAACATCGATAGTATAATTTGTACAACAGAGAAAATGCTAGCATAGTTGACAAGTAAAAGATGTTAATGCAGTTATAGATTTAATTTTTTTTAAATCCGAAAATCCATGATTATATTATTTTATTAATTTGGTTGTTAATAGCGTTATACAGCACGAGAACCTATTTTCTTATTCATTGATATTACAAGTATTCGAAAACGAAAGTTTGTATGCATGTCAAATTTGATATAATTTATTTGTTGCTTATTGTGTCTAAGGCCGTAAAATGAGTAAAACATTGATATATTAATATTAACAGAACAGAACAGAACAGAATATTTATCAATTGACTTAAGCATTGAGCTCATCGTCATAATCATATATACAACATACAGTAATACACAAACACATGCATGCAACAAATGACAAACTACAATAGTACATATTTAAGAGGGCAAAAATTAGATAGTGGTAAATAGACATTTCATAATAATTATATTATAATGATAATTCGTAGCAAATAAAGTTCAAGTTGATAAAAGAGAAAGGTTATAAGTAGTTTTGGAGCAAACAACATAGTATGCAGAAATATAGAATTTCATAAAAGAATTTCCTCTTAACCATTATTACACGTGAATAATAAAGACCTTTACCAGATACATTGATTAATATTGAATAAACTACTAACAATTCACATATGTGTTTCTTAATGACAAAGCGTGTTTAATATATTTAGCTAAGTTAATAAGTATAGCTTTATTTTCAGTACTAATCAACTCCATAAATTTATACATTGAAGGTTTTACAAAATAATATCTTTTTATATACTGCTTACGCAAAGTTTCAAATTTTGGACATATACAGATAAAATGGTATTCGTCTTCTACATCTGAAGAATCACAATTAGAACAAATTCTCATATTACGAGGAATAAAAGTTCTTGAAGTTCTACCCGTTTGGATCTTTAACGGGTGAACAGATAAACATAACCTGCAAAAATAAAACCGTAAATCACGTGGTAAAATATTGAGATATTTTTCATAACAGAGTGCATGTTTAAAATGCTTATAAATACTTTAAACAGAACTTCTTTCTATATTAGCGTACCATTCTTGTTTATACTGATCAATTACACGTTCTTTAAAAATAATGGGAAATGTTTTACAATCAACCACATAATTATCTGCAAGAACGTATGAAAATCCATAACCATCTAACATATTTTTAACATTGGTGACCCAATTTTTTAACCCTTTTTTGCAATCAACAAGACTTAAATTATACATGGTTTGAATGATGATATTATCAGAGTTTTTAATCTTACACCAGTATTTGATTATTCTTATATAGCGAGATACATAAAGCGGATATCTACCTAGTTCACCGTATATAGCCACCGAGCAGGTGTTATTTTTAACATTGAGTAGTCTTCTGCAAAATTTTAAATGAACTCTTTCGATTTCTTTTGATTTAGTATGACCCCAAATTTCTGATGCGTAGCCTAAGATCGAACCAACAAAAGAATCAAATAGCTGGCATAATGTTTTAGGTTTTAAATCGAATTTTTTACAGTTATGAAGTAATGTATTTAAAGCTTTCAATGCTTTGCCAGTCAAATATTCTTGGTTTAATGTGAAATTACCCGTGTAGTTGAAAACTGTCCCTAAATAATTAAAATCATTAACAACTTCTAAATTTAATCCATCATATAACCATCGCTCATTAGGTAACAATTTCCCTCGTTTTCGAAATACCATTATCTTCGTTTTTGTAGTATTAACCTTTAACCCCCAGGTATTGCAATAATCGTGTAAAGTATTAAGATGATTTTGTAAGTCAGTCGGTGACTCGGCTAGAATGGCCATATCATCTGCAAATAACAAAATTAATAAAACTACATCATCAAAACTTAATTGGGAATCAATACTGTTTTGTAAATATAGCTCTAAATCTTCAATGAATAAAGAGAATAATAGTGGGGATAAGACTTCACCTTGTCTCAAGCCTACAGCTTAATGAAAATAATCGGAAAAACTATTTCATGATTTTACACATGACTTCACCTTGTTATACATATCATGGATAATATGTCGTGTATGACTTTGAAATAGAAAGACAATTCGGATTTTGATCCATTAATCATTAACACCGAGAGCTAGCATTAATTTACACTGGCTGTGTGTAATAAGAATATTCAAACATAATCTAAATAGTCTAGAACAAAGATCGAGGACTTATATATGTAGTTGTAATTGTTTCTTGAAAAATTTCCTCAAAGTCAAAATCCTTCTCGTGAAAATATGAGGAACATAATGTACAAACAATGGTATAAAACTAGCTCTTAACAAAATCAAAATACTGACTATCTATATTTACATAATGATGCTCAATATAAAAAATATCTAAATACAAAATTATCGCTTTTTAATGGCGTATTTCGCACCTTTTCTCGAAACAACAATCAGAAGACCTGCTCAATTCTAATTGCATTAAAACTGTTAATCGACAGATAAACGATATTATGTATAAACTATAGTATTACTATTTACATGTGTATGTCAGTTCGTACTAAAATAAAGCGTAGAAACAATCATGATGAATAGTAAAGATTTTGGTACATTTATTAAAATTAAATATTAGAACTGTACGTATCATAAACACTCGTTTAATCATTTAAAAAATAAAATGCTTTAAGTTTTTACCAAAAAAATAAGAAACTTTCTGTTTAGAATGATTCACTCTTGAGATATTTACTACCGCAGTAGAATTGTATTAACTTTTTAAAAAAATACTCAAAACTGTTCTTACAGTAACACCATAATTGTCTACTGGAATCATCAATTTACACTTATCTTATCTTATTACAATAGAATTATGGAATTAAAATTGTATTTTAGACTTAGTAATAACAACTCATCGTCATTACAACATACACATAACTATGAGTACATGAATTAAAATTTAATGCAATTATCTAATAAATAACAATTCAGTACATGTACAATGGAAAGAAATATTAGATTGTATCAAGGGCATATATGTGACCCGCCACGCGAAAAGGGCCCTTCAGGGTGTGAACGTCATTTTTGAGAAACGTGACGTCAAAAGTCTACACATAAACATCAAACTCCGCGTGTGAAAAAACATTCTGAAGTAGAAGCGTATGATGTCTTGAATAGAAATGTTGACTGTAGGTGTAAAGTTAAATGTTTAGAAAAGTATAGTAATGAATTGATTGAACAACACAAAATGTCTCTCATGGAAATGGAAAAGAATGAAAAAGAAATGTTCATTATTGGTTGTCTCCAAAAGATAGGAAATGAATTCGTAAGTACAAGGTGTGGCAAGAGAAAGAGAATAAGGTACAGATTTGTATTTAATGGTCATTCTGTTTGTAAAAGTACATTTGCTTATATAAATGACATTGGTATGAAAGTGCTGAGGAATATCCAGGAACATGTAAACACAAATGGTCCAGTACCAAGAATTCATGGGAACACTGGTAAGAAACCAAGTCATGCTTTACATTACGAGGAAGTGAAGTATTCAGTTGATTGGCTGATTTGGTTTTTCTGACATACATGGTCTTCCAATGCCTGCTGCTCAAAGAGGACACGATGGTGACCCCCCTGTGTTACTTCCATCAAGTTTGACCAAGAAGGATGTACATGTTAAGTACGCAGACGCCTGTAGCATGCAGCCTCATGTTAAAAAACTAGGCCTGTCCTCTTTCAAGAATGTTTGGAGGCACTGTGTACCACATATCAAAATAATGACACCAAAAGATGATGTGTGTTACAAATGCGAACTATTACGGAAGAGTGTAATAGATGCCCGTACTGAAGGAGAAAAACTGACAGCATCTAGAGACTTAACACAACACATTCAGGTACACTGCTTGATCATTTACACTATAACTATATTTTCATCACTTCTATTCAAAGAAAGGTTGGCTTTAATTAATGATTTCGATACTAATATATGCACAATTAATGAATATTCAATACAATTAATTACATAAATATGAAAGTAAGTCTTCAAAATTAAATTGTATTTTTGAAATTTACATTAATTAGGATGCCCGAACAGAACGCCAAGTATATCATCAGTCAATAAAAGAAGCCAGAGATGAAATGAAAACCCATGTTAGAGTGGAAGGTTCAGTTGTTCCACTGAGTTCCAATCTGAGAAAGGTTAGTAGTAAGTCATACAAATAATGAAATGTAAACAAAATATTTGTCTAACTATTAAGTATATAATAACTTATGTATATGCATTGTATATTCAAAATGTAAAAATACATACTCACAATAGGTATAAATGTCATTAGAAGATAAAGGATTACTTTGATATTATGAGCACTTAAACTTCAGCCTATCTAAAAACGATCTTATTATTAATAATAATCTTAATTATTATTTAGGTTCACTACACATTTGACTACAGTCAAAATGTCACAATTCCACACCATAGTTCCCAGATGGGACCTCTTTATTTTGTTTCTGGTCGAAAAATACACATGTTTGGTGTCCGTATTGACTCAACAGATGAACAGTACAATTACTTGATTGATGAAGATCAGACAATAGGTAATTATAGCTGTTTACTGATACAAATGTCCAACAAACAATGAAATATGTTTCTAAATGATTAATTGATAAGAAAAAAAAAATTCTTGTGTAAATATATATTTGATGGTACATTTGATTGAATGCACACTATGCATTGACAAAACTTAAAAATCATATTTTATATTGTTTAGGTATTGATGGTAGTGGTACACATGGACCAAACTCAGTCATTAGTATGTTACATGACTGTTTGCTTCGACATAGTTTTGGTGAAAGAGAATGTTTCTTTCACGCTGATAATTGTGGATGTAAGTAATTGTATAATTCTTTTATTGTAAATAACATTTAATTCATTTACAGAAAACACTTATATTGCTGTTAAACGTTTTATGTCAAAATGGAGTTAGTATGATACTTGAATGGGAACATTATGTTGAATATTTGTTCATATGACATACTTATTGTAGTGTAACAGAATGTATCATGTGTTTTACACCATGCATTATTACATTACTACATTTTTTATTAAACGGTATCTCTAACAAAATCATAAGGCATAATTTGATTATATAATATCTTTAGTTGATTCACTTCATTTGCAGCCCAAAACAAGAACAAATACATGATGGCTTACTTGAGCTGGAGGATACACCAAGGTTTACATGAAGATATAACTTTACTAATGGCAATTCCTGGTCATACAAAGTATGTTTGTTATTTTCTTTAGTGAAGTTAGAATTCTTACAAAACAAAAACTCTTAAATAAAAACCCAAATAAGGTATAGATTTCCTGAAATTAGTATTATTTGTGAAGACATGTTACTAAAAATATATGTATTTTCAGATGTTTGGTGGATGGTGGTTTTGGGCGTGTTAAAAAACTGTTTAAACGTTCCGACTGTGATAGTCTTGAACAGTTTGCTGATATAGTAAACAGATCTGCTGTCAACAACATTCCTGTCCAATTCAGAAATGGACATGAGGAACAGAACTGGATTTGGTAAATGGTTAACCTGTAGCAGAATTACATTACTAGTAATTGAAATATTAAATTAAATACTTCTATTGTTGAAATAAGTGGCGTAGAATATTGTCACATGTTAAACTTACACTATCAGTATGTAAATGTGAATAATGAACATGTATGTGTGTGCCATTAATTTACTTAATTGTCTCTTTCAGGTATGATTGGAAATCATTTCTGTCAAAATATTTCTTGCCACTGAAAGGAATCCAGAAATACCATTGTTTCAAATTTAAAGCATCTGATAAAACAGCAGTATTTGTTCGTGAGCACTCGGACGGTCCAGAGTTTAGGAAGAATTTGGTAAAACAAAACATCCATATTCCGCTGTATACATATCCTAATCACCTGCAGCCTGCAGGACTGAGCAGTGAACGACAGAATTACCTGTATAAAAAGGTCCGACAATATGTCAGACCGGCTTTTCAGGACATTACTTGTCCCAAATTATCTGAAGAATAGGCCATGATAATTATATTAAAATGATCAATTACAATTAACTTAAGGTATTATATCCATAAAACTGTACTTTTTTTACATACATGCTCAATGCTACTAAAAATGTTGATATTTTGAAAATAGTACAGCCCGATTATCTTTTAAATTATTTGCTTGATAGTTACCATAAATACTTAACTTTATTGTACAACAGTTTGAACATTTTGTAAAATTTGTTGCCTTTGTTGAATATTGGAAAAAAGTGTTATTTCCTGAAGATATTGCACAATGACATACATTTTTGTTTATCAAATTGGATAGATATTGTGTTTTTGCATCTGTTTCTGCTGTTAGTTTTCATTAAAAAAAGATATTTCTTTTTTTAATATCTGAAAAATAGACTACTCATATGTACTTAAGGGCCAATTACCCAAATGATGAATGTTTTTGAAAATTCTCATTGTAAATCATTTTGTGTCATAGAAACCTTTAAAATTTATACAGGTTTCAAAATTCTGTCCGCTCCATTTTGAGATAATAACTTTGGACATTATGTGTATCAACCTTAAGAAAAGCTGTTTTGTAATATTCAATTCATGAAATAAATTAATAACAAAAAAATCATTATATGAAATATATATATTGTTCATAACAAGTTTTTGTTACATTTATATCCGTATATTATGGTATAATATTGATGTTCATAATCATTTCAGGTTTGCATCATAAGCCTAATTTATTGCATTTTTATTCATGTCGTTATGATATTGACATACTCTTTTGTATTGTAAATTTTATGTTAAATTGTTAAATTAAGGTAATGTTAGTATCTAAATATCATACTACAATACATATGATATTTCATAATGATGTTTTTTGTTTCTTTATCATCGGTTGTTTAGTAACGTTTGCAATAAACATACTCATTAACGTACGTCGAAAATGACGTTTATAATGACGTTGCATATTTTCATGTACAAGGTGTATGGTGTACGAAAATATGCGCCAGTCGGTAAATATTTGATATTTTGCAATAAAATAAATTGAATTCACTTCATAAAATGTAACTCTTTCATGTGAGCATAAAACATGTTTTTCTATAAAAATTGCCCTAAGGTCCCTTTTGTCGTGTCACTGGCCATATAATATGTACATATAACAATATACACACAGGTAGTTGTATTTAATACAACTACCTGATGCATACAAATATACTAATAAAAATAACTTAACATTTATTTTCTTTTATGTTTTTCAGACAAACCATGCTGTCAAGTAATTGGAATGAATGATATTGAGAAAACTCGTTTGTCATCTGCTGAGATGACAAAAGAAGAACTAGACATAGTGATATTGGCCCATTTAAGTCAAAATAGGGATGCATCTTGTTACAGAAAACAGACCAAATCGCACACAGAATGCAAAGTTAGAAAACGGTCATCAATGAGGTATCTTTTGTCTGGAAGGGAAATATGTAAAACAACATATTTATTTTCCCATTGAATTGGTGAAAAAAAAAATCTTTGTAAACATTATGATAACCATGGACTTGTTCCTAGATCTCATGGAAATAAATACAAAATGCCACATAATGCAACTGCTACAGCCGATGAAGAAAAGGTTATTAACTTTATTTGTACATATGCAGACATCAATGGTCTCCCATTACCTGGTAGGATGCCTAAAATGAAGGATTATACTGTAATGATGCTACCTAGTGATCGCAGTAAGTCTCAAATATGGAGAGAATATGTTAAGAGCTCTACTGAGTCTGGTATGAAAGCTGTCGGCAAGTCAAAGTTTAAATCATTGTGGAACAAATATTTGCCTGACATTGCAGTAATGAAAATATCATCTGATCTGTGTGACACATGCCAAACTAACAATAACTTAATCATGAAATCTGCTAATTGTGATGAGGAGGTAAAATCAGCTCGTCTCAGAAATCAAGAACATCATTTAAAACTTGCCCAAGAATGTAGACTTTATTACAGGCAACAATGTGAAGAATCTAACAATTACTGGAACTTGTTACAAGATCATGAAAAGGAAGGAAACATTCAGGGACCAATTCATATTTCATTTGATTATGCCCAGAACTTGTTATATCCATACTCTCCCCAACAAGTAGGACCTATGTACTTTAAGTCCCCCAGGAAATGCTCAATCTTTGGTATCTGCATTGAACATCTACCCAAACAAGTCAACTATTTGATTGATGAAAGTGATCTGACAGGTAAAGGTGCTAATGAGACCATCAGCTATCTAAATCATTATTTATCAAACCATGTTAATTCAATTAGAAAGCTAAATTTTCATTGTGACAATTGTGGTGGACAAAATGAGAACAACTATTTAATGCAGTACATGTGCTGGCCAATCATGAATGGGTTAAATGATGACATTGAAGTTTCATTTATGTTGGCCTACCAAACTCGTTTCGGTCCAGATTGGTGTTTTGGCTTATTGAAATTGAAATATAGAAGAAGTTTTGTTTATTCAATGAATAATTTATCAGATGTTGTTAATTCATCGACCACAAAAGGTATCAATGTACCTCAGATGATAAGAAGCCTGTCCACCAATGAGATTATGGTTAAGTCATACAACTGGAAGAAGTATTTCCAAGGCTTTTTTAAAACCATTCCTAACCTAAGTCAGTACCATCATTCTAGATTTACACATACAAATCCAGGCTCAGTGTATCTTAGCGAGTACCCATCATCTCAAGAGGTCTGCTTCAAAATGCTGAAAGCTGATATAGAATTACCTGATCCTACAAATAAACCAGATATCATACTACCTCCTGGCTTATCAGCGGAGAGATCGTGGCACATATATGAGAATCTTCGTAAACATTGTGCTGACCCCTACATGGACATGACATGCCCAAGACCAACAGTATCTAAGCCAGTGCATTTGAAATATGTACTTAGTATTGGTTCAAAAAGAAAAAAGCAAACTGATAGTGACTGCTGAAAAGAAAAATAGCAAAATATATATGTATTGTGCTTTCATATTGTGCTTTCAAGTTGACTCAACAATGACCAGCTAGCATATGTAACAATTCAATGTATTGCCTTCAAGTTGCATAAACACATATGTTTCTTTTCTGTATTGTATTATGTTAAAGATTTTGCCACATTGTCAGTTTGTATTAGTTAAATTGACAAGCTGCTGTATTTGTCTATGATATACATGTGTATATTAATTTTGATATTCATAGTATTTATTCAATGGTCAAGAATACAGCTTGATATTTCACAAGTACATGT
This sequence comes from Lutraria lutraria, assembly GCA_964023205.1. Lineage (NCBI taxonomy): Eukaryota > Metazoa > Mollusca > Bivalvia > Venerida > Mactridae > Lutraria > Lutraria lutraria. Next base: position 2,436,890 of record OZ026844.1, on the reverse strand, counting down.
TTCTATTGATGTATGATGATATGTTGTTCTACATGTGCATCATGGGCCAGTGGCCTTAATACTTGTAAATAAATGAAATGTACTTTTCTGATGTGCCTGCTAAATGATGCATAAAAATGTTTCTATTATAAAAATAGTATTGCCATTCATCATTATTTCTTTGTATAGTCACATTGGATATTGTAATTCATTTTATGATACATTTTAACATTTTGTTGTTTTAATTATTGTTGCTTTTGTTGAAAAATATTGAATTTTGTAGATATTGTATGCTGATCTGCATTTTTGTTTCCATCAAATTATATTTATAATGTGCTATTGCATCCTTTTACCATGAGTTTTCATGGAAGTGGATGATCTTTTTTCTCTATATTCATTAAAGAATGTGTAACTCCCATAGATTTTAATGCAAATGGTAAGACAAAATAGCTCAATGGAATAGCATCGATGTATGTGAAAAATCTCATGGTTAATAATTTTCTATCATGGAAACTCATAACAAGTATAAACATTTCCAAAATCTTTCTGTCCTATTTTGAGATAATATTTTTGGGATTGAGAATCCTATAATACCTTAAGAAAACTACCAATACCATGAATTTGTTTCTGTTGCCATGGTTACTATTAGTACACAATGTTTTTGATGACTGTTGATTGTTCTAGTTATCTGTTTGTATTAAATGTATATTACAGCTTAAATTAGGAATTTCGATTCAGACTTCCGCTTCCGGTCACCGGGTAACAACAGTAAACAAAAAAAAAAGCCTGACAAAAAATAGAAAAAAGAAGATAGCTGGTTCTACACTTCGATGTCCTCCCCTCCCTTCCCTACTACACTGCATACAAGTTCCCCAGCGTATCATCCCACCTTTAGCTACCTTCCAAATTTGTCGTTTCACTTGATATTACATTGATATTACATTTTTCATAGTTTATTTTCACTTCCGGTAGTCTCGCAAATTTTTTCTTTTATAGTGTAGGTGTTTTCGGATAGAGACTTCCGGATAAACAAACATTATATCCCTGTTATTATATACAATATTGAGTTTGTTTATCTTTGTGTGTGTGTCTTCAACAATAGTTATCGTAAAAATAGAGCTCATGATATTAGTTTAGTCATTATTGATAATATATTGCATTTATTCTCATAGCAATATTATAGTCTACCCCCAATTTATATTAGCTATTACAATCATTTTAAGTATTATATATAATCTCTTTACAGTATTCCCTGCCGAGCCATCCCTGTGTTGTTTTTTCTCCCCCCCCCCCATCATGCCTTACAGGGCCGGCAGGGATGCCAAATATGATTCAAGGGTTCTAAACCCAAAAAGGCACCCGCTGGACATTAGTAGGCTTGTTGGATCTGCTCTTGACCCCATGGACCAGCACCGCGTTACGGTCCCCAACAAATACATATGCATTCTTAAAGCTAGGGGTCCAGACAGTCTACTTTCCCAGCTGAATGTTATAAAACTGGGAAAACTATTATGTATCAAAATGCCACTAGTCCAGCGGGTGACCCCCTTGTCCTCAGGGTCGGTGATGTTGGAATTCAAGGGAGTGGAACCCCTGGCTAAGGTGATAAATGATCATAATCTGTGCCTCGGGGGCTGCAGGGTGGTAGCCTCACTCCCCCAGCAGGACCGGGTCACAGATATGATCATCCATGGAGTACCCATGGATATTGACTTAAATGAGCTCCGCCCAAAACTTACTTTCGAACCATCAAACGGGGTGGAGCTCATTCAAATTAATAGAATTTATAATAAATCGGGCAAAGGGACAGGGGCAGTTAAATTGACTTTTCGGGGGGCTGTACCATTGTACATTAAAATTAGGGATACAAAAATTTCATTTAAAACTGAGCAATTTGTATATTCCCCAGGGTTCTCAATAACAGCAGGCTGCAGGCCAATTTAACCGCTTAGAAATGTTTTTGGGCCGGTTAGGAATCTCAAAAGTTTGAAAATATTGCTAGAAAATGCCTGATTCCCCCCTAGCAGGCCTGTTAGTCTAGCTTTTGGGCCTGTTGGCCACAAACTTATTGAGAACCCTGTTCCCCCATGAGGTGCTTCAGATGCCAGGGGTTCGGCCATAGAGCCACTACATGTAAGCTCCCCCAGACCTGTGCTAGGTGTTCGGGACCCCACGACCATTGCAGCGAGCCCTCCCTTATTTGGCCCAACTGCAATGGAGACCATCCTGCTTGGTACCCGGGATGCCCAGCCTATATGAAGGCCCAATGCATAACTATGTTAATGAAAAAATAGGGCATCCCGTGGTCTAGGGCTGTGGCTGTTGTAGATCGAGCCGATAAGAACTACAGCAGTCCACCAGGGAAGGCCTCTGTCTGCCCGGAGTCACCCATTACAAGCATTAGTATGACCTCCTCCCCGGGCGACGTGTCCGCCTCCCCCCCGGCTGATGTAAGCTTGGAGGGGGGGAGGACCGTGTCCGGGTTGGGGGCCAGTGATACTTCGGCCCCACAAACACCAGCCGGGCAGGTGGATGTCCCGATCTTACAGGGCACCTCTACGCCTAGAGAGACCCCTGAGTCCTCACCAGCAAGACCTGATCGCGGGGGAGACTCCTTGACTTAGGTCTCGGACATCTCCTCTGCGGTCAGCGACTGCAGTAACTTTAACGTAACAGAGGAGGACTCGGTGGTCCCTATCCACTCCACTTTTTTCGGCTCTTACCATGAGCTGTCTATATCTGGAGTGGTTGCTATTGAGGAAACTCCAATAAAGAGCACTCCCGGTGTCAACACAAGCACTTGCACAAACTCACCAAAGAAAACATTCAGAGAACAACACCTTGAAATTTCAAATAAGAAACAAACAACAAAAATATTAACATCACATCTTACAGACATTATTTCAAACATTATATTAGACAAAGCAAGACCAACAAGACACAACCTTAAAACATTCATAGAAAAATCTTTACAAAAACAACTATTTCATGAAGAAAACAATGACAAATCACACACTATAGAACAAAACCTGAAACCTAGTATACAAAATATAGACAAACCGGGAGTGTCTCTAAGTTGCCCCGTACCCCGGACACCTGGCAAAATGGTCAGGATCAGGAGAAAGGTAACCAGTACTCCTGGTAAACTAAAAATGGGTAGGAGACTATTAAGCAAAATGCCGTCTCCTAGTAGGCAACAGTGTAAAGCGGCCACTAAGAAAATAGCCAAGCCTAAGCCTAACCATGTGTAGTAAATTAAATATAATCTCATTCAATGCTCAAATTTTGAGCCCTCTAAAATTGTCTGAACTAAAAATTTTGTTGAATAAAAATCCACATATAGATATTTTATGTATCCAGGAAGCTAGGTTCAATAAAAATATGTCAAAAAAATATTCCTGGATTCAATTTAGAACATAAACCTTATACAGAAAAGAAAACCTTATGTGGTGGTTTGGCAATTTACATTAAAGATTCCATTAATTATGAGAACATCAGGGTAGACAACCCCAGGGATCAAAATGGTACCTCTAAAATAGAGTACCAATTAATCAAAATCCATACCTCCAAACAATCTTTAAATTTAGCTAACATTTATTCTAGAGGATGTGATCTAGACTCTCTAGATCACATCATTAAGTGCTTCCCAACTCAAAATGAGGCAATTGATAGTATCATAACTGGGGACTTTAATGCTCATCATGTTGAGTGGGGCTCTAAAATCTCAGACCGTCATGGGAGGGATATTTTGGAATGGGCTGAAAAACATGATTTGATCTTATTCAATGACGGCACACCAACAAGAATAGACAAATCTAATGGGAACATGTCAAATATTGACTTAACTTTTGGAACATCCAAAATTGCCTCAGTTTCAGCTTGGGGAGTTCATGAGGATACCCTGGGGTCAGATCATTTCCCAATCTTAATCTCAATTAATTTGCCAAAATTCAACAGGTCAAAATTCAGGAACAAAAAATTTAAAATTAAATAAAACTGATTGGGAAAAATTCAAAATTATTAGTAAGTCCCTTAATCAAAATCTAGTCTACTCTGATGATATCAATGAACACCTATCAAATTTGACAGATTCTATCCTACACATGGTTAGGGAGTGTACCCCAGCCCCCGCATCCCATAAAAAATCAAAAGTACAGGTCCAGTGGTGGAGTGAAGAATGTCATGAAGCAGTACAGGGCAGAAAAAAAGCTTTAAGTAGGGCTAAAAGAAATCCATGCCCAGCTAATATCTCTCAATTAAAATCAGCTGAACAGAATGCTAAAAATACTATCTTAAAAGCAAAACAAGAGAATTGGCAAAAGTTTTGTGAATCTTTAACTTTTCCTAGGGCCAATTCTCAACTCTTTTGGAATAAAATCAAAAAATTATCAGGCAAAAGAATTAGCCCTGTACCGTTGCTTAAAATATAAAGATGATATAGCTTAAACACCCTTTGAAAAGGCTCAATTTTTAGTAAGACACTATAAAGAGGTATCAAGTGACTCAAATTTATCGCCTGAAACTTTAGTATATCAAAAAAACTTTGAGTCACAGCATCGCGATGAAATATATGAGCCGGGGTTAAACGATACTCCATTGAATAAACCGTTTACCTTAAAAGAACTAAAGAGGTGCATTCATGACAGGAAAAACATCTTCTTTGGCTTAACCTTTATAATAGGGTGTGGAGTGAGGGGTTATATCCATCAAACTGGAAAGAAGCTTGCATTATACCTATCAAAAAACCAAATAAGGATAGTGAAGAGCCAAAATCTTATAGACCAATTAGCCTTACATCTCACTCTGGGAAATTGCTAGAGGCGATGGTTAAGGCCCGTTTAGACCACCATATTGAATTTAATAATTACTTAGATCCCTCTCAGTCTGGCTTTAGAAAGGGAAGGAGCACTTTAGATCAATTAGCTCAATTACAACATGATATAATTGCAGCCAAAAACAGGGGCCGAACAGTGCTAGCCATTTTTCTAGATCTACAGGCAGCATTTGATTTAACTTGGCACTTCGGTGTCCTTTATAAGTTGAAAGAATATGGTATAACGGGAGCTTGTTTCCAGTACCTCAGGTCTTTCCTAGAAGGGCGTAAAATACAAGTAAGGGTAAGCGGTACCCTCTCAGACCAAGAAAGTGTCTTGAGAGGTACCCCTCAGGGCGCGATTCTCTCCCCTCTTCTTTTCAATTTACTTATTAATAATCTTCCTGTATCCATCTCAAAATCCGACATGTCATTAAGTCAATTTGCAGATGATTATGGCACATGGATAACAGGCAAAAATCTTAAGAATATGGCCACTAAGGCACAAAAAGGGTTAGATATGATTTGGGAATGGGCTCAAAACTGGGGTTTCAAAATATCCAAAGAAAAAACTGTCGGTATTCTTTTTGGGCACCAGCCGCAGCATAAATTAGATATACACCTTGGTGGTACACAAATAAAATTTGAAAAAATGACAAAATTCTAAGGTATGATTTTAGACAAAAAAATTACTTTTAAACTTCATATTGAATACTTAATTAAACAGTGTACCACTAATCTTAACATGATGAAAATGCTTAAACATTCTGACTTTGGAGCAAATAAAAAAAGCTTATTGCTCCTTTATATCTCCCTTATTAGATCCAAAATTGACTATGGTGCTGAAATTTATGCTGCAGCTGCCCCAACTTCATTAGAAAAACTGGATAAAATTCAATATAAAGCCCTAAGGATTGCCCTGGGGGCCCTTAGCTCCACCCCTACTCACAAACTGGAAGCGGAGGCTGGAGTACTTCCCTTGGCTATCAGGCGCAAGGCCCACACTGTCAAATACTGGGCCAGAGCACAATCAAGGGGAAACAACCCCGTGAACTCCATCTTTGGGACCGGATACTTCACCAAGAATAAATTAAATATAAAAATAACGCCCCCCCATTTGGGTCTTCAACCCAAAACTTGGTGGAGGAGTTCGTTCTCAGAGACATACAGGTAGCAGACTTCAGACCAGAAATTGAACATCCATGGTTAATGCCCTCGCCTCAGATTGACCTCACCCTATCTAACCTAAATTTAAAAAATCAACTTCCCCATTTAAGTAATATTCAAGTTAAACTGTACTCAGAAGAAAATTATAATAACCATTTTAGCATTTACACGGATGGATCAAAATGTCCCCAATCAGGAAAAGTATCAGCAGCATTTTACATTCCCTCAATAAATTTCTCATCTGTTGATAGGCTTTCGGACAATTTGTCAATCTATTCAGCAGAAATGATAGCATTAATTAATTCAATGAGCTGGGTAATTCTAAATAAACCAAAAAACACGGTTATATTTTCGGATTCTCTTTCGGCGCTGCAGTCAATTCAAAATTATCATAGTAAATCCAGACCGGACCTTTTAGAACAAATCATCATCCTAAATTATTCCATCCAACAAGCCGGTCTGGATATTACACTAGTCTGGTGCCCAGCTCATATAGGTGTTGGGGGAAATGAGGTGGCCGATAGGGCTGCAAAATCTGGCCTGGATCATGTGACTGTTGATACCAAAGTCAAACTCTCACCCACTGAAATAAGTTCTTTGGTCAGGTCACAGTCTGTCAAGCGCTGGAAAGATCATTATTCCAGTGTGATGACAGGTAGCTGTGATTCTGTCCAATATTCAATGGGGCTCAGATGGCCCGAGGTTTATTCCTCTAACCAAAAACTAGACAAATGTATAAGCCGTCTGAGACTGGGTACAAATTTGTTGTCCGGTGCCCAAGGAAAATATGTCCTGGGACTGGACCCCATTTGTGCCTGGTGTAGAGTATTGAACTCAACCAGTCATTTTCTGCTACACTGTGGGGTTCACTTCACTCCCAGACTTGAGTTAAAGACTGCCCTTGTAAATTCAGGTCTAACTTTCAACCTGAAAAACATTTTATTCCCTAAAAGGGCAGTTCAACACTCAGTCTTTAATGCCTTAGAAATGTTTATAAAATCTTGTCATATGACAGATAAAATCTAAGACCCCAGGTCCAGACTTGTGTGCTAATGTAGCCAGGCTGCTGAGATATCTGAACAATATTAATAATGAATATTAAAAAATTTTCAACATAATTACTTAGAATAATATATTGTATTATAATCTAAGTTAAAATATAAGAAGTTTAAATTTTTCTAGTAAATCCCTATTTTAATGTACTTCTTAACTAATTTTACCTTATCTTAAGTACATTGTTATTTTTATCTGTAAATGATTTATAACAATCATTTAAATTTTACAACATAATTACTTAGAATAAAATTATGTATTGTTATCTAAGTCAAATCATAAGAAGTTTTAACCTTACTAGTTAATCTTAACTTTAATATACTCATTAAACATTTGTCTTATCTTATCCTAAGTTCATTGTTATTTTTACCATATATCTTAAATGTAACTCTTCCAATATGGAATAACATCATCAATGGAAGTAATGTATGATCTGATAATCCTTTGTATCAAATCTTTACATAATTTTATAGTAATAGATAATTGGATAGTCCACATAAACTGATATTATTATTCAGTTTCATATCTTATATGACATTTCAATATGCAGTGATCTATCTGCATGCCTGGCTACATATAACTGTTATAAACTCTTTTATTGAAATGAATTCAATCTTGAATTCTAAAATTATATTCAATTATTAGTAGAAATTGAGATTAAGATACAAACTTAACATTCTATTTAGAATGCTTATTACATTTAGCTTTATTTTAACATTATTAATACTTTTTTTAGAATAAATCCCTTATCTAAATAAGGATATCTTACACTTTATATTTTACATGGTAAAAGTTTTAATATTAATAAAACCATGTAATTAAATTACTTGGTTGAAAGATAATATCTTAATGTACATGTTAACCTATGAATAAATAAAAATAATCTTCATAGGTAAATCTTACATAGTAATAAAACTAAGTAAAGAAGTTAAAAATTTTAGTTTAGCTTAGTTTTTTACAAAGTATTTAATAGCACACTATAGTCTGGACTGGGAAAGGGAGTGAACTCTGGCCCACCCATTTCAGGAGTACTGAATTAAATGTGAATGCCCCAGCTATAACAACCCAGCTAAATTCAACTTGTTATTAGGGTCTGGGTGTGACCGGATGGCTCAATTAGCAGACAATATATAGTTCTGAGTCCAAATTGAGCCCCGTGCCACACTCTGGACCCTCTTATTCAACTACAGCCCTTATTATAAACTTAGTAATACTGATGTGAGTGAGTCAAAGTGGTAATTCACTCTCACTCCATCAGTACATTTTAAACTCCCTTAAAAAACTTCAACCCTGTCAACCCAAATAAAAATTCTTATAAAAACAATGCAGGCCATAAGTGCGATCCATGTTCTATACATGTAGATCCACTGTGACAGGGCCTGCATTGTAAATACTGTCTAAATATACATCTTTGTATACCTGTAAAATATAATAGCTGGGGCGGATTAATTTAATGTTGCCTTTCCCTGGTCCTAAAACAACATCACCGATCAGGGACAAGAGAATTACTATATAATATGTATTTTAAATTAAATCATCCCTCTGTGTAGAATAAATTTTTTACCTGTACAAAGTGTAATATACAATTCAGGGCTCAAAAAAACCGACAATTTGCCGGTCCAGACCGAATTTCAACGCCTCGGACCGATTTTAGCAGCAGAAATGGGTTAAAAAATCGGTCTATAAATGTTCCATAAATTTCATAAAATTCGGTCCAAATCGCATTGTACGTGCAAAATGTCACAAACCTTCCTGTATATTGTTCGCACCACTCTAATTACCCCCCAATTAACACGTCAAGATGCCTGCAGCGATCTTTTGTTAATCCGATCGATGGTAATTAGTCCAAACTCGTGGTCACATGTAAACTGGTTCTCATTGACTTGTCTGTAATTCGGTGTACAGCAACATGGAACGGGAACCAGTTTATGTTTACATGCAGACGATTTTACTCGTTTGACTCTAGAACAGTTCTGAAAGTTAATCAAACGCGCAAGAGATTTATTTACGTGAACACCCGCTGCATGGAGTTGTCTCCCGCGACGATCTTCAAATCTGTATTTAAATTGACATCTAAAACATTGACATTACGATAGTCAGAAAGCCTTGCCCGATCATAAAGTAAAGTAAACATTAGATGTGAATGAATTTCGCTCGATTTACTCTAGAACAGTCCTGCATGTTCATCGAACGTACACGGTTCCGTAATACATTTTCGCGACCCTTACTGAATTTAGAAATTGTTCTTCGTAGCTCGTGTTTTGGCTCTAATAATACATAATGGAGCATATTAATTTGTTTCTAATAATTTAAAGTTAGACTGTCACTCATATATTACGATAAACCGGGATGCTGCATGTTTTCAATGGTGACAACTTACGTATAGGTAACGTGCGGGGGGGGGTACATTTTCGCCTAAAATGGGGGGGGCGACTCTGGACCGATTTTGATTTCAACTTTTTAGATGCCCTGGTATGCAAACCAGACGATGTACTTCGCATAAGTCTAAATAAAAATATGTTCTGTTCTGTATTAATAACTTTGGAGTAACTTCATGTTTTCTTTTACATAAATGACATACTGTATAAATAAAGAACAGAACAGATTTTTATTTTAAAGGCGTGTACAGAGTACATAGTCATATACATAATAACAAACATATTTGCATACATGGATAACATGGTAAACAGACAATAGATAGAAATAAAGAATTACATGTACATAGAAAGAGGACAAACATGTAAGTAATTAATTAGACAGGATGGTTGCTCTTAGCTCTAATTTTAATGCATTTTTAATATACAGAGAGATTTTACGTAATTTCACATCATTTTCACTTTGTAGAAGTTGAATAAATCTAGACATAGAGGGCCTAGTGACATAGTAATAAGGGATGTATTTTCTTCGTAATTCGATAAAACAGGGGAAAATAAAATCTGTTCTGTTCTGTATAAATAAAGTAATTTTCATTTATAAAAACAACATGTCATTTTCTCAAAGGAAGTGGTTGATATTGCACAAAAATATTACTATAAACATTGGTGACATCCTATATGACATATTGACACTTCGGTACCTCTGTGGCATGTGGCTTCATTAGCACCTTTCCATTGGCTGCTGAGCTTTCAAGGGACCTTATCTTGTACTCGAGATTGCCAGTTTCTTCCAAAAAAAAAAATTTTGCTTAAAGCTATCAGAGTTCTTAAAGTTTTAAAATCGTTCTAGATAGTGTTTTTTAATTACCACAGTTATTTTGTGCTGTATTCATTTGGTGACCTAATTGTATCTGGATGGAACCTCGCTCACTAATGAAATAAATGTAAAATTGATATAGACATTAATTATTCATTTTTTTAATCAAATTTTAAATGATTGCATTTTTTAAATATTTTTTTTTCATTTTGGCATTTCCCTTTTCAATGACCTTCTGAGTGGTTATTTGGTGTTTGACTATCACCATCGAAATTCAAAAGCACTAACTGCGCCAACGCCAGGTCCCAAGCCCTGGGTATAAAAGCAGGAGGGGTGCTTTGTAATAATATAAGTTACCACTAATGGTCAAGTCATCCATGTATATGTTGTTTTACGCCACTTTACGCCGTTTTCCACGGTCACTTTACATACTCATATGGTATATATTAGTTGTAAAAAATAAACTAATGGATAAAATCACATTATTTTTTGCATATTTCACTAATTCTATGTTGTTAAGCGTTTAGAACTCGAAAAAATCAAATACATCCATGTATATGTTGTTTTACGCCACTTTATGCCGTTTAACGTCACTTTACGCCACTTCACGTACTTTAGGCACACCCGATGCAAAAGAGGTCGGCCATGTATGTTTTTTCTCAGATCATCTTTTTGAAAAATAGTGTGCCAAAAACAATACCATTCATGCACTTAATGATCGATATCAAATACTGTTTCCTCACTGAATTAAATCCATCAAATTATAATAATTTCAAGCGCGAACTACGACGTTCTCAATTAAACTCCACGTGCCGATGACGTCACGCTTTGCCAGGAATAATCTCGAGAGGCGATGCGAATGTTAGAAAAATGGCGTCTGCAGAGGGAATTCGTACTCATCGATTTCAACGACGGATACTCTAAAGAGATTGCAGTATCATACATAAAAAACCTGGACGTACGTGATTACATGGACTAGCATGCCGGGGAGGAGGTGGAAGACCCCTATCCTGACACGAGCGGCGTTTTCGGAGGAACTATTACAGCATTGTAAGTGGTATGATTTTTCTTTTACCGTTATTTTTTCACCTCTTAGACGTTTACTTCCAATTTCCACCCAGCCACCGCGTCAAAAATAAATTTGAGGTGACAAGTCACCGTGGACTGAAATTGCCACCCTAAATTGTCCCTATGGCCATTTCCTGGTACATCGTGAATTGACCGTCAAGGAGGAAACACCATGGTCAAGGTGGACGAACGCAGTAGTTTCACGGTGATTTATTGACTATGGTTTATTTCTCAACTACAAAATTTATACAACATACAAAGCATTCATCAGTCACATGCTAAGCAGCAGTTTCAACACAACTTCACATTGGGATTTAAGTGATAGATATAAGCCGAAAACTGTCCATTATGAAAAATATTGGAGTGTTTGAGGCGCGTAGCGCCGAAGACACTCCAATATTTTACATAATGGGCAGTTTGAGGTTTATATGTAACTTAAATCATTTCGATAGGATTACACAATTCATTGACCATGACAATTTATCATTCTTAAAGGCATCCGTCGACTTAATCATGCTAGTTCCCAATGACAATCAAATGATTCATTTTGATTTTCTTTCCTGTTTTTTTTTTTGGATAAATTAATACACTTTACTCATTAAAAGTCACTAAAGAAGACTATTGGCTTTAAAAAAGTAGTAGGGATTCATTTACTTGCATTATTATGACCAGATAAATAGATAAAATAGCGTTTGAATTTAACTGCTTAAAAGCCATCACGGAAGATACCTTTAAATCAACTCTTTCAATCACACTGCACGGGTAGCACGAGGAATATACATTTTATTCAAACCTATTCGCATCGACTCAAGTCGTGTCATTCCTATGTATTCATTTGTTGGGAATGGGTTTGTAAAGCAGCGTGGAATAATTTGGAAGATGTAAATAGGAAAAACTGTTTATGTAGGATTTCCGTCTAACACTTTTGTTTGATTTAATTTGTTATATTTCAAGGTATGAATTGTATTGAAAATTTGTTCATATTGAGTATTATGAAATTTGATCAATTAATTCTTCATATATATTTTTGTTGTAATAGGAGGAATATAATGCAACCGGTGCGGGGCTTAACCCGCAATTTCCTGCTTGCAAGTCAGAAAGCTCTACCAACTGAGCTTATCGGGTTATTAATATTACAGCCAGTTCATAAATACAAGTACAATGTACAGTACTGCTACATTCATCCTACTGTTTTATTCAAATTAATTTATCGCGTCAACCAGAGGTTTTTTGACTAACCCAATTTTTGCTTCACCATAAGTGTAGTATTCCAAGGTTGGTCTCACATTCATGTCACCAAAGGTAATAGGAAGAGGAAATTAATGTACCCGATGCGTGGCTCGAATCCTCGACCTACTTCTTGCAAGTCAGATGCCCTGCAAACTGAGCTAATCGGACAGTACTACGAGTACTATGATACAGTACTGCTACATTTTCATTAAAATCTTTAAAAAAAGACCATGGACTTCTATACATATATACAAATCCTTGACAAGACTCGTAAGATATATTTATTTTCAGATCATTAAAGCATTCGATAATCTTACGCATGCGTCGTTTTTAGTGTCCAAAGGGGTAGGTTCACTTAGGGCCTAAAATGGCCCTGTGTCAGAATTCCTAGATATTTTGACAGTATAACATATTGGATGCTTCTTCCTCAAAAACATGTTTCAAATTGTTCCGAAATGAGTATTGTTGCCATAGCAACGAAATAATTTTTTTTGATAAATATGGAAAAACCTCAAAATTTCTGTTTCATGGCCTCAATGATCTTTTTATGATGTGGGTGTGACCGTGTAAATTAACTTAAGTGATAATATATGTTTATTCCGTGGTTGCTATGGAAACGTGTAAGTCACGTGATTGGACATATGAAGTTCTTTTTCTTATTTTTATCGAAGATATACGAAATAGTTGGTCAATTAACATAAACCCGGAAAAGTGTCATACTTGTATCAAGAATGTGTGAATAAATCACGTACGTGATTCTAAAGCTTTTCATAATATGGCCTGGTTTATGTACCCCCTGTATAATTGAATTCCTAATATTTTTCATCAAATATCGAAGATGAAATAAATCGTGAAAAGGTCCCATTCGTTCTATTTTAACTTGCAATGGAGTTGTCAACATCTAAGGTAGCAATTACACTAAAACATAATTTTCTAAACACTTTAATATAACAATAATCGAATTTGAAAGTACCATACCGTATGCTACGATTCGTCATCCTTGTTTAGTACAGTTCAAAGGAGTGAGAATTAAAATATGAAGTCCCACACCCGACACATTTATATTTTGCGTATGTGTTGTTTAGGCCCAGACTAATAACTGTTCAAAGTTTCGTGGTGTCGGTTGGAGGACTTCATAGTACAATATCGATAAATGTACGAGATTTCGTATCAGTTTCCGGCAATGTCTGTCTGAATAATTCCTTTCGTTTTAATGATTTCTGGACGATGGAGACCATACATTTCAGAATAAATTGTTCAGTTTGCACTTACTACATTACTGAAGTTTTGTTCAAGAAGAAAATCTCCGACAAATCCCTGTCGAAGACAAATAAAACGTTTATCCGATTAATGTATCCATATCCGAATCGCTAATAATAAAGGGAGACAAGTCCGCAGCGTTCTTTACTCTACAGCGTCTAGTGATACGGACGGTTATTTGTCGTATGCTCGTTGAACTGGCGAATATAGAGGATCAAGTAAGTAATTGATGTTTATTCTTTGATATTTTCATGATTCTGAGCCATAGATAGATATGTGTAAGGATAAATCGCACCGTGATCACCGTTAATCACCAACTTGACGAAGTCGGTCATTTTGCTGAAATTATACAATAACAAACGCACAATTTATGTGTGTGATTCTAGCCTATGATGTGCGAAGCATTAGGTACTGAGGTAGTGTGGTAAATGAATCAGACTGTAATGTGGCTGTGACCCCTTCTCTTGTAAGACTTACGCAAAAATCACCCCCCCCCACCAATTTGAAATTGCTTACAAGGTGTGTACTGGATAACGGTGTAGATCAGAGACGTGTAATACAAGAGATAGGCAACTACGCGAAATCTCCCAATATCTCGTATGTCAATCGCGATATTTAGCGTGATTGCTCAGTTCGGTATATAGTACGTCTACACGGTACGAGACCGGATAGTGTGGTCGATTATACAGTATATATGAATAATTCGGAAAGGGCATGCGAGTGACATTATCGAAAACAAAAAGACTTATAATTATATTTAATATATTAGAGACGTTGATCCATAACTGTCAGAATTTAGGGTCTTTAATATATCTTTGCTGTTTTCGACTATACAATATGACCGATTTTTTATTGATGCTTGTGTACAATGTGGGTTATTCTGTTTAGCGACATAAAATAATTTCCTTAAAAAATGAAATTTATAGACCTCATTCATTGTTCATCAGTCAACACCTCTCACTTATTTTTGAAGGTGTGAAGTTGATATATTGTCCTTACATAAACACGACATGCAGTTGCCAATTATATTTTTTCTCTGTAATTTATTTTTGAGTATAACTCTAGTACTTACATCACGTCTTCCTCAGACTTTCTCTCATGGCATGACGAATGTCTAGATTTAAGATTACTTTTGGTGAATATACCGATTATGGAAACAATTAATCTGTTTCCAACAAACAACAGTTGGAAACTGACAATGTCACCAAAAAAACATGACTGAATCATCTTAAAGATGATAGATCTATGGATTTTCTTATTTTTTTGTGGAATTTTGTTACTAATGCTGCACATAGATGTTCGGCGCGTTGCTTATCTATTAATTTAATATGTCATCGCATAATATTATTAATATCAACATGTACCATATTGAAAAAAAATACTAACAATTTTTTTTTTCAATGTCATACATTTTGTTATTTTTGGCAGGCCTTTGAAGTTAACATCAAGTGGCTATCTTGTGTGAAAATTTGTTTTGTTTACGATATTAGATGTTAATTGGTGCAATCACCAAGGGAATTACTGGTCCCAGAACAGTATGGGTCCATAGATATCATCAGAAACATGTGTCACCAAAAGTTTTATGGTCATGCATTGTTTATTACAGCTGACATGTGTGACACTTCAAGACTAATATACACAATCAGATAACATTCAATAATGAAAAATCCATTATTAAAAAAACAATGTGTTTGCGAAAAAGAAATACCCAATAAATCACGAAGTTTACTTGAAAAACTACAGGTGTCAAATAAATCAGTAGAATAAAAAATATATACATATTTAATTTTTCTTGTATAGAATAAACACAAATGTTATGACCCGGCGTAGAATTTAACTGAAACTTTCAGTCTTTAAAGGGTAGCCAATTTATATTTTAATTCTGAGGCAAATATCCTCATTTGAGAGTGTTGAAACTTCGGGCAACCATCAATCACACATTATCACAGTCTAAAATAATGGAATAATAGAAATAAAGCTAATAGTTCTCAAGTTTTAGCGAGTACAGTTTTGATGTATTTGCTAGGCCTAGAATTTCACTCGAATAATCAGACTTTTTAGAGTGACATCAGTTTAAACATAAATTAAGACATATAATCGAATCTGAGAGCATTGAAACTTCGGGCAACCATCAATCATGTATCAACAAAGTCAAAAAGAATTGAATTTTTGAAATCCAGAAATTAGTTTTCGAGTTTTAGCGAGTACAGTTTTGATGTTATGACTCGGCCAGGAATTTCAGTGAAACTTTCAGTCTTTAAAGCGTAACCATTTTAAATTTGAATTCTGAGGCAAATAGCCTCATTTAAGAGTGTTGAAACTTCGGGCAACCATCAACCACATATCAACAAAGTCAAAATAACTTGAATTATAGAAATCAAACGAATAGTTCTAAAGTTTTAGCGAGTACAGTTTTGATGTATTTGCTAGGCCTAGAATTTCACTCGAATAATCAGACTTTAAGAGTGACATCAGATTAAACATAGATTAAGACATATAATCGAATCTGAGAGCATTGAAACTTCGGGCAACCATCAATCATGTATCAACAAAGTCAAAAAGAATTGAATTTTTGAAATCCAGAAATTAGTTTTCGAGTTTTAGCGAGTACAGTTTTGATGTTATGACTCGGCCAGGAATTGCAGTGAAACTTTCAGTCTTTAAAGCGTAACCATTTTGATTTGAATTCTGAGGTAATTATCCTCATTTTAGAGGGTTGAAACTTCGGGCAACCATCAACCACATATCAACAAAGTCAAAATAACTTGAATCATGTAAATCAAACTAATAGTTCTGAGGTTTTAGCGAGTACAGTTTTGATGTATTTGCTAGGCCTAGAATTTCACTCGAATAATCAGACTTTAAGGGTGATATCAGTTTAAACATAAATTATGACATATAATCGAATCTGAGAGCATTGAAACTTCGGGCAACCATCAATCATGTATCAACAAAGTCAAAATAACTTTTATTATTTAAATCCATCAATTAGTTCTCGAGTTTTAGCGAGTACAGTTTTGAAGTTCTGGCCTTCCCCACCCACCGCAAGTTACAACGCAACTCCACTCAGTACTCTACTTGTTTATTTCAATGAACTCGTCGAGTATGTATATAAATATATATATGCACACACACGAAATGATCTAATAATAATTTTCTAAATTTTATGCATTCAGCTAGTGTTCGATATTTGTGAAGTGAAGTTGATTAACAGAGACGTAAGCAACCGTATCTCAATGATACAAAATGGCGGACGACAGTTGCGGTTGTTGATCGCGTGAGAAATCCCGCGGCGCATACGAGATTTCCCGGTATTTCCTTATCTCAAAGAACGAGTTGCCTATCTCTTGTATTATACGTCTCTGTGTAGATCTAGCTAAATTTAGAATGGAAATTGAAGAAGGAGAAATAATCACTGCCATGGACAAGTATTGTAATTTATATGTTCACATCTCCTGAACAAATGCCAGTAGTCAAATGCTCAAAATCTCTTCTAATATAGTGCCCACAATCAATAAATATAATGCAGTCGGCTGCCATCTTTCTTTCCTCGAATGATCTAAATAACAATGTACAAAAAAAAACCTCTGAAGGTCACATGGCGTCATAACGTAGCAGTGAAGTTATTACGCCTGTTCAAAGTCCAAACAATAATTTCAACACAGAACTATTTTTTAACGGATGTGGCATAAAAATGAGCACCTGCATTCAAAAATGCAGACGACAGTGAAATAAAGCTAGTTTTTCAGAGAAAAGCTACGCATTTTTATTGAATCATTAGTATTTCATGTATTTTTTAATATAAAATAAATTTTAATGCATACTTATTCTCAAAATGATGTTTTAACTCGTTGACAATGGTTAGTTATGCATGATGATTGTATATTACGGATATTATTATATACTATAAGATGCACCGTTATTTGGATAACACCGGTAAACGGGGTATTGACTATACTATCACATTATTGGTCAAAAATAAAAAGGGGTCATGGGTGTTTTTGTCTATTTTAATACTTCATGTGACGCACCAGTTATATATATATTAAGGTAAACATTCTTGATAGTTGGTGAACATTAATTGACTGATTGAAAGATGTTTAAACTTAAATTGTATTATATTTTTGTTTTAGACACTGAGAGGCATCTTCTGAAGGCATGCGACAGTTTATTGAATGGTATCATTATCACTGTTCCTACTGATACCATATATGGTATAGCTGGTTATCACAGAACACAGAGGGTATATGACAGGAGAATTTATGAAATAATGAAAAGAGATTGTAATAAAGTAAAACCTATTGCTATAAGTGTAGGAAATGTGGAAGACTTCTACAAGTAAGTTTTGTCTTCTGAATGAAATGTTTTTTGTATTTTTATTATGCCCCCTCCATTTTGCATTCCAATGGCGGTAGGTCATGACGTGACGGTGTAACCCCTGTCTGTCCAAACTTTGGATTACAAGAGATAACGCAAAAGATATATATTTCACGATAATTAATAGCGATACTGTGGTGTCATAAGAAACAATTTCATAATGTAATATACTGTCTGTCGTGTTTGTGATATTGATAATATGAAAATAATATTGTACTTATTGAATCCTAAAATTCAATGAAAATCATATTTCTATAACTTTCAATACAGATACTTATTCAGCAAAACATTTTTTTAATTTCAGTGCTGACCAGTAAATGTAGCATCACTTTATGCAAGAATATTCTTTCAACAAAGATGACAGATGTGTGATAAAGAAGTTTATTTTTTGTCCCATTGGATATCATGATATTGGTAAGATGTTATCTACCCTGGAGTAGGGTTCTCAATAACAACAGGCTGCAGGCCAATTTAGCCGCTTAGAAATGTGTTTGGGCCGGTTAGGAATCTCAAAAGCTTGTAGAACATTGTTATAAAATGCCTTAACCCCCCTTGGCAGGCCCGTTAGTCTAGCTATTGGGCCTGTTGGCCACACACTTATTGAGAACCCTGCTGAGTGAGTGGAGTTGATCTTCCTGGGTTGTTTGGAACTCATATTAAAAGCGTAGATTATTACTGGTGTACCCCAGCAAGCAAAGTTTAATAAGGTGTATATTTGAGTCACTCATTATGTGGGGCAGTCCGTCCACAGTGTTACACATGTTTTGTGTAGCCGACAACTTTCACATTCCTTTGGCGATTGCAATGAAATTTGAATATGTCATCACCATGAAGTATAGGTGTGAAAGACCCAATTTCCATGCCTAGTGAAATTGCTCATGGTGAGCTATTGCAATTGCGTAATTTTCGTTATCAGTACACAATTGATTTAAACAACATCTCACAGGGCCCTCATTTGACATTTTTTGGAGCCAAAATTCGGGCCCATTCCCCTCCCAAAATGATATACTTTTTTCCCAATTTTTATTTAAATACAGCTATTTTAAGCTTAAAATGTTTATTGCAGGTTATAAGGCAGTTGAAAAAATCCCCTGAAATTCCCCTTTTTCCTAGAAATGATGTGAAATTCCCCTACCTGAGGGCCCCTGCCCATTCCCCTAATGTGCAGCTAGGGTACTGTCTCATTCTCAAACAGTTTGCCAATTTCAATGACACTCTACAATGATGTACTCTAAAAAAGTGGTCAAAAAATTAAATTTTATTGAAACTTCTGATTGACATAGCAACCAATGGAAAAAACTGTTCAACTCTTCTTGTCCAAAACCATAGAGCCTAGAACTTATTTGGTGTGTAGCATTGTGTAATGGAACTTAAAGCCCCATTAGCTTTTTTAAATACAGCAATCAGTCTTCAAGAAAAACTTTTTTAAGCACTGGACATTCGGTCCAGTGAAAATGCAAACTTTACTGGACCGAATGAACTTTTAGTGGACCGAAATGAGAATACACAAAATTCTATATAATTTGGCTGTATGTCATATTTTTGGAAGTTTATTCAAATATTTCATTTTTTTGTTCTGAAAAAAAAAAGGTAAAATTATCACTGAAAAATTTACTGGACCTTCGGACCACTGACATTTTCAAATTAACCAGACCTATGGCCATTTTGGTGGCCTCGGTCCAAGGTCTGGTGCTAAATTCGAAGACTGAGCAATACAGAACAATAGATGTAATGACAGTAAAATATAATAAGTACCGGTATATCTTATTGGCTCTAAAACATATTTACACAATGCCTTTCTTTAGCCCGTCTCATAGAAATGTTGTCAGATGCCTTTTCTTATTTTTTTGCAATATTATTTAAAAAGAAATACTGTGCTATATCTCTATATGTACTTTGTGATTAAAAAAGAAAATTTTGGAATGTTTTTATTGCAAGTAAAAGTCAATTTCACTGGTAAGAAATCTTTCTAGGTTAAAAAAGACCTATTTTATTTTTAACATTCAAAATGCTAATGGGGCTTTAACCAACCTTTTTCAAATTATGGAGCTGGGGTCAAAATTGACACTGCCACTGGGGTCACTTGATTTATATAGGCTAAAAGTATTTAGAAGAATTTATAAAATGTTCTTGTCAGAAACTACAATTCCTAGACTTAGATACTTCAGATGTTGCATTTTCTATTGGACTTCTGCAAACCTTTTTCAAATGATGGCCCAGAGTCAAGTTTGCTCCGCCCTTGTGGTTACTTGATTTATATAGGCTCATATAGGAAAAGCATTCTTTTCCACATGTCAAGACCTTTTTTCTGTTGAAGGGGTGAGGGGTGAATTTCCCACTATTTTTGTAATTCAGTAAAATACTTTGAGGAAATTAGTCACTTCTGTTACAAAGCTCTATTGCCTATATAGGACTTTGAATTGTACTATACTACTATATAAAAAAAAAATAGAACTTTGGGGTTTCATGAACAATGGAGTGAATATATCAGCCCTGTATGTATTACCATACTTGAACCATACTAACTTATTACAGTGGGAAAAGGTCATTTGAGGTTATTACCGAATCCTTATGACCAAATCCCTTACTCTGGCGTTAACATGAGAACATAATTATGTCCAAAAGCTATTTTGTCAATATCTCTTTACAAAGCCTCCCCGTCAGTACCTTCAGTGCTTTGATTTATGATAAAAATGAATGCAGTATTGTACTGCATGTGTGAAAAAAGTCGCATACTGGTTATTCATAGTTCTGTAACCACCATTACAGATACCTGTTAATCCCTACTGGTGTTTACACTTCAGGGACTAGAGGTATGCCCACCATTTGTCCTTCTGTCTGGTCTGTCTTAAAACTTTCTCCTGTGAAAACTCAACCACCATAGATATAAGCTAGGTTGAAGAAATTTTGTATGTGATCATATACATAAATATATGGCATGTTAAGATACTTGTAGTGTATCTACTAGTGCTTTTATACCCAAGCATGGGTAATCTTTTGACTGGACAGGTCCAAATTTTAGAATTTCTCCAACCAGTCAACGTCAAGGTCCACCGGTAGGGGACTTTTGTGTTATGAACCACAATAGCAACTTGTTCAGTGTTTAGCATTTTATGACATTTTTCTCTACTTTCAGTGCTAACCAGTAGATAACATTCATCACTTTCTTCAAGAATATTCATTGAATAAATAAAGATAAGTGATAAAAAGGTTGATACAATTTGGTCTTTCCTGGTTTGTTTGTGACTTGTGTGAGTGGTGGAGCTGTCATGGAAACATTGACTTTATAGTGTGGAGCAGCTTTATGGAAGAAATATTGATAAATGTATACAGTTCAGACTGGGATATCAACAGTATAACATACCATGTGTCTCTGTAATTAAAATAAATACCCTGTATTTCTTTTCAATTTGCTATGAAACAATTGTAATGTATTGTGAAACATATTCAACACAGAGATGTTTGACATGGTTGTTCATCTACAGGGTTCTTACATTATGTAGTTGACACGACTTTTAGTTGACTTGTTATTTGGTTCGCTTTTCTTAAATAGACAATTATACAACCACACATGCAATGTGTAAAGACATTATGAAATGCATGACTTTTGCATTTATTAACAATTAATGAAAACTTGTAAATATTCTTTATGCTCTTGTATTACATTGCTTAAGTGTTACATTACTATGTCTATAGTAAAACTGTTGACATATACTTTTGTACACAAGAATTTTCTGCTTTTGTTACTGTTCATTATATAATGATGAACCAATTTTGACATTCACTATAATGTCTATGATGGTGCGTCTTTGATAGTTACTGTGTTTCTTAAATTGATCTGTTCATATCGATATTAATTTTAAAACTATATATATTGTCCATGGAAGTTTTGAACCTTTGTAATAGATCAATGGCTATTACAAATATTATTGTGGCAATTTAATTGTCTGTATATTCATGTGTTAATATTTGTTGATGCAATCTACTGATACAGAATAAGTTATCACTTCATTTTTTTACATTTCTGTCATTTTTGTTTATATTTGTATGTAATGTTACATATCTTAATTTTTTACCCATGACTAATTGGTTTGGTTGCTTTGAATTGCATTTTCCATTACAGCTAAGATGTGTTACTAATGAAAAAGTTTTTGCTTGCCCTTCACTTGAAACTTTAATTACTTATTTATTTTTATTCATAACTCTTTGTAAGAAACTGTAATTTTTAGCTCATTCATATATGATTATTTGAACAGGTTATGTTCATATGTAGAAGAAGGATTTTTTCTTTATAGCATACATTTGTGATCATATCTTTTGTAGCCAAATCAAAAACAGTTTTCTTAGTGAATTTATAAAGGAATTTATATACTGAATTCAGGTATGGCTCCAGTAAAATGTATTCTCTGTGCAAAGAAACTAAGAATTCACCAAAGAAGGCCAGTAAATAAAAGAATTTCTAAATATTTACAGAAATGTTTTCTGCTTGACAGCTCTCATACAGACTTCATATGTGGTAAATGTAGCCGACCAGCGTACGATACAACTGAATACCTGAATGTTTATAACCTGTCCTCTAGTAATGCCGTTTTTAATCAGAATACCTTGAATTCTTCATTTAGTCCGCCATCTGTCCGCCTTAACTTTGATAGTGTTTCAAGGAGCCATGCATATTGTTTCATTTGCAAAAGGCCAGGTCCAAAACTGATTAATATTCCATTAAAACTAAGAACTGACACTTTTATTCATCATAATGTCTTAATTACTTCTAGCAGTAGATGCTGTCCTGTTCATTTGAATAGCTCTCTTGATCAATTTAATAATGATGTTTATCCAAATCTGAAAACAATTGATTTTGCGCTTGTAAACAGAAAAACTATTACAGATTTATTGACTGAAGTGAGACATATTGCTCTAAATTCCACACAACAATGCATTTCTTTTGATAATATTGATGCTTTTTCGGACACTGACTTATGCAACCTAACATATCTAAATAAAGAACAATTTCTTGATTTATTTAATTACATGAGACCACATTTAAAGAATACCTCAAGTAGATCATCAGTAACTTCACTTGGTTTATTTTTGTTTAAATTAAGGTCTGGAATTTCTAATAAACTATTGTCGACGCTTTTCAAATTATCCAAATCTAGTATAAGAAGGGCTGTACACAGTGTACGCATTGTTCTCATGTCATCATTTGTACCTTTCAATTTAGGTTTTCAACACATAAATAGGGAACAGGTTATCAATGAACATACAAGAACACTTGCACAGTCACTACTTGCTGAAAACAATGAACAGGTTATATTGGTTCTAGATGGCACATATATATACATACAAAAAAGTAACAATTTTCATTTTCAAAGAAGGTCTTATAGTTTTCATAAAGGACGACCACTAGTTAAACCTATGGTTATTGTCAGCACATCCGGTTATTTCATTAGTGTGTTAGGACCTTACTTTGCAGACAGTAAAAATAATGATTCATCAATTCTCAACCACATTTTGTTAAACAACATAGAAGAAATAAAAACATGGGTTAATCCAAATGATGTCTTTGTGGTTGACAGAGGTTTTCGAGACTCATTGAAACTTCTCGAAGATCTTGGTATTAAGGCTGAAATTCCAGCTTTTTTGCCTAGGGGACAAAATCAGTTAACAACTGAAGATGCCAACACAAGTAGGCTGGTCACCAAAGTGAGATGGGTAGTTGAGTCAGCCAACTCACGTATAAAAAGATGGAAGTATCTGGATCATGTATTGCCTACAAACCAGGTACCATTCATAGGGCATTATGTCAAAATAATATGTGCCATCTCAAATAAGTATTTCAAAGATTTAAACAACACAAGTAATTGTACAGCTGATGACATGATGGCTAATGTTATGTTGAACCGAGTCAATAAAACTAATGATTTAAAAGAATTTGTTATTGAAAATGCTTTGGACAGGAGATGCGTCACTAAATGGATTAACATTGAAGACAATAGTTCTATTGACTTTCCAGTCTTAGATGATCAAACTTTGAGACTTTTGACCTTAGGCACATATCAACTTAAATTAAGTTCAAATTATATTCAAGAATACTTAGGTAGTGATTGTGATTTTCAAATGTACTGTGAAAATAGTGGATTAATAAGAGTAAAACTCCAAAGTAGACACATTTCATCCAAGTCATACTATGTATGGATTCAGTATGATTCTGACCATGTCATTGCCTGGTATTGCAAATGTAAAGCCGGAGCAAGGACAGTTGGAACATGTTCTCATGTTGCAGCTGTTCTTTGGTATTTAGGCCAGACAATGTACATGGGCAATGAAAGGTATGGCGTGAAGGATTGGTCTCAATTTTTACAAGATGCCGCCGCTATTCCTGAATCCATTGATATGTCTGACTCGGATGAAAGTGTTCCTGAAGAGTAGATTTCTGTATTTTTAATCCTTTTCAACTAAAAAATTTATGAATGGTTTTTTATGTAATACCTGTATTATCATTAAAGTCCATTAGCATTTTGCTTTAGAAAAATGTATGCAAAAAACAAGCAATTGCTAATATTATCCCAAGATAACAATTACCGACAAAACAAGCCTTATTTCTTCTTAAAACACTCATTTCGCTGTGAATTTTGCTTTTCTTAACTGGAAATATATAAAGCGTGTGACGTCTCTTCATGACGTGTGCATAACATGACTGCGGAAAACACAGCTGTTCTATAAATAGCATTTTTTTTCAATGATTTTGAAAAAAATACAATAGTGGTTTCGGAAACATTTTTTCTTGCTATAAAGTATGCATAGGAGGAAAACACCCCGGATTCCTCTGTTATAGGACAAACGGTAACTATTACAACCGATAAATTTATATGCTTATGGGACTTTAACATAGGTACATTTTAATCATCCTCTGTTACTTATTAGGTGTCCTCTAGTCAGTAAGTCTGTTCTATAAGAATATCAAGATTTTCCTTCTTTAACAAAGTCTATGAACTTCTCAAACTCTCCTAAATGTGGTTTTTCAGAATGTCATTAACATAGATGGCCTAAGACACTGTTTGTTTGTTTATATTGCGTTTTATGCCCCTTTTCAACAGTCAGAGTCACATGAGGCGGACAGTTCACTTAAGCATCGTTCCTTGGAAGAACCAGTACTAGACTCCCATCATCCGTAAGCAACTGCCTACTTTCTCACATAAAGAGACATAATCGGTAGCGGGGCTCAAACCCACAACACTATCATTGAGAGGCTACAATGATTTTAAGTCAGCAACCTTAACCACTCGAACACGATTCAAAGGCGGGTCTACTAAAACACTTACTTAAGTCATTTACAATGCATTTATTATGTAAGGAAATGTTCTTACAAGAATACTTATTTGACAGTTTATGATGTCATGAGTTAGAAAAATATTTTAACAAATAAATAAGGTTTCCTTCTTTGGTGGATGTACTAATGCTAAAATTGCTACTGATTAATAGTTATGTGTAGTCTTATTCGGGTATATGTACATGTATTTATAAAGTAGTATTGACATTTCACCTTTTCCTAACTATAACTACAGTTTCACTCATTATGTCACCTTAGTCATTTGAACATTTATTGTCTCAGTAATATTAATATGCTTCCAGCCAAAAGTCATGAGTTTTTGTTTTTTGTAAAATAATAAGTATTTAAAAAATAATTCAGAATTTTTACTGATAGCAATGTCGTAATGCAAAACGATAACATTGTACAAACTTGTGTTATTCTGTTTAACATTTGTGCATGATTTTCATGTGTATATCTTCATTTATCAGTGGTAATGGCGAAATACAGGCCTTAAAATTAGATATGATATAGATATATATATATATGTGTGTGTGCGTGAAATGTAAATATCATTACATTACAAACAGCATAGTAAACTTTTGAATAATAAGCATTTCAATGCAAAGTCTGGTTCACATTCCATATGCATTTGTCTGGCTTGATAGACATCATGTTTGCTTTGCATACGCATTATTACATGTAGGTTTTAATTCATGCTGTTCAATATCATTGTTAACATGCTGATACTATTTGTGTTGCAGTATATATGCTAAATGTTGTGTTCTCCATTTGTTGCCAATTGAATGTTGTTGTTAAGACATATTTAACAAATGAAAAATCCCAAAACATGACAAATGGAAAAAATAATGTGATAACTTATTCTATATCAGTACAATCACCATGGCAGCTGTAAATCACTTGTACTCATGCATCTAAATCAAATTCACTATGATGTTAATTTGATGCATTATTACATATTTGTATTTGTGCAGTTGATAAAAATTGTTTCATTTAACAACTGATTGTGATATGTACAATTTCGTTCCTTTGATTGGCAACTGTTGTGATCATTCTTGCTAATTGTATTTGTGTTCATAGCTTGCTTGTATATATATGCTATTATTATATGAAATAGAACTTTGTTTATATTATAGATGTAAATTCACAACATACCTGGGCCAATATGTATAAGTTTAGTGTCCAAAGTAGGTCAAGGTCACAGGGTCATTTTGTTTAAAAAAAATCCTACATTTCTGTTAAGAAACTGCTACGACCTGTTACCAAGAACCCCCACACATATATTCCGGGTTTTGTGATTCGATCATTTTTTACGGAATTATGACCCTTTGTTTACTTGTGTGATTGTAACAGCAAAATGCTCTTTCTCAATGAATTTTGATTAAACTTTCATGTAATTATTGTTCTCAATGATATCCAAGATTTCATATTCAATTATTTTTGACGGAATTTTGGCACTTTCTTTATTTTGTGCATATGTAATATATACAGAAATACTCTTGTGCGAAACTCATACATTTCTCAAAGGATAAGTGTCTGCAGAATGAAAACCCGGTTCTGTGACAATGCCTGTCTCTTGTTTGCAGAGTTATTGCCCTTGCTTACATTTGTTTTTAATTGCTGGCAGAGTTATTACCCTTTGTTTATGTGTATCATTGAACAGGGGCATTGTTTTTCATAAACACATCTTGTTTTATCCATATCCAATGTTTTTATTGTTCAATACATATTTTTATGTACAAAAGAAGTCTTAATGTCAATATGTGATGTATTTTTCAATTGATTAATCAACATTTCAAAGTAGTCAAGGATTGATTACTCATAAGTTTTACATTTAACCTTAATTCTTAAATTAAGTTTTATTCAACCTTAATTAATGTTTCTGAACAGTTTAACCTTCCTGGTCACAGTCTTGATTTTTCTTTATGCTTATAGGTAAAGTTTTACCACCACTTCTCCACAATGTAAGTTTGAATTAAGACAATTATTTCTGTGATATATCTCAACATATCTAACTGTGATAGTTTATTTTAAAACCATATTTATTACACTTAATATGAATTTTATGATAATTGTTAATTTAATGTAACTTGTATGTGTTTATAAATTATGTGTGTTTTAAAGCCAAAATAAAATCAATTAACCAATCAAAATTCATTATATTTATGCTGTATGCTTCATAATAAAATTTGAGGCTTTTAATATGCTTGTTATCTTATAATCATCACATCATAAAAAATGGTCACAGTTGTACATTTCTACAATTCTACTGTTACTACAAAAGTTCTTTGTTACATGAACACAAAACACTTGAATGATTAACAAAATGTTTGTGAGAATTTGACGAGGATAAGTAATTGCTGAACCAAAAAAACCGATGAAAGGTTTCAATGGAAACAGATTTCTAAAGATACAATTCTACTGAAAATAATCAGTATTACTACAAAGAAATTGTATGATAACTATATAGAGAGAATACAGAATGAAATCAATTTGAAAATATATATGAAAGAATTGTTTATGATTGATTGATAGACACGGCTAAAAACCACATCGAATATGATGCGTTTTTATATAAAAGCTCAAAAATGAGATTTTTAATTATTTTCAAAGTGTTACCATAGCAACAAAAAGAAAGCTATCATAAATGTTTGAAGACACTTCTTGATAGTTAATTGATAGACACTGCTGAAATCCACATTGAATATGATGCATTTTTTATGAAAACTCAAAAATGATATTTTTTCTAATTATTTCCAAAGTGTTACCATGGCAACGAAAATAAAACTTTGGTAAAATGGTTGAAGATATATATAGAAGAATTATTTATAATTAAATGACAGACACTACTGAAAACCACATTGAATATGATGCATTTTTTATGAAAACTCAAAAATGATATTTTTCTAATTATTTCCAAAGTGTTACTATGGCAACGAAAAGAAAACTTTGATAAATGTTTGAAGATATATAGAAAACAATTCTTCATAGTTAAATGATAGACACTGCTGAAAATCACATTGAATATGATTCGGTTTTTTTTTATTAAAATTCAAAAATGAGTTTTTAATTATTTCCAAATTGTTACCTTGGCAACAAAAAGAAAACTTTAATAAAAATTGTCAACATCACTTTACAATACTTTTACAACAAAAAGTATCAAGTTTCATCCAAACAGTAGATGAAAAAAAGCATTTTTTCATTTTTAAGCAGAATTTTCTTCTGGTTGCCATGGCAACGCTTTCAATGGTTGAGCTTTAATAATCATTTTTTCTTCAATTACAATGAATGGTGAACATATAATGAGATTTTGGACAGAAATTGACACAGGGCCATTTTAGGCCCTAAGTGAACCTACCCCTTTGAGTTGCAGTCCAATATGTCGACTACACTCCAATATTACAAAAAATAACGGACAGCTGTCCATTCAGAGCGATCCGTTCGTAAATTTATTGGACAGTGAGAACAAAAGGATGACGTCACAGGAATGATTTAATTGCAATGAAGTCTGACCTTGTTGACATAGCCTAATACGCGTTTAACTAAGGAAATTCCTGTTCAATTTATGTGGGTAAAATATTAACCAGAGATAAAGATATACGTCATCTGATTGACAGGTAACATCATCCATGACGTCAGTTAGGCCTACATTAACATTATATACTTAGTAATATTTCAACAGTGCTAAAAATAGAAAATCAATACAGTTCAACTCTGGCAAGACAAATTGCACCAGTTCACCCGTTTGTGCAAAATTACATACGGACTTTAAAATTAATTATTGTGTTTTAGTGCTCTGTTCTGTTAATGCCTGATAGTATTTTTTTACTACTCGGCCATAGACAGACCGGAACAGTACGCAGACGCTACCAGTACGCGGACACCCTCGTATTAGACGAGTTTTAAAGATTTAAAACGTCCTGTACGATACCGATATTACTTACCTATATTCGCAGCAAACTTACCTTTCTTCCGGTATGATACATATACTTAGTCCAGTCATCATAATTTTTTGGGGGAATTAATTAGTACATAAGCCATTTTTGGTATGTTGGTTCTGTTTGTGGTGAATAACACCCAGAAAAAAGTCCCCAAGAATCCTATGGTGCAAAAGCGATATTTTGGGGCTAAAAGTTGAAAAAAATAAATCAAACTGGGAATTTCAGGAATCGATGTATAACTCAAAAACTATTTGGCCAAATGAGTTTTAATTTTCCAAGATGATGTGTATTGATAAAAGACATCATTTTGATTTAGTTTTACTTTCGAGTCGCATCCAAAATGGCCGCCATAATCCAAAATGGCCGCCAAAATGTTGTTTTTACTGTTTAAATCCAAATTTGACTGATTGTCTCTTATATCAGTCATTCTAATTTCAAATGTAAAAAGAATAAACATTACTTTTATCTTATTTATGATGAATTTATTAAAAAAAAACAAATAGCGAAACTTATAAAAGCACACAATGTAATTTTGGGCACGAACTGTATAAAAACTCGAATATGACATTCTAGAGCACTATATTTGTTCAAGTTCAGAATTATGCCCAAGACACTTTTAACTTTTGATATTGATGAATATTAACAACTTTTGTATTTTAATGAACTTGATTATTCATTGCATAAATCCAATATGGCCGCTCCAATCCAAAATGGCCGCCAAATTGTTTTACTGTTTAATTCCAAATTTGACTATTTTGTCATATTCTAATTACAAATGTAAGAAGAAAAGAAATTACTTTTATATTATTTGTGATGAGTTTCTTTTCAAAGTCAATATTGAATTTATAAAGCTCACGATGTAATTTTGGGCATAAACTGTGTAAAACACAAAAATGACATTCTAGAACCACTATAATTATTCAACTTTAGAATTATGCCTAAGACATTTTTAACATTTGATATTGGTAAATACTGAGAACTTTTGTATTTTAATGTTCATTATGCATGATATAAATCCAATATGAGTGCTAAAATTATAGAGTCGATAGGTCATACAATAAAAATACACAATTAATCAGACAATAATGAAAGATGCCAATGCAAAGACCTATCTACATCCTGCAATAGGTTCCTAAGTCTCTTCGCTTTAATCTTTTCTGAATAGTTCTCAGATGAAGAAATTTTTTAAAATGCAGTAGCTAGTGCCTCTTCCTGAGGGTAGGTAGTCTGTATCATTGTTGTCAACAGACAAATGCTTAATTGGAGATAAGTCTTCTCCATTGACTTTGTGGACCATACCTACGTTTTTCTAATCGAGGTGATATTATTCAGTTTTGAGACAAAGTCTCCCAATTATTTTAGTGATTTTCGAGCTTTTGTTCTTGGTATACAAAATGAGTTAATTAAGATTGTTATCAGTTAGTATCAGTTTGAATTTCCTTAGGGCTTCCTTGAGGGTTTAGGTAGCCCATATATAGTCATCATTATACCATACATTTGTAGTTTGTCATGGCTGCTAGAGTTTGTGGAGGTCAGATGGATTGAGCCTTCAGCTGTCTCCATGGGCAGTGAAGTAACAATGTTATAGACACATCCTCACTATTGTCTTAACTTTTCATGAGTAATCATAAGTCTGGTCTCAAAGAAGTTTTTTTCA
This sequence comes from Lutraria lutraria, assembly GCA_964023205.1. Taxonomy (NCBI): domain Eukaryota; kingdom Metazoa; phylum Mollusca; class Bivalvia; order Venerida; family Mactridae; genus Lutraria; species Lutraria lutraria. The sequence continues at coordinate 2,405,823 of OZ026844.1, read as the reverse complement.
AATTCGCTATTGCTAGCTTCCACAGTTTGGATTGGTCTTAGACAGACGGACATGCTGATGAAATAAGCTGGGAAAGCGGTCACTTCCACAAGTGTCATCTCCAACTTTTTATGTAAAAGTATCTTAGCAACGTTAATTTAGGCTACACAGAGATAGATTTGTTCAGGCACACAAGACCTGGGATGAGAGAAACAACTTAATATCTCTTCCAAAACCAAGAGAAGTACAATTAAATCATCTGGTCCAGACAAAGTCTATTATCAATTAATTTCTTAAACGCCCATTCATACTCTTTCTCTTTTACTTGATACGTTTAATAATGTATGGGAATCCGGATGAACTCCCTTTTTCTTAGCATTGCTAATTCCTATTCCTAAGCTGGGCTTTCACGCAATACACAGATGCCACCTTCCACTTTTTATTGTGGCTTTCTTCCGTGTCCAAGTGGGAAACTCTCTTTCAGATCCACACAAACAATAAATGGTTGTGCAACAGGGCTGTATCCTCTGTGTCACCCCATTTAGTATCAAAATTAATAGTGAAGTTGAAATTTTAAATCCAGGAGAAGACTGCTCCCTTTATGTAAATGGCTTTACTTGAATCCTTTGATGTTTTGAGTCGAAAGACAAGAACCTCGTTAAAAGACGGCTCCATCAATGATATACTTGATAGGAAACTTTGTCGGATCAAAATGGTGTCACAGTTTCAATACATTTTTAAATGCATCCGGAACTATGTCTTATTATATGGTCAACACATCAATTCAGGTTGTACCAGACTTTGATTATCTATAGTGATTATATTTGACTCCAGACTTACATTTATATTAGTCATATTAAATCACTCAAAAAAGTAATTGCTAGAAGACTCAATACCTCCTGAAAGTTGTCACTGACTGAGGATCTAACAGAAAAGTACTAATACGTTTATATCGGTCTCTTATCCATTCAGAACTGGACTCCGGATCCATTGTATATGAATCAGCCTGGAAATCATATCTGATAGCCCTTGAATCACTACATATGCATAGTTAAAGACCTGTCCCGGGAGCCTCTATGTTGAGGCAAATGAAATACTAGTAATAAGTATCCCTTTTTTAACAACAAAAACTTGCCGCCCATTATACATTTGTATTTTAAATAAAAAAATAAATTTCTTTAACAATACATACCAAGTTGTTAATTACACTTTATCAAAATATATCTTTGAATGTAATTCCACCACTTGGCATTTTCCAAACCAAATACCAAGAACGAAAGAAACATATACCACATGCACCAACCCATGTAATCTGATGTTATATAATCTGTATCACTATAATGTAATACAATGTAAATGAGATTAGTCTCACACACTCTTATTTTTTTGTCACTACATATCAATTGCTACTATTTCATTTTACATTTTTAGTTGCGCTTCAGTTCTTATTAACATGACTATATATCCTTTTACCAATCTGATAGCATACTTCTTGACGTCCTCTTATTTAATTTCGCTTTACATGACTGATGTTGTCGATGCGCCGTAAAACATTAAACAATGCATTTCCAACAGTGAAAATTGATATAAGGATTCATTGTAATAAAAAGTAATCACATAAAAATCACCGCCACTAACATATTCATTGTACATTATATAACTACTAACCTCCACAAAAATGCGTCTGAAACAAAAGAAGTCCAATACATTCTTGCTACCTAGAACTACTTCTTGGTTACTAAAGTACCAAATCTATGTTTTTGGAAGGTGATACTTTCCTACATCATCATATTCAAAATAGTTACCCTCGGCCCAATAACAGGACAGAAAACAGTACCACTTGTTGTATATATTGCAGAGTGAGACTTTTGATACAAGCTGAAGTTATTACTGCAGAAATATTATGTTATGGCAACTTAAACTGTAAAACTTTTAAGTATAATGTATAATAATTAAGTATTCAAACACACAAAAGTTTCATTCATAAACAGTTACAGTTGAGGTAACAAGATTTACTAATATTGAAAATAGTTTCATTCACTATTTAAAGTAGTGGTCGAACATATGGTGGTGATTTACGCCACGTCGTACGAGTTTCCGCATTTTCGCCACGAAAATGCTAAAATACGACAAAGTTGACTTTCCATCAGTACTTGCAGTACTTTGATTAATCTTTATAATGTAAATTACTAAAATATATTGATTAAATACTTTTCAATGCTAAAATACTGGAAAAAGCTACTAACTTGACAGTTCTTTATTGCAAAAAATATTTCAAACATAGTATACGACCATTCAAAAATTAATCTTAAACCGAATGAAGTTTGGGCGGCCATATTGGATTATGGCGGCCATCTTGGATTCTAAGCCAATATAAAAAACATTCAAAAAGATGCTGTTGATAAATTTTTACCAGTGTAGAAAATTTAAAATGTCAGGAATGAACTGTTTTTGAGTTACACAGGGATTCCAGAAATTCGCAGTTTTATTCATTTTTTCCATCTTTTAGCCCAAAAATCTCGCTTTTGCACCATAGGATTCTTGGGGACTTTTTTCTGGTCATTCTCAATCACATAAAGAACCAATATACAAAAAATGGCTTATGTACTAATTTATTCCCCAAAAGGCCAATTTTGAACTTTAGATGACTGGTCTAACTGTTTACACTTCCTGTTTATACTGATCAGCAGACGGTATAAATTATATTTGTACAAATATGTAAGTTCTTGTGTACATGGCATAAAAATCGCCACTGATTAAAATAATCTACGTATTTAATAAATATGAGACAATGTCACTTGAATAGACTTTTTAGTAAACAAAAAACCTGCTGTACACAATCGATCATGTTACAGCAACCTTCGCATCTTTATCACTTGGGTCCTTGAACCATGTGACTACAGGTACCTGTTAAATGTTTTTGCATTCCATGTTATTTTTTTATTTTCACGTCCTTTAGCTTCAAACTTAGTGATGGAAATAAGTAAATTTAGATAAATACTCATGTCGGTATAAAATACGAAATAAAACTATAGGAGAGTCTATGTTTTGCATGATGTTTGCAAAGAAGAATAAATGAACTGACATTTTGCACTCAATGCTTAAAACATGTTACTTTTTAATATAGAAAATATTCTCTTTTAATTTTCATGTGTAAATGAAATAAATACACAAAAAAATCATTTTCGGGTGAGTTTACCTTATTTGACCACCTTTACGTCTATATAAACGGGTGTCCGCATACTGGTTAAATTGAACAATAATTTTAAGCCGTAACTGTACCTGCCGCGATGCCTGACTGCGCATGCGTAGTGATTGTTTACAATCGTAAGTTCATGTAAATTTCTAAGCAAAGATTCATCTTCAAAACTACAAAGACTGGATTATTTGAAACACGGCCTCATTTACACGAAATTGTTACATATGGGGAAAAGTGTCCGCGTACTGTTCCGTTCTGTCTAAGTTGATCTGGATTTTACGGATAATTTCAGGGCCCATATTTGGTTTACTTATTTGATAATTGTTCCATGATTTTATTGATTTTATTCTTCTTAATATTTACATTGGCCAAATTAAATTTGCAATGTGTTTTTGTCCTGTGATTCCTTAATTAGCACTGAATGTAAAACATTTTCTGTCAAACTTGTTCGTTAACTATTTTCAGAGTACAGGGAGTGTTTAAAAAGTAAAAAAAACAGGACCCCGACCAGTTACCAGTCACAGCAAACTGTATCTGAGCGGAACAGGACGGTACTATATTTATTACGCTCCCTTTCAAAGATCAAACTCATCAAAGCACTGAGAGTACTGTCAGAACCAAAAGTTAAAATGTTCTTGATAATGTTTGATAGATGTGCATTAAATAATGATGATAACAAAAATCTCAACCAACACATCACTAGTTACTATTCAGTTGGCTGTGCAAGATTGATTCACAAACACTTCTTGTTTTTAACTCACACGAGCACTTATGCTCAAGGTGACCTTTTGTGATCAGTCTTTGTCAGGCGTCATGTATTGTCAAACTTTTACCCTGTGGACACACTAGGGGCCACATTTTTAGCTCAATTTTCGCAACAATTATCAACAAAATCTCGGCTGAGTTGGATATTTGGCCGTTTGGGTTAAAAAATTAGGTCACCAGGGCCAAATAAGGGAAAACCTTGTGAACACTTCAGAAATCACTGTTTTGATTGGATCTTCATGAAACTTTGTCAGAATGATTATTTCAATGATATGTAGGTCAAGTTTGATAATGGGCTATCTGCGGTCAAAAACTAGGTCAATAGGGCAAATTCCTGGAAAATCTTGTGAACAACCAAGAAGTCAATGTATTGATTGGATCATTATGAAACCTTGAGACGTTGTCAGAATGTTTGTCTTTATAATATCTTGTATGAGTTTGAAAATGGGACATCTAGGGTCAAAAACTAGATCGCTAGGTCAAATTTTAGGAAAACTTTGTTAACACTGTAGATGTCAAGTTGTTTTAATTGGATCTTCACCAAATTTTGTCAGAATGTTAACATTAATGATATGTAGGACAAGTTCTAACATGGGTCATCTGGGGTCAAAAATAGGTCTCCAGTTCAAAACAATGTTTTAATGAGTGAACAGTGATTGTTATATGTGAGCAATATAGGGCCATCTTGGCCCTCTTGTTTAAGTAAGCCATTAGGCTTAAATGTATGGAGACAAAATTAGAATCTGCACAGAGAATATACAAAAAACAAACTTTTAGGTCCTAACCATAATACAACCGCCCTGCTGTAATCCATTGTTTGATCCTTTCTTTTTAAGTTCAAGTACATGCAAGTTTTCTTTTAGGTAAATGCAGTATTATATTTTTCAATTATTTATACAAATACTTAGTTGCAAGTTGTGCATGCTGATTCGATTCCATGTAGATGTTTTAACTTTCTGCATTAAAATATATTTACAGTGATGACAGAAATATTAACAATTAAGGAACAACCTCGAGCAGAAACCACTGATTCTGAAGGTATTTGTTTGAAACTTAATTGATACAAATCATTGGGATCTTAATTTTAATTGAACCAATTCTTTTACATTCTGAGAATCTATAGTCAATTTACAAATATTTCTCGGTAACTGGCATCAAAGCATTGATAATCTACAAGGCTAATTTTACTGCTGGCCAGTTTTTATTGACACCCCTGAACATATATATCCTATCTTGGGTCAGATTGGTGTTTTCGAAATCATGAATTTTGTTCTATGTCTTCAGGAAATAGCAAATGTATATGAGCTTCTAACATCTGGTTATCTAAAACATGAGCTTCTAACATTTGTTTTAATATAATTTCTAGAGTTCATAATTAAGCTGAACCAGTGGAAAAAGAGAAAGAAACCAAGGATAAGTGAAGAAAAGGAAGTTGAAACCTTGAACACTGCATGCAAAAACCAAATGTTCCCCTTGACAATGAGGCTGAGGTAAATTCTCCTAAGATAAAACACCCCTACTTCAGTTCGTCATCATTGCTTTTTGTCACATTTGCTTATATATATATGTAATATTTGATCGACTTAAAACTTAGATAGATACCAGCAAAGAAAATCATTGATGCCAGCAAACAAAAACATATGTAGTAAATTGTTGTACAGCTTCAAACTTCTGAAGTTCTCTATTAGAGTACTTCATCGACTCACAAAAGCAAATTGACGATGAAGTAAACCTACTCACCTGGTAAATTGAAAGTAAGGTCAACAAATATGCTTTTATGTAAAGGACGTCCTTCCCACACAAACATGAAAAGGAAAGGGGATACATGCATAACTTCCCATTAACATATAGACGTGCAACCTTGTCCTTCAACATGACCTTTTACCCTTGTTCATGGTCAAACATTCACAATTGCTTATCATTGAGTAATATCTTTGAAAATTGAAACTGGTGCATGTAGAGGACTCCAACTATTAAAAATTTGTTATGATGCTTGCATGTTTTTCCCCCTGTTTCATGTACTGGATGTATAATTACCTCCATTACTGTTATTTTTCAGCCCATATCTTCAACCTTTATAAGAAAGATTTAAATGAAGAAGAATGGACTAAGTTTTGGATGGAGTGTGTTGTGTACAAATTAAATGACAAAATTAAAGGAATCAGAAATAGCAAATATAAGCAAATAAAAAAATAAAAGAATCACATTGAAAGAGTTGTGCATTTAAAATAACATTTGAGTTAGTTAGCTCAACTGAGCGTATAGTGCTCAGGGTGAGCTTTTGTGACCGCTTCATGTCTGTTGTTCATCTACACTTTTTAAAACAAGAGGGCCAAGATGGCCCTATATCGCTCACATGACAATCACTGTTCACTCATTAAAACATTGTTTCGAACTGGTGACCTAGTTTTTGAACCCAGACGACCTATGTTTGAATTTGTCTTACATATCATTAAGACAAACAGTCTGACTAGGTTTGGTGAAGATACGATCAAAATTTGACATCTACAGTGTTAATAAGGTTTTCCTAAGATTTGACCTTGTGACCTGGTTTTTGACCCTAGGTGACCCATATTTGAACTTGTCCTTAATATCATTAAGACAAACAATCTGACAAGGTTTGGCCAAGATCCAATCAAAACCATGACATTTAGAGCTTTTACAAGATTTTTACCTAAGATTTGACCTTGTGAGCCAGTTTTTGAACCTGGCTGACCCATGTTCATCCTTGACCCACATATCATTGAGGCAAACATTTTGACAAGGTTTGGTGAAGATCCAATTAAAACTGTGACATCTACAGTGTTAACAAAGTTTTCCTAAGATTTGACCTGGTGACCTAGTTATTGACCCCAGATGCCCCATATTTATACTTGACCGTTATATCATTAAAACAAACGATTTGACAAAGTTTGGTGAAGATCCAATAATAACTGTGAAATCTACAGTGTTAACATGGTTTTTCATAAGATTTGACCTAGCGACCTAGTTTTTGACCCAAGATGACCCATGTTCGAACTCGTCCAAGATATTATGAAGACAAACATTCTGACAAGGTTTCATGATCAACAAATCAAAACAGTGACTTCTAGAGTGTTCACAAGGTTTTCCAGCAATTTGCCCTAGTGACCTAATTTTACTACAGAAATTACCCATTTTCAAACTTGACCTACATATTATTAAAATAAACATTCTGACAAAGTTTCATGAAAATAAATTCAAAACAGTGATTTCTAAAGTGTTCACAAGGTTTTCCCTTATTTGGCCCTGGTGACCTAGTTTTTGACCCCAAATGGCCCAATATCGAACTCGTCCGAGATTTTGTTGATATTAACGTTCTGACCCAGTTTTGCTAAAATTGAGCCAAAAATGTGGCCCCTAGTGTGGTCACAGCATAAAGTTTGACGACGCACGACGCACACCGCACGCCGCCGGATGGAGAGTGATCCTAATAGCTCACTTTTTCACTTTGTGACATGTGAGCTAAAAAAAATGTACGTTTGATAAACCACAGATATACATATGAAAGTTTCAGGATCCCCGTATATCCAAGCTGGACTGGGAATCCCTTATATTTATCCCGGTCAGGATGCTGATGTTTCTGGACTGGGAATCCCGGGTGGGATTCTGATATTTCCAGACCGGGAATCCCACATATTTTTCCCGTTCCGGATTCTGATGTTTCCGAACTGGGAATCCCGGGAAGGATTCTGATATTTCTGGACCGGGAATCCCACATATTTTTCCCGGTCGGGATATTGATGTTTCTGAACTGGGAATCCCGGACGGGATTCTGATATTTCCGGACCGGGAATCCCACATATTTTTCCCGGTGGGATCCCAGACGGGGTTCTGGTGGGATCCCAGCTGGGATCCTGACCATTTTTTCACTTGGGTAGTAGCATACATAAATGATTTAGGTGGCATGACTTCTTTAGTTATGGATAGATTAGCCAAACAAATTTGGCAGTGGTGTATAAATCGTGATATTTATTTATCTGCAGTACATATAAAAGTGACTGACAATGAAATCGCAGATTATTACAGTAGAAACTTTTCAGATTGTACTGAGTGGATGTTGAAACCACAAATATTAGATTGTTTATGTAATCAATATTTTGTACCTGATATTGATTTATTTGCCTCTAGATTGAATAAACAACTACAAAATGTAGATTCATTTTGTTAGTTGGTTCCCTGAGCCGGGAGTTTTTTTTTTCAAATGCTTTTTCTAGATTGTGGCATAAATTTAAACCACTGTTATTTCCTCCATGTAATTTTTCCATATTGGCCTTCTATGTCATGGTATCCGCTAATATTAGTATGTCATTGCAATTTTCCTATCAGTTTACCCCTGAACAAAGATCTGTTGATGTTGTCATACAATCCTATGGAACATCCTCTAAAACTAAAGATTGTTGCAGCAGAAGTATAAGACAAAGTCTCCAAGATCAAGGCATTTCACAGCCTGCTGCAAAATATATCTTACAATCATGGGCTCCAGGGACCAAAAAGCAGTATAAAACAGCATGGAATAAATGGTATATGAGGAACCATTTCAGGTTTGAAAAATCCTTTTTATGCCTCTGAAGTGTGTGTTATCAACTACATGTACTTATTCTTCCTTCATAAGATTGGCAAGTCATATTCTCTTACTAATTCACATAAAGCATTGTTAGTTCAAACTTTACCTTTGTTTGGAAATGATTGGTGCAAAAATTATATTTTGATTAAAAGATTTATGAAGTGTGTTTCTTTGACATTGGTTTACAGAAAAATGCGGCATTTCTCCTGTCACTACAAGAAGATACATTTAGGGAGCAGGTACGTAAGATAATGGACAAAAACTTTCTCACATGTGTTTTTGTTTTGATTGATCGAGTTTTGAGCCCCTTTTCAACAGTCAGAGTCTGAGAAGACCCCAGTACTAAACTCCCATCAACCGTAAGCAACTGCCGACGTTAGTTGGGCTCAAACCCACTACCCTCTATACAAGAGGGCTTTTACATAGATTTTGAGCAAAACTAACCATGAGGGTACTATAAATTACCACAAGCAAAATCCTAGCAAATTTTCTTATACAAGTGCCCAAAACTCTTGACGTCCTAGTCTGATTTCGCCCATAATCGAACTTGAACGAGCCCTTACGGTAATACACATTTAGTGAAAATATTATTAGGATTGGTGAAGAAATGAAGGCGCTAGAGCGTAAACAAGCTAAATATAGCAAAATTTCTAAGTCAAGGGCAAACAACTCTTTAAGTCCTTTTCTGATTTTGCCCATAATCGAACTTAGCTGAGACACTGTGGCTATATAAATTGTGACCAAGTTTAATTGAAATTGGTTAAGAGCTGTGGATGCTAGAGTGTAAACAAACTAATTGTGACCGGACGACTGACACTGCCTGGCATTCATTGATCCTAAGAGCTCAATCAGGTGAGTTAAAAAGCAGCCTTTGATTACTATATAAGACTTTATAAGTATTTCAACCTTAAGTTGCTTGTGAATAAGATAATACAATTAGTCCAGTCAGGGAAATATTTGACCTAGACAAAATTACAAAAGAATTTATTTTTGTTCCGTACGAAAGAACACTATGTAAATAACATACAGAAAAAAGTCCCACAAATTTGCTTTTGTTGTTTTCGAGAAATTTAGACTTAAAGACGAGTTAATTATTACAACAAGGGAGACAATTCTTGTTTAAATTGGGTCCCGCTGATTCTGACCACTCTGGAGAATGAAACGGGAACCGGTTAAATTCTTGTATAGTTTTCTGATAAGCAACGTTATCTACAAAAGCCGTAAACGCAACAACAATTTCTTCGCAATTCCGTCTAAAAAGGGAATTTGGCGAAAGTATACAACGTAACACGAACTAAAATATTACAAGTCACATGGAAATCGCACAACTGGGTGCTGATACTTCAAAAACGTCGTTAGAAACTACTATGCAGAATAGCGCAATTACCCCACCCACTCACTTGGACAGTTTTTTGAGTAAAGTTATCGTTTTTCTTTTGTACTTGTTTCGTTATTTAAGATTGTTTACGAATTTGCTAGTGGTTTTTGCATGTTAAGTCTTTATTTTGCTGAATTTGACCAGATTTTATGGAAAAATGTCACTTGACAGGGTCTATTTTGACTTTGAAACGAAACTGATTGACATGAATTATTAAACTTTTAATCAATGATGTTGAACAGTAGACTATTACTTAAACAATTATCATATCGTTTTTGATGTAGTAAATTTGATTCATAATGCATGGCAAGTTGTTGAAGGACTTGGTGTCAATGTTTTACAGGACCCTGTCCACTGTGGAAACATAGTTCTAAAACAAGGTTGTTGGATTGTTGAGTTACTCCGTGCGCCATGGCCAGGAAGATGTTTTGTGACGACTGCCAATGCCCTTTGCTTTTGATGGACATTGTCAGTGAAAGAAAAGTGGATTTGGTTTCCAAAGAATAACAAAAGCTGTGCAATGTAGGATATTATATACAGCATACATTTTTCACAACAACATTTGATAAGTGTAATTGCATATAGTTTTAAAAAATATCAATTTTCAGAAGCAAGCTTTGCATAATTTTAGTATGTAAGTGCCATAATACTGTCAAAAATGTAATGTTTGTCTGCAAGCAACATAATAAATGGACAATCTATACACTGTTTTATTTTTTTAAAGCATTTTATTTGATATTTTATGTGTGTACATTGTTTTGTTTTTGTAGAAGTAGAACAAACCCTTGGAAATCTATGAGGATTGGTTGCCAAGTAGTGAATTTGCATGAGAAAAGACTTAGTAAGTTGTTTTTATTTTCTGATTTAAAACTGATTTTAACATGTTGTTTCAAAGTGTTCTACATTTTATTGTCAATATTAAATCTAAATGTTTTCAATGTCATGGAATACTAAATGAAACAAGAGGGCCAAGATGGCCCTATATCGCTCACATGACAATCACTGTTCACTCATTAAAACATTGTTTTGAACCAGTGACCTAATTTTTGACCCCAGACGACCTATGTTCGAATTTGTCTTACATATCATTAAGACAAACAGCCTGACTAGGTTTGGTGAAGATACGATCAAAATTTGACATCTACAGTGTTAATAAGGTTTTCCTAAGATTTGACCTTGTGACCTGGTTTTTGACCCTAGGTGACCCATATTTGAACTTGTCCTTAATATCATTAAGACAAACAATCTGACAAGGTTTGGCCAAGATCCTTGTGACCCAGTTTTTGAACCCGGCTGACCCATGTTCATCCTTGACCCACATATCATTAGGCAAAGTTTTCCTAAGATTTGACCTGGTGACCTAGTTATTGACCCCAGATGCCCCATATTTATACTTGACCGTTATATCATTAAAACAAACGATTTGACAAAGTTTGGTGAAGATCCAATAATAACTGTGAAATCTACAGTGTTAACATGGTTTTTCATAAGATTTGACCTAGCGACCTAGTTTTTGACCCAAGATGACCCATGTTCGAACTCGTACAAGATATTATGAAGACAAACATTCTGACAAGGTTTCATGATCATCCAATCAAAACAGTGACTTCTAGAGTGTTCACAAGGTTTTCCAGCAATTTGCCCTAGTGACCTAATTTTACTACAGAAATTACCCATTATCAAACTTGACCTACATATTATTAAAATAAACATCCTGACAAAGTTTCATGAAGATAAATGCAAAACAGTGATTTCTAAAGTGTTCACAAGGTTTTCCCTTATTTGGCCCTGGTGACCTAGTTTTTGACCCCAAATGGCCCAATATCGAACTCGTCCGAGATTTTGTTGATATTAACGTTCTGACCCAGTTTTGCTAAAATTGAGCCAAAAATGTGGCCCCTAGTGTGGTCACAACAAAAAGTTTGACGCACGACGCCGGACGGAGAGTGATCTAATAGCTCACTGTCACTTTGTGACATGTGAGCTAAAAATAGCTTGATTAGGCAAATATATAAAGAGCTATTTATGAAGTACAGGAAATATATTCTGCAAACATGGCATACTTAACATTCTCCATAAATTTTAACAACAGTAGTCATGTACAGTTGAATCTCGTTATGTCAAACTCGCTTATATCAAAATTTCGGTTTTGTCAAAGTGATTCTTTGGGTCCCGATTTTTTTGCTCTTTATCTATATGAAATAAATCCGCTTACCTCCAATTCACTTATCTCCAATTTTCGCTTATGTCAAACTAAATTTTTGACCCCGTGACACTAATTAGCATGTAAGTTGAGTTGTTTATCTCAAAGTTGTAGCTGATTACCGAACAATGAAAGCTTTTCGCACCTATTTTGACATTTAACTAACGGCTCCGTGAGAATTACATACTCTTGAAAAACAGTCAGCGTTAGGTTAAAAAGTATTATGATAAAATAGCAGATGTTTGACGCTTAATTAAAGTAATTGTTGATAGTTTGGGATAACAAGTATGCCTGATTTAATCTCTATCATGTATAAAACGTCTGCAGTTATCTATGTGGACACATTATCTGCTTTATGCTATTATTAATCACAATCTTTACTAGTATGTCTTATATCAGCATACTACGTATAAAAAGAATTATGACAGATTCGCCGAACCAGGCACTTGAAAGTGTTGAGCAATCCAGTGAAGGACCTGGTCTTAGTACTGGGGGGATAACTGGATCAACAATAAACTTTCATGAAACTGAGCAATTCAGTGAAGGACCCAAATTATTTGGGGGGATAGCTGGATCAGTTTCAGTGACTGGTAAACGTGGAACGAAGAGAACATTAGACACTAAGTCTTATGAAGTTAAATATGAAGCAATTATAGAAATAGAAAAGGGAAGAAAGTCCAAAAAAGATATTGCTGCACAATTTAATATTCCTCCTTCAACGTTGTCATGCTGGATAAAACAGGCTGACGACATAAAGACAAAATTTGAGTCGGGTAATTTTGGGCCTAAAAGGAAGAAAAACAGAACAGGAAAATTTCCTGAAGTTGAAGAAGCCCTAGTAAAATGGTTTCAGAATGCTCGTATCAGTAATATTGCCGTGTCTGGTGATGTACTGAGACAAAAAGCAAGATATTTTGCCGGTCAGTTGGGCATATCAAATTTTGATTGCTCCGTCGGCTGGTTGGACAGGTTTAAGAAAAGATATGGAATTGTATTCAAGCGTGTTTGTGGAGAATCAAACAGTGTGTCAAAGTATTCTGAGTCACTGAGTCAGTGGCATTCTAAACTAGAATCTCTGCTCTGTGAATATACACCAGAGAGAATTTACAATGCAGATGAGACTGGACTTTTTTATAGAATGCTACCTGACAAGACCTTTGAGTTTAAGAATAAACAATGTCATGGGGGGAAACATAGTAAAGACAGAGTTACAGTCCTTGTTTGTGGAAGTATGTCGGGGGAAAAATTGCCATTGTTGGTAATCGGTAAATCCCAAAAACCCCGTTGTTTTTAAACACGTCAAAAAACTTCCAACAACTTACAAATCAAATAAGAAAGCTTGGATGACATCAGAAGTGTTCATAGAATGGGTCATGAACTTTGACCGAGAACAAATAAAGAAAGACGAGAAAGTTGCCCTCATAGTGGACAACTGTCCTGCTCATCCAATGGTACCAATGCTAAAAAATGTGAAACTTGTGTTTCTCCCCCCAAATACCACTAGTGTTACCCAACCCATGGATCAGGGAGTTATTCACAATCTCAAAACACATTATCGTAAATTGGTTCGCCAGAAACAGATCAGGGCTATAGACAACCACGAACAATTCCAAGGTATCAATTTACTTGATGCCTTATGTATGATACGTCAAGCTTGGGATTCTGTTTCTAAGGCAACAGTTGTAAACTGTTTTCGACATGCTGGTTTTAAAATGACATCTTCACTCCCTGAAGAAGACCCGTATGACGACATACCCCTCCTAGAACTCGCCACCATTTTCAATGGGGTGAACATGGAGGAATATGTCAAAATTGACAATAATTTACCCATCTGTGACACTGTAAGTGATGAATCAATCGTAAATGATGTCAAATAAAAAATGTAGAATCAAATGTAAGTGAAGATGAAGAAGATGAAGAAGAAGAACAACAAACCCCAACTTATACAATCGAAGGAGCCATGAAGGCGTCTGACTATCTGACCGGGTTTTTTGAGACAATAGATGATGTGGAAGGAAGTGATATTTCTGTGTGTAATTTGAACAGAATGTTGACAAAAATTCATTTAAGTAAAATATTTCGAAAGCAAACAAACATTACATCATTCTTCAAAAGTAAGGACTGTGATCGTGAATGAGTGTTATCTGTTCTTGTACTGATGTGATCTTATGACTATAATGTGCTGTTCTAGTGCTTTGATTTATGTACTGTTGTGATCATATGACTGTAATGTGCTGTTCTAGTGCTTTGATTTACATACTGTATGCTGTTTCAGTGTAATGATTTAATGTTTTAAATATATAGTGATTTGTGTAAAGTGCTGTTTTAATATGTATATTTACTAAAAATATAAAAGATTAAATAAAAGATTGACATATATATATATATTGTTTTCTGTTTTATTTATTCATTAGCATATTCAAACAAATAGTAAACACATAGTATACTAAAGACATACATACACACACCCAAAAATGTCAAATTTTGACCATATCTGTTTATCTCAAATTCTGGTTATCTCTAATTTCCACGGTCCCTAGGAATTTGAGATAACGAGATTCAACTGTAGTTATAAGTCTAGTTATATTTGTCAGATAAGACATTTTGAGTCCACTCACCTGATCTAACTTAACTAAGTATCTATTAATTGATATGCAGAAGTGAAATTAGAAAGAGATATGTGTTACATAACTTACAATGGTTACATTCAATTAGATGATTATCAAATTTGCTTAATCTGTTTCTATTGTGCTATATTCTAAGCATTCCACTAAGTATAAGTTGAATTTTCTGTCTGTTTAAATAGATGAAGATGCAGGTGTCATACATTAGTGTGTATACAGTGGTGAGCTTCTTACATGCCCTTCATAGAACATAAGGTCAGTCTTAATGTAAGTATTTAATGTAAGAAATTTTAAAGTCCCATTAGCTTTTTGCTATAAAAAATATATGCAAAAAACAAACAATTGCTGATATTATCCTAAGATAATTATTACCGATGAAACAAACCATTTTTCTTCTAAAAACACTCATTTCGCTGTGAATTTTGCTTTTGTAAACTTGAAATATATAGAGCGTGTGACGTCACTTTATGCAGTGTGCATAATATGACTGCGGGAAAACACAGCTGTTCTATAAATAGTATTTTTTTCAGTGATATTGAACAAAATACGATAATGGTTTCGGAAACATTTTTTCTTGCTATTAAGTATGCACGGGAGGAAAACGCCCCGAATTCCTCTGTTATAAGACAAATAGAAACTATTACGACCAATAAATTTATATGCTTATGCGACTTTAAGATAATAATGAATGTTATTGTACAAAATATGGTGCTTATGATATTGATGAGTCATGTTTAAACACACCAGTTTCCATGTTATGTTTTTGTCTCCATTAAGTGTATTTTAGTGTATATGAGTCTAAGTGTTAGTAAGTTGAGAAGCTATTTCTAAAATATCAACTTTACTGTTAATTTTCAGCTAATACTTTTGTGGTAACTTTCTTGACTTTACATTGAACCATACTTGTGTATCATTTTAGGATGGGTCAGCTTTGTGCCATATGTAAGAGTAGTGTTTGAGATCAAAGCCTACAGTCTGCACCTACAGTGTCCATTAGATAGAAAAGATGTAATGGGATCATAAGCAAGACAGGCAATTCTATGGCATTGCAGCCATGAGTTCTTGTGCATGTTTAGTGCAGAAATAACTGAACTAGTTGTCTAACAAAGAAAATAGAGAACTGACTTTTTTAATACATGAGATAGAAACTTCAAAATAACTATGTTCTAATTCTGATTAGTTTCATGCTTATTCTGTTCTTTGTCAGTTAAATATTGTTTTTCTGTACATAAAAGATAATTTGATGTTTTTCCAGTATGAAGCTTAGAATTTCAAAATATTATAAAAAGGGATTGTGTTTTTAAGGGAGACTTCTGGATATTAAGAGATATTAATGCAAGGCTTTCGCAAGTGGTAGACCTTCCTGCTGCTGATGTTCTTTATCACTAAGGTTGTTATGATGTAACATTAACTTTAGAACTATAAAGGACAGTTCCAAGGTTTATATGCCAGAACAGAAATCATGAAGTCCAGGTAGACCTGAGGATTGTGATCAGGCCAAAGCATTTTTGGAAGTAATTCAGTACATAGAAACTGTTGATGAATACCAAACACTGACTTGATGGACTTGGTTTAAGAATGGAGCATTGTTATTTCTAAGTTGTAAATATGAATGAATAAGATAAAGCATACATGCTTTCTGTTAGTATTCATGTTGCACTGATTGAAGTTTGTACATAGAATAAAAATACAGTGCATTACAATGGTATTAATTGTTATTGATTGATATAATTAGCTTTGAATTTTTAAGTATACATGTACTGTATAAGTGGTTGTATTAGGGTGTCTAATAATGTTTATACATTTTAAATGTTTCTTGTGTGGCAAACTTGGCAAATATATTAAATATGACTACATACAGGTCTCTAGCTGCACTTTACAGAAAAGGGTATAGGGGCCCTCCATTAGGGGAATTTCACATCGTTTTGAGGAATAAGGGGAAATTTAGGGGATTTTTTAAAACTGTCTTATAACCATGCACTGAACATTTAAAGCTTACAGTAAAATGTTCATTAATATACAGTTATCTTAATACCAACCATTTGTTACAATCTTTTTTTCAAATCAGCAAAAAAACATTGCTCTGGAGGGAAATTTTAAGATTGGGGAAGAAAGTATTTTATTTGAGGACAGGAATGGTGCCCATATTTTGCCCACCAAGTGTCAAATGAGGGCCCTGTCATATATTATCATACAAGAGGCTTTCTATTGTATGATAATGTATAAGTTAAACATGGATCTGCTGCGAATTATGGATTAAGTTATTGAAAATTTGTCATTGCGCAAATAATAATCATGATATGAACTTAACCACATATACAATGTACTGTAAATAAAAGATTTTCAACACAATATAATTATGGTTCTTTAATTATAATATTCACAAAAATCCACTTTCTTTATATTTTTGTTTGTTTTTTATTTTGATATTTTTAAACAATAAATGATAACAACCTTATTGTCATCAAATTTGTTCAAAGAATTACGTTTAAGCAGCTCATGTTGTTATCCTATGTACGTTACCTTTTGATATCAAAATATATTCTTATCAAAGTTTACTCACATTTCAAATACTAACATGTGTAATTTTTGTTAATGCATGTTTTATGAATGACTTAAACCCACTATGTAAATATTTCATATAATAAGTTATAAACGTAAGAAAAAAAAATCAGACGTTAATATTCCATTAGTGGGTGGGGTAAATTAACCCTGTAATTAGGAAATAATTTGGATTTTCATCAGTGTTAATTGTAAATTTCACAGCAAACTTATTTGACATAATTATTTATGTAATGTATTCAGTAGAAATAAAGAGTTTAAGTGATTTCTGACCAATTAATTGTGTTTCTGTAGTTAATGACTATTAAGCATTGTTGATTTCTAGTTACAGACAGTGGTCACATTCAGAGTGAAATTTCCTGACTTAGGCGCATGCCTCATGTTGGGACTTTTAACACATGAAAGAGTATATGTTGTAGATACAATCTGACATAAAATAAAAACTTTTGCAATTTTGTCTAGGTTGACCCTCTTTTTAGGATACACTGACTGGACTAGTTGCTTGAACCAACAAGGTCTGCAGCCTCTTCATTCCATGAAAATGATGCTTCAACAATTCATCCTTAATCAATTAATTCAACAATACAGTACACCCCAGTTCACCACATTGCAAAACCAACAATACCAAAATTACCAGTCTTATCCACTAGCAAGCAGAAAGTGAAATGGGAGAGGGGGGGGGGGGGGGGGGTGGAAGAACAATAAAAGTCATCAATTCAACATTTTGTGGTATTCCCCAAAGCAACTCAAGATTACAACAAGAGATTCCCAAATTGTCCTGAACATCAGGCTTTTTATCAACATCTACAACAGACAGATACAATGTACTGATCAAGTCACTCAACAACAACCATAAGAAAATCAGACATATTCCAGTCTATCTTTAGCAGAGGTATTGAAAACAGTGGTTGATAATTTCTTTTTAATATAGAAAACTAAGTGATGAAAAATCAGATTATCTATAAACCAGTACTATCTTGTCTTTTTACAAGAAGTAGACAACTTCTCCACATATGGAGTATAATTGACCTTTCTGTCAAATTTTCATAGAAGGGTATGACCTACGGCATTTGGAATTTGTCAAGAGCACTGGACCACAGTCGAAGATTTGCTTTGTTTGAATAGAAATTAATTTTAGTTCAAATCATTTCTGAAAAACTTTTGTCTTACAGATCCCTGTAATGTCAGAAGAGATTTCAAGAGGGGAAATTCTTGACACTTTTCTGGAGAATGCAGACAGTTCTGATGCTGTAGATGAGGTATAAGAGATTAATAACATGTAGGCATGCATATATTATGTGCACATTCATATTTAAGGAATGAAAAGTTTGTACTTTGTGTCTCAGACAATAAGTATTTGTATAATTATGCAAGCCTGAATAAGCAATTTTATTATCATTATATACATGAACTTACTCAACACTTTTAAGTTTCTCTATCTAGTAATGGTACAAGTCAAATAGTTTTCTGCGGCCAGATACTTTACATACCGGTATTGTTAAGGATGTGTTTTTATTCTGGTATAATAATTGTTTATTAGTCCAAACAATTCAGGAACGTACATTTATATCTGAAATAATAATTATTGTACTCTACAGATGAATATCGAAACAATTTAGACTTGGCGATATCCGTCTCCCGAGTTCAAATACAGGATCAAAATTATAGCGTCAGAAAAGTTTAACTCTTTGACTATGTGACCCTCCGACGAAATCTGTTGGGAACAAATTTACATACGCCGAAATAAAACTGGTGCTTGCTAAAAAATATATATGGTGCGAAAACCATCAATTATCTGCTCCAATTGATGTGCATTGCATATAAATCGGCTTTACTACCGGTTAATTCAACCTGACCAACTCTACTTGAAATCTTTATGTTATCTGTTTATGTACAGTGGCATTCCTCGGTGTTATTGCTTTTCCGCGTATTGCTTGCTGCAGAGTAGATAAAGTCTAAAATTAGACGAGATGAAACAAAAACTTCTTTTTTTTTTTAGAATTTAAAAACTAGATTAGATCTCCAATCAACTGCTTTTCATGATAAATATCTCAACTAGTATCCATACTTTAAGAAAAATGTTCTCTTCGAAATACTGCAGTAGTCTGTTTCTCTACATTCTTACAGAATGGTTTTATAACTTGTATATAAACGAAAGCCAGACCGTTTACACAGTGGCAAATCACTTCAGGCCGCAGGTAATTATATTGTTGCTGTCATGTTTTAGTAACTTGTTTTGAGTTTTAATAGGTTAGAGCTTCTGAAATGAAGGAATGTAAGACCAGACTATTAGAAAAGGAGAGAAAGCTTGAGTTGGTAAAAAATCAGTTGCTAGAATTGCAACAAGGAGTAAAAGGAAGCTAAGAAATCAGAGTTATGTACCTGTAACATAGCATTTTGGTATTCAAAATGCTTATTTTGCATAACATAAGAATTAATTGATTATAAGCCTAGTACCCTATTCATTCAGTATTAAGTTAAAAATAAACCATTTAAGATTAGATAAAATACATTTGATGTAAAGGCGATCCAACAAACCCGAATAATTACAGGGGCATAACTCTGGTAAGCTGTTTTGCGAAGGTATTTACAAGCATTATTAACGATAGGCTTCAACAGTGGGCGACAGAAAATGATGTACTAACCGACGCACAATTCGGTTTAAAAAAAAATTATAGCACAGTCGATGCGATTTTCATCTTAAATTCACTTATAGAAAGACAATTTTCTAACAGAAAAAAATTGTTCTGTTGCTTCGTTGATTATCAAAAAGCTTATGACACAACTAATAGAATGAACTTATGGTATAAACTTTTAAAATTAGGAGTAGATGGTAAATTATTCTCTGTCAATCGCTCTATGTATGAAGATGTAAAGTTATGTGTTAAACATTTGAATTCAGTTTCAGATTTTTTTAAATCGGACCTAGGTTTATTTCAAGGTGAAATAACGTCACCGTTATTGTTTTCACTATTTATAAATGATATTGAAAATCACCTCCATGAAAATATATATGCTGGTATTAACATAGAACAAGTATGTAAAACCAACGACAAATTCACTCGCTATTTACGCGGAAGTTGGTAGATATCCGATGATTATATGTAGACAAATACGCATTATCAAATATTTTTTAAAGATATTCCAAGATAAAAGTTCAAATTGTGTAATCAACACTGTTATTAGAAATCAAATTGAAAATTTAGGAAACGATTCACAGGACACCACATGGGTATATAAAGTCCGTGAGCTACTTAATCAAACTGGATTTTCAGAAGTGTGGTATTACCCGGAATCAATAAATATTAAAGCATTCGTCAATATATTTAAATTACGAATAAAAGATCTATATGTAAATAAGTGGCGTATAAGCGCGAATGTGTCACCGCAAATGATGATTTACAAGGAACTCAACTTGTCATTCCAAAGCGCACAATATCTTAGAATACTGCAAAATAAGAAATATAGAAACGTAATGTCAAAAATAAGACTCTCTTCTCATCAATTATTAAGTGAAACTGGTCGACATTTGAATATTCCTAGGAATGAAAGACTGTGTAATTATTGCACTTTATTAGATGTAGAAGATATTTTTCATTTTGTTTTTATTTGCCCTTTGTACAGTCAACTTAGAAATAGTTTTATTCCCAGATTCTATCGAACTAAACCGAATATGCACAAATTGTTACTATTATTAAATGAAACAAATAAAAATATCCTTAATAAATTATGTATTTTTTGCATTAAGTCTTTTAAATTAAGAAATGAACAAAATATATGATGTACTTAAGATGTATGTATGATTCACTTACATGTATAGTATTATGATAACAACATTCTCACTTTACTTTACTGTATATTTATAACTGACTCTACTTAGTTTTAATTTGATAAATACGATCTCACATTTTTCCCATTATACTTGTACTGAATTACTATTTATTAAGTTCTTACATTTATTGTAAAAGCATGTTTGCATAATTGTATGTATATAATATGTATATGTTATGACGATGAGCTGTCATGCTCAAGTCTTAATAAAGTTTCTGTTCTGTTATCTACTTACTTCCTACTTAAGAAATTCCCATAAAATAACTTGTCAATTTTTGTACAAACATGTCAAATTTATAATTGTTCATTTTTAGCACCTTTTCAATTAAAAGCCTTATAATTGATTAATACAAAAGGTCTGTTCCCTTAGTCCTCTTTATCTATCCAAGCCATACTGATTATCTAATTGATAACATTTAATTAATACCATATTATATTGTTGTCATTGAAGATAATGGTATAGTCTTTAATTTCAAACTGACATAAAAAATTTGTATTTGTAGCAATATCCTTAAATTGAATTCAATATATATTTGAAATTAGTGAAAATCTAAATCTTTGTTGTCGAAGAAGATAAAATCTAAACGATTTTATTTTTAATTCAAACGGCATATACACATTTTAAACGAAAATATATATGAATATGTATATGAAAATATTGACTCTCTACATTTCCCTATTTTTTTTTTCCATGATTGGAAAGACTTCATCCATCATTTTCATTTCTTTTCTTTTTGGTTGTTTGTTATGAAAACCATTGTATATGTAACAATATGATATCATGTTTGTTTCCTCATTTTGTCATGAAAGTGATATGAGTGTAATAAAGGAATTTTGACTTTTTTTGACTTGACTTTTGACATAAAAACACTTTTGGCTAGTTAAGTTTACCTTATAATTTATAAAATAGTCTTACTTTGTATGTCGGTTAGTTATCATCATTAGAATACAGTCTTACTTTGCATTTCGGATAGTGAATGTCATTAAAATAGTTATATTAATTTAGTTGAAATAAATCAGGTGCTTGCTAATTGTGTCATTATCGAAATACCTACCATCTAAGAAAATAAAAGGAAATCTAAACATCATATTGAACTTTGGGAATCCGGACAAAAGCTCCCCCGGACAAAAGCTCCCCCGTTCATTTTGATAGGGGCGGACAAAAGCTCTCCCATTGTTTTACTACCCCGGACAATCGCTCTCCTTTTATTTTGCGGTACCCGGACAAAAGCTCCCCCAGACAGAAACTCACCTGTTGATCATGTTATTCAGTCAATAAATATAAAATAAACGTATCCAGATTATTTCGGACTATTTAAGACCTGAATCTAGACTATACACTCTAATTAATTTTGTTTGTTACACGTTAAATGAACGATAATTGTATCACCATACTGATTGATATTTGTTATGCTTGTCATTAAATCAAAATGTTAACAAGACCATCTGTATTTTCGTTGGTGAGAACATTTTTATGCTTTGAAACTTCTATAGAAATTTTCTTGTCCAGGGAAGCTTTTGTCCGGGATGCAAAAATAACGGGAGAGCGATTGTCCGGGGTAGTAAAACAATGGGAGAGCTTTTGTCCACCCCTATCAAAATGAACGGGGGAGCTTTTGTCCTACATTCTGAACTTTGTGTTTATTTATCTACTTCAATGAGGATACTGGTACTACACCATTCATTAACCCAGTATCCCACCATCACCGCTCGAGGGTTACAGAGTAGGGGCTCACTGCCAACAAGCGAGTTCCCCACAGTGCCAAGCCGTCGCCCTGCCTGCGACCCTCGGCTACATACCCTTGAACTTAGCCATATAGTGCACAATGGCAATCATAGCTCATGAATGTTTATGGAGCAAACTGCTGCCACATTTTAAAGGGATTGAATTGAAACATGAATTATAGAATCAATATGAAAAGTACCAGTAGATGTGCAAGACACAATTTTCATGCAAAGTGGTCCACTCATTCCAGAGTTACATGCTCTTGAACTTAGCCATATTAAGTATAATTCACTTCTGTGACAAATCTCTATCTTTTTTTTTCAAATAAATACAACAGACATGGAGCATTTGTCTGATTATGATACGAAATAGTTGATTCGAACTGAACTTCAACAAAATGCAGGGATAAGTAAGGATATTTTATAGAAATGATTTCAGAAACCAAACCCACTGCTGTTCACTTCTTGTAAATAACAATATCAAATTTTTTGTTTGTTTAAAACAGATGAATAAATGACACAATTGAATGTTCAGCCAAGAGCTGGTGTCATACCAAAAGAGAATGCTGGGAGAAAGCAATGGTTAAGTTCAGTTGAGCAATTTGTTTTTATTAGACAAAAAAATCTATAAAATCTTATAGTTTAGAATCTCTTACATTGGTTTTCTGCTTTGTATCTCCTCTTTCTTATCATCAATTATGGGCTTGTATGTGTGCTTGTTTCAATACAATTATATTTTTCTTAAAATCATTGTTTTTTATTTTCTTAAGCTGACGGAGCTGATGCCAAACAGTCGGGTACTTGTGTACCCAAAAGACATCAGAGTGGTTAGCAAGAAGATGAATGGTACAGCATTTGCTCGCTACCTTATGTCCGTTTTTACGCAAACAATGAGGTAGTCACCAGTGGAAACTTGTCTGGAGCAAATTGGAAAGAAGGGGTTAATTGTGAAAGCAATAACTGGTAAGAAAATCTAACCAAACCAATAAACTAGTTTTAATTGTCTTGAAGAAACATTAACAAGATTCATTTCATATGAGCATTAGCAAGTGCTCCAGTAATATTTATTTTCCTTTTTTAATCATATTAACACCATTTTCAACATTATTTCACTTATATTGTGTGGGCAATTATCCTTCATTTAGGCCTTAACCATGCAGTAATGACCACATTTTATCTGCAAGCTATTGCCAAGCTACCCCACATCATTCAGAGGTGGAGGACTATTAGCAACCCCAGAAGCTAGATGGCTTATCAGTAGATTATTGGAGAAAATCAATAATTCCTGATACCATTGGTGCAGAAATTAGTGTTAAACTTTTATTTTTCATTGTATTATAATAAAATAAATATATAATTAAAGCGAATAAAATTGTCTTTAAAATGATATAAATTTTGTATTAATTGGTTGAAAATGATATAAATATATGATTAGATGATTATCAGATGTCTGGTGAAAGTTACAAGTACACAGTATATCACGTTTTCCGGTCACGTGTTATGCCACATGTATGTTTATAGATCGTTTGCGACCCCTATGAAGCTCATGAATATTTATGAGGAGGCGTTTTTCAAATTGTCCAATGAATAACATTTACGATGGTGTTCGCGAATTTCACCTACGACCACCCTACGCTGAGAAAATAGGTTCGAAATTCAACCCAATTTTATTAATATTTCTCAAACAAAAAAAATCAGTTCGCGTACATTTTTATAAAGCTAACATTTTAACCTTTATTTTGATACCAAAATTATTCATCGGAAACGATGATAAAGGCGTCGCATTGACATTTGAAAAACGTCATTCAGAAATTTTCCGCGCCGCCGTAAATAAACAAGCGGCGCCATATTGGTTTATCCGTGACTCGATAGAAGGTCGAAAAAAGTGATCAAAATCGTCCACAAAAGCAAATTTTTGAAAACAATTATGATTTAAATCAATAGGTAAGTGATATCCTCGAATTATTATCATGATCTTCTTTATGAATTATTTTTCATTTTTAAATCTCTTGTTTAATTACGTTTGTACCACGAAAAAAAAAAATGTAACCTCCGCGATTTTCGTATGTGTTTCGTAGATTTCGATTTAAATACTCGCGAATTACAAATAAATCGTACATTTTATTATAACTTTGGTATATATTGTGTGTTTTAAAGATTATCTGATAACTACTTTTAAGTATATTTTCGAAAAATGGAGAAAAAACGACCAGTTTCTGACGTTTTTCGTCCTCAGTCAATTTCGACCCGTCATTCTTGCGATGTTGTATAGTGACATATTTGTCTTTTTAACAATCATTTTTGTTGTTTTATTGCAGTTGAATGCTGATTATTATGGAAAATGGAAAGTCCAGGTCCTTACAGCCAAGCTTTAGGAATAAGTTATGATTTGCTTGAAAATAAAGATAAAACTTTTTGTGTTACATTGTCCAATGGTGCTGTCTTAGAAATTGTACAATATACCAAGGAAAGAAACATTAACAACAATGAACTTGTAAATCTACTGGCTTCTTTTGACCAGAACTTCAGTGAAAGTAAAACACAGTCAGTTGTAAGCAAAATTCAGAGACTCACTGAAAACAAAAGCAAACTAAGACACAAGAAAAAAGTGAAAGGGGTTAAGAATTTATCTGAATTGCTAGCACAGCCTTTCACTGCCATTAAAGTCACCCAGAGACCACTAACATTGAATTCAGAGAGTGTGCTCGTAAAGGAAAGTGAAACAATAGTGCAAGTACAGTCAGCACCGACAGACAAGTGCCGCACTACCAGTACTAATAGTGTAGAATGTCAGACAGAGGATCTCGAGCAAAGTGAATGTAGTAGCGAGAATGTGACTAAGCGATGGAACATGAAGAAGTATCTGTGTAATAAACAAACACGAAAACTTCGGAAACTAAACAAAAATGTTGCTATAAGTCAGAACCAAATTAAATCCTTAGAACAAAGATTGGGACACTATTCAATAAAGAATGTTAACAAAAGGGATACGACAGCTCGTAAAAATCTTAATTTGTTGCGCACGGTCCAGAGAAGTGAAAGGAAAATTAGTAATCAGTTAAGGATAGCGAAACTTAACATCGATCAACTTAATCTTACAGTCAAACATTTGCAGACTGAAAATGCAAATCTTACTGAATCTGCTGAGTCTGTGCAAACTAAACTTGACATTGAAGTAGTTAAAAAAACAGCCGCTCAGAAAAGTAACAGTAAGCTCAGAAGTAAAGTAGAAAAGTTGAAAGGTTCTATGTCAAAATTAGGTGCAGAGACATACAATGTTGATGAATTGATGTTAAAGTGCAATGAGTTACTGAGCAAGACGGAATCACTTACACACCATCTATCAGAAAAAGATGTACTGTTATCCGAGCTAGAAGAAGAACTAGAGGAAGCCAAACGTCCCATGAACATTAAAACTAAACAAAATGATGGCTCTTACATTGAGAATGTTAGACTTTGTGTGGTTCAATTAGTTGGTCTTGAAGTAGCAACGGAGAAAGTGTCGCCAGTTATTCAGACCGTCAGTGAAATTATTTTTGGAGTTTATTTCTCTCCTAATGAATTGCCAAATAAAACAACAGTACAGACAATAGTAGATGAAGGACACTACCTTGCTAAAGCGTACATTGCTGACAGAATAGACAACTGTGAAAGTTGGGGTTTAAATCGGGATGGTACTTCAAGAAGAAAACAAAAGATAATTGACACCAGCGTTACGCTCGACACAGGCGAAGTGGCAAGTCTCGGATTCACTCACATTTCTCGGGAAACTGCTAAAGTAATTCATGACACCACTCAAGGAAAACTGAATGAAATGGCTAATATTCAAACCGAAATATGTTTCGAAAATGAAAAAGTTTCTGATAATTTCATTATTAAGTCCCTGACTAAGTTGGCTTACAGTATGAGTGACAGGGCTAGTAATGAAAAGTTAGCAGACAAACTTTTGAATGAATGGCGAGACCAGATCTTGCAAAAATGTGACTCGAACACTGAAATTCAGTCTGTAAAACACTTCCACTGTATGGCGCATGTTCTTTTAGGATTCCACAAATACATATGTGATGACTTAAAATTATTACAAAAAAGCATCGTACAAGAGCATGGGCCATTAGGTCGATACAGCTTGCCGATATTCAAATTCTGGTCGAAGACGGGGACTGTCATTGAGCGAGTGGTACGCACTACATCAGATATATTTGGACCTGTTGGAGATCACTATGGTCTTCGCGACCGCTGGGAGGCATTTTGTTCACAACGAGGAATCAAGTCACACATAGGAAGCTATCAAGATAATCGATTCAATGGAGTATTCCAAACTTCGGCAGAAATTTTGATTCATCATGAAGAATTCAAAACTGTTCTTGCAACTGCCAGTGCCCCAAACAAAAAACTGCAATCTGTGTCTGCAGACTTGGAATCAGATATTATTCTCACAATGCTTGTTGTGTTTGCTGCAATATACATCTCTGTTACTGGTCCCTATTGGCAGTTAGTTACCAGTGGTAAAGTTGCATATCTAGAATTGTACAAGTATGTTCAAAACCTGAAGAATTTTCTTGAAATATGTGAAAAAAAACCTATGAAAATGTTTGAGTTTAACCCGGTCTGGTGTGAAGAAGAATATAATGTAGGTCTGAAACAAAAAATAATGAAAGCAATCAACACTGTACCAACAAATAAGGATATATTATCTTCAGTCATGAAAACATCTTGTTCTGCAATGATTAGAACCATCAACAAACAGCTTGAAGACTTTCTACCAGGAGGTGTTTTCTGTAAAAAGCCCAGTAAAGAAGATCTGCAGAAGACTGCATTTGCTCATGTGACAAACCTCGCTTGTGAACATCACTTCGGTGATCTTGACAGCAGTCAAAAAAGAAGACCGAACGCGTCTATGTATCATCATAGTTCTGTGCAGATGTTAAAAAGAAATCGACTTAAAATGAAAAGGTGGTATGACAATATGTCTCATGATCGCAAAGTTGAGCTGTGGAAGAAGGCCAGGAAAGGTGGTAAGAAAATGCGTGTGAACCATCAGACACATGAAAAAAGAGTGATGGAGGACATAAATTCTCAAATGAATGAGAAACCAGCAAAAAAACGAAAAGTAGAGAAAACACCCACTGAAATACATGACAAAATCTCAAATAAACTACCAAATAAAAACACAATAAAGGAGCAAGACTATGTGATTGTCGCCTACCAGGATAACTGGTATCCAGGTCTAGTGTTAAATATTTCAAATAATGATGAGTTATTTTTCAAAGTGAAGTTCCTTGCACATTGTAAAAAGGCAGGTACATTCATGTGGCCAGTCCGAGAAGATGTTCAAACTGTGAGTCACGAGTTCGTAATTGCCTGTGATATTGTACCAGAATGTTTGAATTCTGGCCGACAGTGGCTCTTCAAAGATTTCAAAAAGTTTGAAGACTTGTATGTCATGTATAGGAGTTTGTTTTTCAGTGAAACTGAATAAAAATACTGGTGTTTTCAGCCTACAGTATAGTTTATATCAGTGTTATGTAAAATAGTGTATATTCATGTATATATGTTGTGCTCATTGTAAGGAAAATAATATTTATAGACATTTGTTTAAGTTTAAACATAGTGACAAAAATATTTAAGACATGTATGCCTATCTATTGGTTTGTTTTTCAGTAAAACTGAGTAAAAAATACTGATGTTTTCAGCCTACAAAATAGTTAATAACAGTGTAAATGTAAAACAAATGTATTTATTGTATATATCTATGTAAAAATGTTATGCCTTCTGTGTTTTTGAGATTGTGATAATTTTTTGTCGCTTTAAATAAATTAATATATTCCATTTACTCTTTTGTTTGTCAAATTACTTGTACAAGGACTTCATTTAGACTCTTTTAAGGGCTTTATTTGGATTCCACAGGAAAAATGCTAAAAGATTGCCAAGTCTGAAACTGATATGACATTATATAGAGGAAATATGGAAAAAATACTGAAAAAAAAATATCCTCGGGTCCGCGAATCAGCATTGGACCGCATCGATTTTGTGTAATCAAAAATTCACCGAAAACATACATGTTCACAATATTCAAATTGTCATAACTTTTTTATTTTTGAAGATATCTTGAAAATTTAAAAAGACATGTGTTTATAATTAACAGATCTACAAGACTGTCTTCTTTAATGTGATATTCAATAACTTTGAATTTTTGACTGGGGTTGCTAGGACTATTAACATATGATGTAATATCTTCAGTTAAATTTGTCATGGACAGTGTATGTCTCATCCAGGGTTCTTACTCACAACCTCTTGATCAGTAGACCAACACTCTAACCACTTAGATAACTACATTATGTGTAGAACACTCAATACAAAATTATTGAATCATATATTGTATTATATAAAGTCTTCTATTTTTCCAGATTATGCAGTTACAAAGAGGAAGGATTTTGAGGCATCAGTGAAACTTAGTTTAACCCTTTACCTCATAATCCCGCCAAATCACGCCTCTACCTCATCTGCATAGTCCCGCCAAATCACGCCTCTGATTTTTTATCCCTTATAAAGTGTTTTTTCCAACATAAAATTAAGTTTTTATGTTAATAATTATAAACTTCAATCTTTCATAAAAACAAATATTTAAAAATTTTTTTTATTTATATTTAAAAAAATGCTTTAATTACTGTGTAAACACTACACCATCACTGTTTCTGGCTAATTTACTGAAGGTCTAGTCAAATCTAAATTATGCATTTATATTGTTTTGTAAAAAACAACACAATTTAATCCCAGAGTTTGACAGGCCTTTGAAGTTAACATCCTGAGGCTATTTTGTGTGAAAATATATTAAGTTTACAACATTAATTGTTAATTAGTGCAATTATCAAGGGGATTAATTCCCAGAACAGTATGGGTCCTTAGATATCATCAAACACATGTGTCACCAAAAGTTTTATGGTCATGCATTGTTTATTGCAGCTGGCATGTATGACACTTTTCAATACTAATATATATAATCATTTAAGATTTGTTAATGATAAATCAATTATCCATTAATTAAGAATAAAACAATATGTTTGTAAAAGGAATTGCCAAATAAAACATGAAGTTTACATGTACAGTAGCGTACAAGTCAATAGATTTGGAGGCTAGATCACGCCAAAATAATCTTATCTTTAGAGGAATAGTCGAATCAAGGGATGAAAATTGTTTTTCATTAGTTGCGGATATCTCAGATCAAAGTTGGATATTGTTCCAGAAGATATATATATAGCACGAGCATACAGACTTGGTGGTAGAACACGGGGCAAGAACTTCTATAAAAGACCTATTATAGTCAACTTGCGTGATCACGGTGATGTTCAATATATCATGGATAAAGCATACAAGCTGAAATCATTTCCTGGTTTTTCTATTGATCTGGACTACCCGAGAGAAATACAAGCAGCTAGATCACGTATTTGGCCATTATTCAAGGATCTTCGTGTAAAGCATAGCAAATCAAAGGTAGTTATGGTGTTTCCTGCGAAGATAATCTTAGATGATAGAGTAGTTCATGATGAAATGCCAAATTGGAATCATTACGTCAACTATGATCGCTTGACAAAAATAAACAATATAAACCAAAATTTGCCAAATAGTCAAAACGGTGCATCATCTGTGAACCATATTATGGATAGTTCTCAACATATATCTACAAGTAGATACGTCCCTGTAATCAACAATATGCATACTATGTATACAGACAATGGAATGTGTAATAATGTTCAACCACCACAACAGATCTTCAATAAAATGAATGAGTTACAATCACTTGGAACACAAATGAATACAACTGGTTTAACTAGCTTACAATCAAATACTAGTGTGTCATCTAATCACCCAGAAGCAACACATTATGATCTATTAAATCAACAAGATTTTGAGTCTCAACAAACAAAGAATGTCAACACTGGAGTATGTATTGAACCGACATCATCTCATCATGGTCACGTGAAATCTACATATGATTCAACAAATCAACACAATGTTGAAATAACAAGTGCAAAAAGTTTGATAAATAATAGTGATCATTTTGGTGATTTTTGCCAAATTTATTGAGAAGTACATCATCTGTCTTAGACAACACGAGTGACGCGCAACAAATAGTTACGACAAATAAATCCCCAGAAAATGTTAATAATTCACTTGGCCCTAATAGTGGCGAAACCACTGATATTCTGCAGTCTTCACAACAAGAACCGAATAGTAAAGTTACGCACGCTTCACGTGCAAAAAATCGCAGTATTAGGCGCTCAAATTCAGCCAGTCCATATGGCCGAATATATCTAGGAGACGGTTTTCCCCTACGGATAAGAATATACATCGGAGACATGACAATGATGATAGTAATTCTCTGGAGGTCAACAGTTAGGACCACGTGGAGAAGGTCACAGTTCGCTATGCGTATCTGAATACGAACGGTTTATGTAGTAAACGGACGGACAAATTGAATACTGTTTTTGTTATATCATTATTTAAAGAAAATGATGTTATTTTATTTACGGAGTCATGGACTGATTCATACTCAGATTTATATGTTGATGGTTTTGAGTATTTTGTTTTACATCGAAAAAATGTTAAGATATCCGCAAAACGAAATTCTGGCGGAATCATAATTTATGTAAGAAATAATTTAGTATCTGACGATAGTCTTTTATTCACTTCAGAAGATGATATACTATGGATTAAGTTATCAGCCGAAAAATTGTCGATTGAAAATGATGTTTATATTGGTTTATGCTATGTTTTACCTAGCGATAGTAGTAGGCAAACAATGACTGTAAATAATGTTTTTGATAGATTAAATGACTCAGTAATACATGTCGAGAATTTAGGCGAAAGGGCGAAGTACTCAGTTATTTTTGGAGACTTTAATTCTCGCACATCAATTCTTTCAGATTTTGTTGAATTAGATAATATAAATTTTGCAAACGTTGATTTTTTACCAGAGGAATACCAATCAGATATTGCTTTAACCCGATTTTCACAGGATCGGGGTCATGTTAACAATAATGGCCGCCAGTTGCCAGATTTTTGTAAAGAGTCGGGTTATAGAATTATCAATGGCAGAAAAGGTAATGATTATGGTATAGGAAAATATACATTTCTTAATCATAGAGGATGTAGTGTTATTGATTATAAGTTATGTAAACAAGATATGTTTGATTGTATTTCTGCTTTTGAAATTGATGATCCTAACATAATATCAGACCATTGTTTGATGTCGGTCGCCTTTGATTTTAATAGTACTAACTATGTCCGAAGTAAAGAAAATATTGAGACAAATGTAAAGACTATAAAAGATAAATACATATGGAAACAAGAATTTAAGCCTCAATATGTAAACAATTTAAATGAAGATATTAGCTCTACTATGATTAATGAGTTAACAAATGAAAATAAAAATGCTTGACTTTACTGGAATTTATTAAAACAAACGGCAGGTATCAAACAGACAAATAATAATATTGCGTTGTCTGCATTTGAAAATTACTTTAAAGCTGTCAATAATCCTAATGACAGATTTTTTAGGCCTGACGAAGATATTATACATTTCGTTAACATGTATGAAAACAATGAATACAAAATAATGTTTAGTGAATTAAACATTGAATTGTCGACTGATGAAATCAAAATTGCCATAAGTCAATTAAACAAGACGGCCAAGATGGCCCTATATCGCTCACATGACAATCACTGTTCACTCATTAAAACATTGTTTTGAACCGGTGACCTAGTTTTTGACCCCAGACGACCTATGTTCGAATTTGTCTTACATATCATTAAGACAAACATTCTGACTAGGTTTGGTGAAGATATGATCAAAATTTGACATCTACAGTGTTAATAAGGTTTTCCTAAGATTTGACCTTGTGACCTGGTTTTTGACCCTAGGTGACCCATATTTAAACTTGTCCTTAATATCATTAAGACAAACAATCTGACAAGGTTTTGCCAAGATCCAATCAAAACCATGACATTTAGAGCTTTTACAAGATTTTTACCTAAGATTTGACCTTGTGACCCAGTTTTTGAACCCGGCTGACCCATGATCATCCTTGACCCACATATCATTGAGGCAAACATTTTGACAAGGTTTGGTGAAGATCCAATTAAAACTGTGACATCTACAGTGTTAACAAAGTTTTCCTAAGATTTGACCTGGTGACCTAGTTATTGACCCCAGATGACCCATATTTATACTTGACCGTTATATTATTAAAACAAACGATTTGACAAAGTTTGGTGAAGATCCAATAATAACTGTGAAATCTACAGTGTTAACATGGTTTTTCTTAAGATTTGACCTAGCGACCTAGTTTTTGACCCAAGATGACCCATGTTCGAACTCGTCCAAGATATTATGAAGACAAACATTCTGACAAGGTTTCATGATCATCCAATCAAAACAGTGACTTCTAGAGTGTTCACAAGGTTTTCCAGCAATTTGCCCTAGTGACCTAATTTTACTACAGAAATTACCCATTATTAACCTTGACCTACATATTATTAAAATAAACATTCTGACAAAGTTTCATGAAGATGCAGTCAAAACAGTGATTTCTAAAGTGTTCACAAGGTTTTCCCTTATTTGGCCCTGGTGACCTAGTTTTTGACCCCAAATGGCCCAATATCGAACTCGTCCGAGATTTTGTTGATATTAACGTTTTGACCCAGTTTTGCTAAAATTGAGCCAAAAATGTGGCCCCTAGTGTGGTCACAACATAAAGTTTGACGACGCACGACGCCGGACGCCGGACGGAGAGTGATCCTAATAGCTCACTTTGTCACTTTGTGACATGTGAGCAAAAACTCATTACTTATATTTGGGGTCTGCACAGAGTAAATAGATTTGCCAGTCACTATAATGCTAAATGTATGAGATTCAATTCTTGATGGTGGGTTGAAGGGACAGAAGCCATCAGTTGTTTTGATCAGAATTGGTGTGGTGTGTGTAACTGGTTGGTTCCATCACCAAACCTTGCAGAAAAATGTATTGCTAAAAGGCTTCATGATAAAAGCCCAGGTACAGTCAAACCTGTGTAAGCAGCAACCTCTAAATAAAGGCCGCCCAGTGAACAAAGGCCTCTCTTTTAGAAAACATCATTGATTATCTAGAACAAAATTACCTTCTAATAAAGGCTACCTGTCAATAAAGGCCACATTATGTCTTTCTCTAGGTGGCCTTTGTTCACAGGTTTGACTGTACACTGATTATACCACAATGGACTTCAACTCAATATTGACCAAAGTTAGTGAAAGATGATGGCACATTCGAATACTTTATAAGTGATTATAGATTATTACCTATATCAGGGGCGGTAAGTCCGGGTAAAGATAATAATGACATCTTTGGTGAATAACCATTCGCTTTTCAAATGTTATAGCCATGAACTAAGATACACAATGCTATCAATAGCATTAAAACAAAACAATGAGTGCCAAAATGTCACAAAATACGCCCGTCAAAGGGTTTGGGATACTATGAGTGGCAAATTACATAATTTGTTTAAAGATAAGCAACATTTGTTAAAAATGCTGAAAATCAATGAACATAATCACTAAGTTTGTTGAAGATCATTAGATAATGGGTTGACTTAGAGGGTGGTCACTGCATTTTTAGTCAGTTTTCAAAGTATCAAGGGGCATAACTCAGAAGGGCCCGGGCCATTTGGCTGGTTATCAAACTTGACTGAGACATCATGGCCATGAGTTCCACCAAGTTTGGTGAAGATCATTGATAACTGGTAGACTGGGTGTAATCGACAGTGCATTTTTGTAAATTCTCAATGTATCAAGTGTCTGGTGTATCTCTTTGAAAGACATATCTATGATTTTGTGATCATGTGCAGGTTTTTTCAGATTCAATGAAGATCACATCCTGATTTTTGTTAGTCAAAGTAAAACTGATGTTTACAGACAAGGAAAATGTGCTTGTAGTGCTAAAGTTGTTATAGGCCAGTAATAATACATTTTAGGGTAAAACTAATTCCTTCACAAATGTTTTCACGATTAAATAAATTATATAAGGTATCTACATTGTGAGAAAAAAGTCCTCAAAAAAATTCCTTGCAAAATCCAGGAAAATCGATCTCAAAGTTTAAAAAAAATCAATACTAGAACGCGTCTCTTAAACTACACCATATTTTCATTTTGTGCACTTCCGGTTATAACCGGTGTCGATGTCAACGTTCAAGGTTGTTTATGTTTTGGTGAAAATACCTGAAATAACCATCATTCCAGTCATCATTAACCCAAGGTTTGTAATTTTAGTCACTTTATAATCAGACTGATTAATTTTCAAGAGGAAAATATACATGTGTGCAACAATATATATTTGAAATTAGTGAAAATCTAAATCTTTGTTGTCGAAGAAGATAAAATCTAAACGATTTTATTTTTAATTCAAACGGCATATACACATTTTAAACGAAAATATATATGAATATGTATATGAAAATATTGACTCTCTACATTTCCCTATTTTTTTTTTCCATGATTGGAAAGACTTCATCCATCATTTTCATTTCTTTTCTTTTTGGTTGTTTGTTATGAAAACCATTGTATATGTAACAATATGATATCATGTTTGTTTCCTCATTTTGTCATGAAAGTGATATGAGTGTAATAAAGGAATTTTGACTTTTTTTGACTTGACTTTTGACATAAAAACACTTTTGGCTAGTTAAGTTTACCTTATAATTTATAAAATAGTCTTACTTTGTATGTCGGTTAGTTATCATCATTAGAATACAGTCTTACTTTGCATTTCGGATAGTGAATGTCATTAAAATAGTTATATTAATTTAGTTGAAATAAATCAGGTGCTTGCTAATTGTGTCATTATCGAAATACCTACCATCTAAGAAAATAAAAGGAAATCTAAACATCATATTGAACTTTGGGAATCCGGACAAAAGCTCCCCCGGACAAAAGCTCCCCCGTTCATTTTGATAGGGGCGGACAAAAGCTCTCCCATTGTTTTACTACCCCGGACAATCGCTCTCCTTTTATTTTGCGGTACCCGGACAAAAGCTCCCCCAGACAGAAACTCACCTGTTGATCATGTTATTCAGTCAATAAATATAAAATAAACGTATCCAGATTATTTCGGACTATTTAAGACCTGAATCTAGACTATACACTCTAATTAATTTTGTTTGTTACACGTTAAATGAACGATAATTGTATCACCATACTGATTGATATTTGTTATGCTTGTCATTAAATCAAAATGTTAACAAGACCATCTGTATTTTCGTTGGTGAGAACATTTTTATGCTTTGAAACTTCTATAGAAATTTTCTTGTCCAGGGAAGCTTTTGTCCGGGATGCAAAAATAACGGGAGAGCGATTGTCCGGGGTAGTAAAACAATGGGAGAGCTTTTGTCCACCCCTATCAAAATGAACGGGGGAGCTTTTGTCCTACATTCTGAACTTTGTGTTTATTTATCTACTTCAATGAGGATACTGGTACTACACCATTCATTAACCCAGTATCCCACCATCACCGCTCGAGGGTTACAGAGTAGGGGCTCACTGCCAACAAGCGAGTTCCCCACAGTGCCAAGCCGTCGCCCTGCCTGCGACCCTCGGCTACATACCCTTGAACTTAGCCATATAGTGCACAATGGCAATCATAGCTCATGAATGTTTATGGAGCAAACTGCTGCCACATTTTAAAGGGATTGAATTGAAACATGAATTATAGAATCAATATGAAAAGTACCAGTAGATGTGCAAGACACAATTTTCATGCAAAGTGGTCCACTCATTCCAGAGTTACATGCTCTTGAACTTAGCCATATTAAGTATAATTCACTTCTGTGACAAATCTCTATCTTTTTTTTTCAAATAAATACAACAGACATGGAGCATTTGTCTGATTATGATACGAAATAGTTGATTCGAACTGAACTTCAACAAAATGCAGGGATAAGTAAGGATATTTTATAGAAATGATTTCAGAAACCAAACCCACTGCTGTTCACTTCTTGTAAATAACAATATCAAATTTTTTGTTTGTTTAAAACAGATGAATAAATGACACAATTGAATGTTCAGCCAAGAGCTGGTGTCATACCAAAAGAGAATGCTGGGAGAAAGCAATGGTTAAGTTCAGTTGAGCAATTTGTTTTTATTAGACAAAAAAATCTATAAAATCTTATAGTTTAGAATCTCTTACATTGGTTTTCTGCTTTGTATCTCCTCTTTCTTATCATCAATTATGGGCTTGTATGTGTGCTTGTTTCAATACAATTATATTTTTCTTAAAATCATTGTTTTTTATTTTCTTAAGCTGACGGAGCTGATGCCAAACAGTCGGGTACTTGTGTACCCAAAAGACATCAGAGTGGTTAGCAAGAAGATGAATGGTACAGCATTTGCTCGCTACCTTATGTCCGTTTTTACGCAAACAATGAGGTAGTCACCAGTGGAAACTTGTCTGGAGCAAATTGGAAAGAAGGGGTTAATTGTGAAAGCAATAACTGGTAAGAAAATCTAACCAAACCAATAAACTAGTTTTAATTGTCTTGAAGAAACATTAACAAGATTCATTTCATATGAGCATTAGCAAGTGCTCCAGTAATATTTATTTTCCTTTTTTAATCATATTAACACCATTTTCAACATTATTTCACTTATATTGTGTGGGCAATTATCCTTCATTTAGGCCTTAACCATGCAGTAATGACCACATTTTATCTGCAAGCTATTGCCAAGCTACCCCACATCATTCAGAGGTGGAGGACTATTAGCAACCCCAGAAGCTAGATGGCTTATCAGTAGATTATTGGAGAAAATCAATAATTCCTGATACCATTGGTGCAGAAATTAGTGTTAAACTTTTATTTTTCATTGTATTATAATAAAATAAATATATAATTAAAGCGAATAAAATTGTCTTTAAAATGATATAAATTTTGTATTAATTGGTTGAAAATGATATAAATATATGATTAGATGATTATCAGATGTCTGGTGAAAGTTACAAGTACACAGTATATCACGTTTTCCGGTCACGTGTTATGCCACATGTATGTTTATAGATCGTTTGCGACCCCTATGAAGCTCATGAATATTTATGAGGAGGCGTTTTTCAAATTGTCCAATGAATAACATTTACGATGGTGTTCGCGAATTTCACCTACGACCACCCTACGCTGAGAAAATAGGTTCGAAATTCAACCCAATTTTATTAATATTTCTCAAACAAAAAAAATCAGTTCGCGTACATTTTTATAAAGCTAACATTTTAACCTTTATTTTGATACCAAAATTATTCATCGGAAACGATGATAAAGGCGTCGCATTGACATTTGAAAAACGTCATTCAGAAATTTTCCGCGCCGCCGTAAATAAACAAGCGGCGCCATATTGGTTTATCCGTGACTCGATAGAAGGTCGAAAAAAGTGATCAAAATCGTCCACAAAAGCAAATTTTTGAAAACAATTATGATTTAAATCAATAGGTAAGTGATATCCTCGAATTATTATCATGATCTTCTTTATGAATTATTTTTCATTTTTAAATCTCTTGTTTAATTACGTTTGTACCACGAAAAAAAAAAATGTAACCTCCGCGATTTTCGTATGTGTTTCGTAGATTTCGATTTAAATACTCGCGAATTACAAATAAATCGTACATTTTATTATAACTTTGGTATATATTGTGTGTTTTAAAGATTATCTGATAACTACTTTTAAGTATATTTTCGAAAAATGGAGAAAAAACGACCAGTTTCTGACGTTTTTCGTCCTCAGTCAATTTCGACCCGTCATTCTTGCGATGTT
Source organism: Lutraria lutraria (assembly GCA_964023205.1). Taxonomy (NCBI): domain Eukaryota; kingdom Metazoa; phylum Mollusca; class Bivalvia; order Venerida; family Mactridae; genus Lutraria; species Lutraria lutraria. The sequence continues at coordinate 2,367,150 of OZ026844.1, read as the reverse complement.
GTATAGTGACATATTTGTCTTTTTAACAATCATTTTTGTTGTTTTATTGCAGTTGAATGCTGATTATTATGGAAAATGGAAAGTCCAGGTCCTTACAGCCAAGCTTTAGGAATAAGTTATGATTTGCTTGAAAATAAAGATAAAACTTTTTGTGTTACATTGTCCAATGGTGCTGTCTTAGAAATTGTACAATATACCAAGGAAAGAAACATTAACAACAATGAACTTGTAAATCTACTGGCTTCTTTTGACCAGAACTTCAGTGAAAGTAAAACACAGTCAGTTGTAAGCAAAATTCAGAGACTCACTGAAAACAAAAGCAAACTAAGACACAAGAAAAAAGTGAAAGGGGTTAAGAATTTATCTGAATTGCTAGCACAGCCTTTCACTGCCATTAAAGTCACCCAGAGACCACTAACATTGAATTCAGAGAGTGTGCTCGTAAAGGAAAGTGAAACAATAGTGCAAGTACAGTCAGCACCGACAGACAAGTGCCGCACTACCAGTACTAATAGTGTAGAATGTCAGACAGAGGATCTCGAGCAAAGTGAATGTAGTAGCGAGAATGTGACTAAGCGATGGAACATGAAGAAGTATCTGTGTAATAAACAAACACGAAAACTTCGGAAACTAAACAAAAATGTTGCTATAAGTCAGAACCAAATTAAATCCTTAGAACAAAGATTGGGACACTATTCAATAAAGAATGTTAACAAAAGGGATACGACAGCTCGTAAAAATCTTAATTTGTTGCGCACGGTCCAGAGAAGTGAAAGGAAAATTAGTAATCAGTTAAGGATAGCGAAACTTAACATCGATCAACTTAATCTTACAGTCAAACATTTGCAGACTGAAAATGCAAATCTTACTGAATCTGCTGAGTCTGTGCAAACTAAACTTGACATTGAAGTAGTTAAAAAAACAGCCGCTCAGAAAAGTAACAGTAAGCTCAGAAGTAAAGTAGAAAAGTTGAAAGGTTCTATGTCAAAATTAGGTGCAGAGACATACAATGTTGATGAATTGATGTTAAAGTGCAATGAGTTACTGAGCAAGACGGAATCACTTACACACCATCTATCAGAAAAAGATGTACTGTTATCCGAGCTAGAAGAAGAACTAGAGGAAGCCAAACGTCCCATGAACATTAAAACTAAACAAAATGATGGCTCTTACATTGAGAATGTTAGACTTTGTGTGGTTCAATTAGTTGGTCTTGAAGTAGCAACGGAGAAAGTGTCGCCAGTTATTCAGACCGTCAGTGAAATTATTTTTGGAGTTTATTTCTCTCCTAATGAATTGCCAAATAAAACAACAGTACAGACAATAGTAGATGAAGGACACTACCTTGCTAAAGCGTACATTGCTGACAGAATAGACAACTGTGAAAGTTGGGGTTTAAATCGGGATGGTACTTCAAGAAGAAAACAAAAGATAATTGACACCAGCGTTACGCTCGACACAGGCGAAGTGGCAAGTCTCGGATTCACTCACATTTCTCGGGAAACTGCTAAAGTAATTCATGACACCACTCAAGGAAAACTGAATGAAATGGCTAATATTCAAACCGAAATATGTTTCGAAAATGAAAAAGTTTCTGATAATTTCATTATTAAGTCCCTGACTAAGTTGGCTTACAGTATGAGTGACAGGGCTAGTAATGAAAAGTTAGCAGACAAACTTTTGAATGAATGGCGAGACCAGATCTTGCAAAAATGTGACTCGAACACTGAAATTCAGTCTGTAAAACACTTCCACTGTATGGCGCATGTTCTTTTAGGATTCCACAAATACATATGTGATGACTTAAAATTATTACAAAAAAGCATCGTACAAGAGCATGGGCCATTAGGTCGATACAGCTTGCCGATATTCAAATTCTGGTCGAAGACGGGGACTGTCATTGAGCGAGTGGTACGCACTACATCAGATATATTTGGACCTGTTGGAGATCACTATGGTCTTCGCGACCGCTGGGAGGCATTTTGTTCACAACGAGGAATCAAGTCACACATAGGAAGCTATCAAGATAATCGATTCAATGGAGTATTCCAAACTTCGGCAGAAATTTTGATTCATCATGAAGAATTCAAAACTGTTCTTGCAACTGCCAGTGCCCCAAACAAAAAACTGCAATCTGTGTCTGCAGACTTGGAATCAGATATTATTCTCACAATGCTTGTTGTGTTTGCTGCAATATACATCTCTGTTACTGGTCCCTATTGGCAGTTAGTTACCAGTGGTAAAGTTGCATATCTAGAATTGTACAAGTATGTTCAAAACCTGAAGAATTTTCTTGAAATATGTGAAAAAAAACCTATGAAAATGTTTGAGTTTAACCCGGTCTGGTGTGAAGAAGAATATAATGTAGGTCTGAAACAAAAAATAATGAAAGCAATCAACACTGTACCAACAAATAAGGATATATTATCTTCAGTCATGAAAACATCTTGTTCTGCAATGATTAGAACCATCAACAAACAGCTTGAAGACTTTCTACCAGGAGGTGTTTTCTGTAAAAAGCCCAGTAAAGAAGATCTGCAGAAGACTGCATTTGCTCATGTGACAAACCTCGCTTGTGAACATCACTTCGGTGATCTTGACAGCAGTCAAAAAAGAAGACCGAACGCGTCTATGTATCATCATAGTTCTGTGCAGATGTTAAAAAGAAATCGACTTAAAATGAAAAGGTGGTATGACAATATGTCTCATGATCGCAAAGTTGAGCTGTGGAAGAAGGCCAGGAAAGGTGGTAAGAAAATGCGTGTGAACCATCAGACACATGAAAAAAGAGTGATGGAGGACATAAATTCTCAAATGAATGAGAAACCAGCAAAAAAACGAAAAGTAGAGAAAACACCCACTGAAATACATGACAAAATCTCAAATAAACTACCAAATAAAAACACAATAAAGGAGCAAGACTATGTGATTGTCGCCTACCAGGATAACTGGTATCCAGGTCTAGTGTTAAATATTTCAAATAATGATGAGTTATTTTTCAAAGTGAAGTTCCTTGCACATTGTAAAAAGGCAGGTACATTCATGTGGCCAGTCCGAGAAGATGTTCAAACTGTGAGTCACGAGTTCGTAATTGCCTGTGATATTGTACCAGAATGTTTGAATTCTGGCCGACAGTGGCTCTTCAAAGATTTCAAAAAGTTTGAAGACTTGTATGTCATGTATAGGAGTTTGTTTTTCAGTGAAACTGAATAAAAATACTGGTGTTTTCAGCCTACAGTATAGTTTATATCAGTGTTATGTAAAATAGTGTATATTCATGTATATATGTTGTGCTCATTGTAAGGAAAATAATATTTATAGACATTTGTTTAAGTTTAAACATAGTGACAAAAATATTTAAGACATGTATGCCTATCTATTGGTTTGTTTTTCAGTAAAACTGAGTAAAAAATACTGATGTTTTCAGCCTACAAAATAGTTAATAACAGTGTAAATGTAAAACAAATGTATTTATTGTATATATCTATGTAAAAATGTTATGCCTTCTGTGTTTTTGAGATTGTGATAATTTTTTGTCGCTTTAAATAAATTAATATATTCCATTTACTCTTTTGTTTGTCAAATTACTTGTACAAGGACTTCATTTAGACTCTTTTAAGGGCTTTATTTGGATTCCACAGGAAAAATGCTAAAAGATTGCCAAGTCTGAAACTGATATGACATTATATAGAGGAAATATGGAAAAAATACTGAAAAAAAAATATCCTCGGGTCCGCGAATCAGCATTGGACCGCATCGATTTTGTGTAATCAAAAATTCACCGAAAACATACATGTTCACAATATTCAAATTGTCATAACTTTTTTATTTTTGAAGATATCTTGAAAATTTAAAAAGACATGTGTTTATAATTAACAGATCTACAAGACTGTCTTCTTTAATGTGATATTCAATAACTTTGAATTTTTGACTGGGGTTGCTAGGACTATTAACATATGATGTAATATCTTCAGTTAAATTTGTCATGGACAGTGTATGTCTCATCCAGGGTTCTTACTCACAACCTCTTGATCAGTAGACCAACACTCTAACCACTTAGATAACTACATTATGTGTAGAACACTCAATACAAAATTATTGAATCATATATTGTATTATATAAAGTCTTCTATTTTTCCAGATTATGCAGTTACAAAGAGGAAGGATTTTGAGGCATCAGTGAAACTTAGTTTAACCCTTTACCTCATAATCCCGCCAAATCACGCCTCTACCTCATCTGCATAGTCCCGCCAAATCACGCCTCTGATTTTTTATCCCTTATAAAGTGTTTTTTCCAACATAAAATTAAGTTTTTATGTTAATAATTATAAACTTCAATCTTTCATAAAAACAAATATTTAAAAAAAATTTTTATTTATATTTAAAAAAATGCTTTAATTACTGTGTAAACACTACACCATCACTGTTTCTGGCTAATTTACTGAAGGTCTAGTCAAATCTAAATTATGCATTTATATTGTTTTGTAAAAAACAACACAATTTAATCCCAGAGTTTGACAGGCCTTTGAAGTTAACATCCTGAGGCTATTTTGTGTGAAAATATATTAAGTTTACAACATTAATTGTTAATTAGTGCAATTATCAAGGGGATTAATTCCCAGAACAGTATGGGTCCTTAGATATCATCAAACACATGTGTCACCAAAAGTTTTATGGTCATGCATTGTTTATTGCAGCTGGCATGTATGACACTTTTCAATACTAATATATATAATCATTTAAGATTTGTTAATGATAAATCAATTATCCATTAATTAAGAATAAAACAATATGTTTGTAAAAGGAATTGCCAAATAAAACATGAAGTTTACATGTACAGTAGCGTACAAGTCAATAGATTTGGAGGCTAGATCACGCCAAAATAATCTTATCTTTAGAGGAATAGTCGAATCAAGGGATGAAAATTGTTTTTCATTAGTTGCGGATATCTCAGATCAAAGTTGGATATTGTTCCAGAAGATATATATATAGCACGAGCATACAGACTTGGTGGTAGAACACGGGGCAAGAACTTCTATAAAAGACCTATTATAGTCAACTTGCGTGATCACGGTGATGTTCAATATATCATGGATAAAGCATACAAGCTGAAATCATTTCCTGGTTTTTCTATTGATCTGGACTACCCGAGAGAAATACAAGCAGCTAGATCACGTATTTGGCCATTATTCAAGGATCTTCGTGTAAAGCATAGCAAATCAAAGGTAGTTATGGTGTTTCCTGCGAAGATAATCTTAGATGATAGAGTAGTTCATGATGAAATGCCAAATTGGAATCATTACGTCAACTATGATCGCTTGACAAAAATAAACAATATAAACCAAAATTTGCCAAATAGTCAAAACGGTGCATCATCTGTGAACCATATTATGGATAGTTCTCAACATATATCTACAAGTAGATACGTCCCTGTAATCAACAATATGCATACTATGTATACAGACAATGGAATGTGTAATAATGTTCAACCACCACAACAGATCTTCAATAAAATGAATGAGTTACAATCACTTGGAACACAAATGAATACAACTGGTTTAACTAGCTTACAATCAAATACTAGTGTGTCATCTAATCACCCAGAAGCAACACATTATGATCTATTAAATCAACAAGATTTTGAGTCTCAACAAACAAAGAATGTCAACACTGGAGTATGTATTGAACCGACATCATCTCATCATGGTCACGTGAAATCTACATATGATTCAACAAATCAACACAATGTTGAAATAACAAGTGCAAAAAGTTTGATAAATAATAGTGATCATTTTGGTGATTTTTGCCAAATTTATTGAGAAGTACATCATCTGTCTTAGACAACACGAGTGACGCGCAACAAATAGTTACGACAAATAAATCCCCAGAAAATGTTAATAATTCACTTGGCCCTAATAGTGGCGAAACCACTGATATTCTGCAGTCTTCACAACAAGAACCGAATAGTAAAGTTACGCACGCTTCACGTGCAAAAAATCGCAGTATTAGGCGCTCAAATTCAGCCAGTCCATATGGCCGAATATATCTAGGAGACGGTTTTCCCCTACGGATAAGAATATACATCGGAGACATGACAATGATGATAGTAATTCTCTGGAGGTCAACAGTTAGGACCACGTGGAGAAGGTCACAGTTCGCTATGCGTATCTGAATACGAACGGTTTATGTAGTAAACGGACGGACAAATTGAATACTGTTTTTGTTATATCATTATTTAAAGAAAATGATGTTATTTTATTTACGGAGTCATGGACTGATTCATACTCAGATTTATATGTTGATGGTTTTGAGTATTTTGTTTTACATCGAAAAAATGTTAAGATATCCGCAAAACGAAATTCTGGCGGAATCATAATTTATGTAAGAAATAATTTAGTATCTGACGATAGTCTTTTATTCACTTCAGAAGATGATATACTATGGATTAAGTTATCAGCCGAAAAATTGTCGATTGAAAATGATGTTTATATTGGTTTATGCTATGTTTTACCTAGCGATAGTAGTAGGCAAACAATGACTGTAAATAATGTTTTTGATAGATTAAATGACTCAGTAATACATGTCGAGAATTTAGGCGAAAGGGCGAAGTACTCAGTTATTTTTGGAGACTTTAATTCTCGCACATCAATTCTTTCAGATTTTGTTGAATTAGATAATATAAATTTTGCAAACGTTGATTTTTTACCAGAGGAATACCAATCAGATATTGCTTTAACCCGATTTTCACAGGATCGGGGTCATGTTAACAATAATGGCCGCCAGTTGCCAGATTTTTGTAAAGAGTCGGGTTATAGAATTATCAATGGCAGAAAAGGTAATGATTATGGTATAGGAAAATATACATTTCTTAATCATAGAGGATGTAGTGTTATTGATTATAAGTTATGTAAACAAGATATGTTTGATTGTATTTCTGCTTTTGAAATTGATGATCCTAACATAATATCAGACCATTGTTTGATGTCGGTCGCCTTTGATTTTAATAGTACTAACTATGTCCGAAGTAAAGAAAATATTGAGACAAATGTAAAGACTATAAAAGATAAATACATATGGAAACAAGAATTTAAGCCTCAATATGTAAACAATTTAAATGAAGATATTAGCTCTACTATGATTAATGAGTTAACAAATGAAAATAAAAATGCTTGACTTTACTGGAATTTATTAAAACAAACGGCAGGTATCAAACAGACAAATAATAATATTGCGTTGTCTGCATTTGAAAATTACTTTAAAGCTGTCAATAATCCTAATGACAGATTTTTTAGGCCTGACGAAGATATTATACATTTCGTTAACATGTATGAAAACAATGAATACAAAATAATGTTTAGTGAATTAAACATTGAATTGTCGACTGATGAAATCAAAATTGCCATAAGTCAATTAAACAAGACGGCCAAGATGGCCCTATATCGCTCACATGACAATCACTGTTCACTCATTAAAACATTGTTTTGAACCGGTGACCTAGTTTTTGACCCCAGACGACCTATGTTCGAATTTGTCTTACATATCATTAAGACAAACATTCTGACTAGGTTTGGTGAAGATATGATCAAAATTTGACATCTACAGTGTTAATAAGGTTTTCCTAAGATTTGACCTTGTGACCTGGTTTTTGACCCTAGGTGACCCATATTTAAACTTGTCCTTAATATCATTAAGACAAACAATCTGACAAGGTTTTGCCAAGATCCAATCAAAACCATGACATTTAGAGCTTTTACAAGATTTTTACCTAAGATTTGACCTTGTGACCCAGTTTTTGAACCCGGCTGACCCATGATCATCCTTGACCCACATATCATTGAGGCAAACATTTTGACAAGGTTTGGTGAAGATCCAATTAAAACTGTGACATCTACAGTGTTAACAAAGTTTTCCTAAGATTTGACCTGGTGACCTAGTTATTGACCCCAGATGACCCATATTTATACTTGACCGTTATATTATTAAAACAAACGATTTGACAAAGTTTGGTGAAGATCCAATAATAACTGTGAAATCTACAGTGTTAACATGGTTTTTCTTAAGATTTGACCTAGCGACCTAGTTTTTGACCCAAGATGACCCATGTTCGAACTCGTCCAAGATATTATGAAGACAAACATTCTGACAAGGTTTCATGATCATCCAATCAAAACAGTGACTTCTAGAGTGTTCACAAGGTTTTCCAGCAATTTGCCCTAGTGACCTAATTTTACTACAGAAATTACCCATTATTAACCTTGACCTACATATTATTAAAATAAACATTCTGACAAAGTTTCATGAAGATGCAGTCAAAACAGTGATTTCTAAAGTGTTCACAAGGTTTTCCCTTATTTGGCCCTGGTGACCTAGTTTTTGACCCCAAATGGCCCAATATCGAACTCGTCCGAGATTTTGTTGATATTAACGTTTTGACCCAGTTTTGCTAAAATTGAGCCAAAAATGTGGCCCCTAGTGTGGTCACAACATAAAGTTTGACGACGCACGACGCCGGACGCCGGACGGAGAGTGATCCTAATAGCTCACTTTGTCACTTTGTGACATGTGAGCAAAAACTCATTACTTATATTTGGGGTCTGCACAGAGTAAATAGATTTGCCAGTCACTATAATGCTAAATGTATGAGATTCAATTCTTGATGGTGGGTTGAAGGGACAGAAGCCATCAGTTGTTTTGATCAGAATTGGTGTGGTGTGTGTAACTGGTTGGTTCCATCACCAAACCTTGCAGAAAAATGTATTGCTAAAAGGCTTCATGATAAAAGCCCAGGTACAGTCAAACCTGTGTAAGCAGCAACCTCTAAATAAAGGCCGCCCAGTGAACAAAGGCCTCTCTTTTAGAAAACATCATTGATTATCTAGAACAAAATTACCTTCTAATAAAGGCTACCTGTCAATAAAGGCCACATTATGTCTTTCTCTAGGTGGCCTTTGTTCACAGGTTTGACTGTACACTGATTATACCACAATGGACTTCAACTCAATATTGACCAAAGTTAGTGAAAGATGATGGCACATTCGAATACTTTATAAGTGATTATAGATTATTACCTATATCAGGGGCGGTAAGTCCGGGTAAAGATAATAATGACATCTTTGGTGAATAACCATTCGCTTTTCAAATGTTATAGCCATGAACTAAGATACACAATGCTATCAATAGCATTAAAACAAAACAATGAGTGCCAAAATGTCACAAAATACGCCCGTCAAAGGGTTTGGGATACTATGAGTGGCAAATTACATAATTTGTTTAAAGATAAGCAACATTTGTTAAAAATGCTGAAAATCAATGAACATAATCACTAAGTTTGTTGAAGATCATTAGATAATGGGTTGACTTAGAGGGTGGTCACTGCATTTTTAGTCAGTTTTCAAAGTATCAAGGGGCATAACTCAGAAGGGCCCGGGCCATTTGGCTGGTTATCAAACTTGACTGAGACATCATGGCCATGAGTTCCACCAAGTTTGGTGAAGATCATTGATAACTGGTAGACTGGGTGTAATCGACAGTGCATTTTTGTAAATTCTCAATGTATCAAGTGTCTGGTGTATCTCTTTGAAAGACATATCTATGATTTTGTGATCATGTGCAGGTTTTTTCAGATTCAATGAAGATCACATCCTGATTTTTGTTAGTCAAAGTAAAACTGATGTTTACAGACAAGGAAAATGTGCTTGTAGTGCTAAAGTTGTTATAGGCCAGTAATAATACATTTTAGGGTAAAACTAATTCCTTCACAAATGTTTTCACGATTAAATAAATTATATAAGGTATCTACATTGTGAGAAAAAAGTCCTCAAAAAAATTCCTTGCAAAATCCAGGAAAATCGATCTCAAAGTTTAAAAAAAATCAATACTAGAACGCGTCTCTTAAACTACACCATATTTTCATTTTGTGCACTTCCGGTTATAACCGGTGTCGATGTCAACGTTCAAGGTTGTTTATGTTTTGGTGAAAATACCTGAAATAACCATCATTCCAGTCATCATTAACCCAAGGTTTGTAATTTTAGTCACTTTATAATCAGACTGATTAATTTTCAAGAGGAAAATATACATGTGTGCAACAATCAATGAATACCAATGGAACAATTTTGCAGCCGACAAAATGTGACATATTTACCGATTTTTAGCTCAATTTTAGTTTAAATAAGTATTGTATCATTCACTCACAGTCACAGAATGTTTACTTTCGAAAAGTTATTTAAAATTGTACATTAATATGCATATACAGTACTAATTTTACAAAAAGCAGATATATTGCGCAATATTTGTTGAATTGTATACTACGGAAGCGTGGTGTGGCCAAAATCACGAAAATTCGGGTTTTATTAAATTTGGTGATTTTGACATATTTCAAGGAGTTGGCATGTTTAAATTGTGAATAGCATAAGTATATTTAATAAATATATTTATTTTTTGTAAAAAAAGTGTGTTCTGTTATAAATATTAAGGCATTTTCCTTTTAAACTGAATGTTTATAAATATTTCCGCATGTAACAAAGTGAAACAGACGTAAACATTGCGCTAATCAAACTAAAATGGTTGCCAATTGAAATCAGTAAGTTGTTATTTGTATTTTAAAAAGTAATTGCATTCTATAACAAAGTTTTATTTCTTATGTTTGTAAAACATACATTGTATTTATGTAAGCAACATGGTTTTCAAATCAATTTACCAATGTCAACTGACAGATATTGGTATTCTACTATCACACCAGTCAAAATTTGATAGTATTAATTCCTATTTGCATCACGAAAATGTCGTAGATAGTACACACAAAAATGTTTAAAAACACAAAATTTACTTACTTTTTCAGTTATCATGTCATACCCTGATAGGTTAGTGATGTGAAGGTGGCATATTCCAATTGAAAGTAAAATAAGGTAAGAAACTCAAAACATTATTATACTTTAATTTTTACATCTTAAATCTGTATAGTTTGATAATTGCTCCAGAAAATGACAATTGTATGTGTATTTAGTTAACATCACTGCCTTCAGTAAATTAATTGTATTTTTCTCCATTTTTTCAGCACTGGAGAAACAGTTATTTATGTCCTTTGTAAGATGGATAGGCATGAAACATCAACATTAAGGGAGAAGGGATGTGACGGTTTAATCACAGCAAGTAAATTGAGAGGATACTAAACTGTTGTGTATTAACTATAGTAAAATAGATTCTACTCATGATGATACAAGTTCAGACGTTAATTGCCACCAACAAAAGCAGACCTCTGAAAAGTTTAGAACTGAATTGGAAGAGTGCACTTTCTTAGGGATGGCGTAAGAAAGACTTGGACTCCAAACTAGTTCCTATCTAAACCTCATTGTAACTGGTCGTTCACCAAAGACCTTTAAAAGTTATAAGATGTCGCTGCATGGTAAACTGTTTTACTAAGAGGTGCACATGCAGAAAACACAGACTTTCATGCTCTACATGTTGTGCATAATTCAAAGGAACTGATTGTAGCAATATGCATGCTATTGATTACGAAAGTAGACAAATAAATTCAAGTAAATAACTTATATTTTGAGACAACAGCTGTTATCATTTACATATCTAGAAGTGTTAAATTTTACTGAAATAACGTAATTATAGTTTGAATATGTTTTCATAAATATCTAAAAGTTCTAAGTGCAAGTGTCAAGTAGTTATAAATGAGTAAAAATTCAAATGTCCATCAAATTGAACTTCAATTAAACATGTTCATATGTATGTGTAAATGTAACTGCATTTTGTAAACAAAGAGGGTGGCACGATGGCCTTACATATCGCTCACCAGCACTGCAGCCTTGGACAATCAAGTGAAGAACAGGGACAAGGTCATTTTGACTCTGTGGATCATGTCTATGAACAAATTTGATATACAATGCCACATGTGGAATCTCTAAGCTCTACTGGCCCTCTGCTTGATTTTTATAACTTTTTAAAGAGTTTCCTATGTACAATCAAGTGCCCTCCGGGGTAGGGTCATTTTAACTGGGATGGGTTCAATTTGAAAATCTTGGTAGAGGTCAACTAGACAATGCTAACCACACTATCTATCTAAACTCTTGATCTAACAGTTTTTGAGAATTTCCGACAGAAATCTCAGTAAAATCGAGTGACCCTGTGGGTGGGAAAATATTGCCCCCCGCCCCCACCCAACCCTAAAGCAGAGCACAAGATTTTCAACCTTTTCCTATGTAAGCCTTGGTAAAACCTGGTGACCACAGGGACCAGACCAGTATTGACCCTCAGGGGTCATCATTTGAACAATCTTGGTAGAGCACTACTAGGCAATGCTTGCAATGCTGCAGAATACATATCTAAGCTCTTGGTCTTTTGGTTCCTAAGAAGAGTTCTGAAAAATTTCCAATAGAAATTTGTATAAGTGACCAAGAGTCATTTTTTTTACCTGGGGCTCATGATTGGTAGAGGACCACTAAACAATGCAACACGCCCAAATATATAAGCTCTAGGCATTGTGACCAGAAGATTTTTTAACATTTTCCTGCATCTAGTTCTTGAGAAATTATTTTAAACAAGAGGGCCAAGATGGCCCTAAATCGCTCACCTGAGAACAAAGACACTATAATTAAAGATCAGGTAATATATTTTTCATCTGGTATAACCCGTTTCTACATAGATTTTGCTCAAAACGAACTATAATTTTCATGAATACTTGATGTCAATGAACATTTTGTGTAAATACAATTATGATTATTGAAGAAATGAAGGAGCTATAATACTGTAAACAGGCTCAAATGTAGCAATTATTTCTAAGTCAAGGGCCCATAACTCTACAAAAACAAGTTAAATTCCACCCATAATCAAACTCATCAAAGACCTTTAGGTTATACACATTCATTGTAAATATATTTAGGATTGGTGAAATATCGAAGGCACTAGTCTGTTTAAACAAGCTGAAATATAGCAAATTTTCTAAGCCAGGGCCCGTAACTCATGAAGTCCTTGTCCGATTTCGCCCATAATCAAACTTGTCCAAGACCTTTAGGTAATACAGATTCACTGAAAATATGATGAGGATTGGTGTAGTAATTAAGACGCTAGAGTGTAAACAAGCTCAAATATAGCTTATTTTCAAAGTCAAGGGCCCACAACTCTTGACATTCTGGTCCGATTCCGCCCATAATCGAACTTGTCCAAGACCTTTAGGCAATACACATTTATTGATGGCCCGAGGGTCATGATTTGAACAATCTTGGTAGAGGTCCATAAAACAATGGTACACCTAAAGTATTAAAAGCTCTTAAGTCTTGCAGTTTTTTGAGAAAAATATTTTTTTAATTCCCTCTGTTGCCATGGCAACTATATTGTATTTTATGAAGTTACATTTTTTGAACAACTTTGATAGAGCTTTTTGCAAGGAACATCCCAGTGTTTAAGAAGATGTTGTTTGAATCAAACTGTTGACGACGCCAGCCGGCGGACATTCAATGATCCTAAAATAGGCTCACCATAGCACTTTGTGCTAGGTTAGCTCAACATCTGTCATGTTGTTTAATATACATAATTTAAATAAAATACTAAAATTTTAAATGATCATATCTATTTAGAAAGCTTATAATACCTAGGTTTATTGATACATCTGTATTCTAAAATATTAAATGGTATCTTACTAAATAATTAAAAAATGGTTTTACGATTAGTGGGTGGGGTATTGTTTTATACCAGTCTGATTGATACTTTCATGATTTATGCATTGCTACAACTTCTAGAACTTTTGATTTAGTGTTTTAAATTGAAATAAAGCAAGTATGTATACATATGTGTTATTTTGCTTCACTGTGAATGATCCAAAATATCCATAACGCTACTGAGTCTTAATTACATAGATTTTACAGATTGAAAAACACGTGGTTCAAATACATGCCATTTTGAGCAACTTATACTTTGAATTTTTATGAGGACTTTTTTTCTGTAACAGCACATATATTGTAGATAACAAATATGAAAATATCTTTTGTGAAGGAATTTGTTTTAGGTTGAGTCCATTTTTGGGCTAGAATGCCTGGCCTATTACTAATTGTGCAAGTCCAGTTGCGGTGTTACAGAGGTATATGAAAAGTGCTGATTTTTGTTATGATTCAGACACGTTATTTCATCGAGCTTGTAGATCAGGAATAAAATGCTTTTTGTTAAGAAAAAATAAGATATTAAATTACACCAGCTTAGTGACTTAGGTACTCATTATTATTAAGTTAATATGTAATTATATAAGATGGTATTGAATTTGAATAATCTTGATGCACTCCTTTTCAAAGTTCTGGTAAGGTCATGTGAGCAACAAACAGCCACCAATGGAGAAGGACAACAATGGCTGTTGTAAAGAGGTGACTGTTGTTGAGAGAGTGAAAACAGAGTAAAACATCAATCTGGGTTGCTAGTATACTGGCTGTAACAGGGAGGTGGCTGTAGTTCAGAGGTAACCATTCATGGAGGTTACACTGTATATACCCAGTCAGTTGGATACCACAGTGAGAAAAGGCCATACAATTGGAAGGACAAGAATGGCTGTTGTCAGGAGGTGACTGTTGCTGAGAGAGTGGAAATAGAGTAAACTTCAATCTGGGTTGGTAGTATACAGGCTGTAACAGGGAGGTGGCTGTAGTTCGGAGGTGGCAATTCATGGAGGTTACACTGTATATATATCCAGTCAGTGAGATACCATAGTGAGATCACCAGAAGGAAAAAGGCCATACACTGTTGTACCATTAAAGCATTATGACTTTGTGGATATCAAACCCATATGACAAATTTAATGATGCCCAAATATTCTTTGGATTAAAAGAGGTAAAACATTCTGTGGACACAAGATAAATGGTGACAGTACAGAAAGACAGATCCACAAAACATCTATTTCAAGTATGAGTTTGATGAAAAAGATTTTCATTATGTAAAAAGTAGGCATGTAAAGAAAGGAACCTAATAGTCATGTGCTTAGCTACCAATACCTTCAAAAACATTATGACATTGTAACTAGACGAAATAATTTCTAGGATGAGAATAATGTACATGTACTGTGAAAATACCCTTAGAGAATAAAACTGAGAAAAATCAACTAGCTAAGTTTTTTAAGTTATTTGATATATCTTAGATAAAATAATGGTACTAAAACGCTCACTTAATGAGGTGTTTGTGAAACACCAATGCCCCCTAAAGGGCAAATGGATAGTTGACCTTTGACCTATTGATAGACCATATCAATAGGGGTCATCTATCTGTATTTGACCAACCTTCAAACCAAGTGAAGACCTAAGAGGCCAATACAGTCGAATTGGCCAGACAAGGTTTTATTAAAAACGAGCAAAAAAGACGGACATGAGCAAACCAGCAATATATACCCACATTTCTTTGAAATGGGGGCATAACTAGAACCCTACAATAACAAAAATATGACAAAAATATAAATACAAATCATTTCAATTCAAGACATTTAACCTAATAGAAATAACTACTGGAATAAAGAAAAAGTTTAGTAAAAATATTCAGGCAGTTGATTTTTCCTCAGCTTTATAAAATCTACAATTTAACTTGAAAAAGGGTACTAAAGGGCTATCTTAATGAGGTGTTTGAAATCAAGAAAAAAATCTAGAAAAATCCAAATTCACCTCCTCAGAAATGAAGCTATTAAAATGGAACAAATTTTATACAAGAGGTATTCTTTTTAGGTCAGAATTCAGTGTTTGTGAAGCAGTTAATGGAACCCTATCAACTATGTAAAAGGCTTGTGTCATCTGCAAACAGATGGATGTTTGCCCTGATGTCAGAAACAATGTCATTGATGAATATCAAGAAAATGAGGGGGCCCAAAATTGACATCTGTGGAATACAAGAAGCTTTAATATCATTCCACTTTGATTGAGCATCATGCAGAACAACATTTTGCTGTCTGCCACTTAGATAAGATGAGAACCAATTAGAAAGACTGCCAGAAATCCCAAACTGTTTGAGTTTGAAGAGGAAGTATGATGCGAGACACAGTCAAAAGTCTTTGCTTATGTCGCAGAATACAGTTCTGGAATGTCGCAGAATACAGTTCTGTAATAGGAAGCCTCAGTTAAGAAGTTGTAAAGATAAACCAGTTGGTTAAAT
Source organism: Lutraria lutraria (assembly GCA_964023205.1). NCBI lineage: Eukaryota > Metazoa > Mollusca > Bivalvia > Venerida > Mactridae > Lutraria > Lutraria lutraria. Next base: position 2,351,028 of record OZ026844.1, on the reverse strand, counting down.
GTTGAGTCACCAGGTACAAAACCAGATTTAAAGCAGAGTGAGAAGATCATTGTCACTATTGTGGATAAGTATGCCTGACTGACTACCCTTTCAAGAACATTCCCTACAGTACAGAGTAGAGATAGAGGTTGACAATTGCCAACATGAGAATGGCTTCAAGGAGTGACAAAAATGTCTTTCCGTGAACTAGGAAAAACTGAAGGGGACAGCGACTGGTCAAAAAGTCACACAGATGAGTGGGCAGTCAAAATATTATAATATCCTCTATCTCAGAGGTTGTAATTGTAATGTGGTCCAAGACAGGGCTGATGACATTCACATCATTCCGCAGAGTTTGAGCACCTAATTATTCATCAAGAGGGGTTTGATCCCGACAAATGTTATTCAGAAGGTTTGCTTTTGTGATTTCATCTTCCACAAAGTTATCAACATCTTGCAGTGAAGCAAAGATGAACTCAATTTGGAGGAGATGAAAGATTTGAGACAAGTTCACCATGATTTCTTTGACGATGAAGAGGAAAGGAGATTTTGTGCTAACAAATTTATTGTGGTTTAGTTTGGCCTTTCTTATTTCATCAACATATGCAGTTTGGTTTCAAAGGCATAAAAGTTAGTTAGGCAGTCAATCTTTCCTTTTTTGATAAACGTAAAGAAAATCAACTAGCTAAGTTTTTAAGCTATTTGATATATCTTAGATGAAATAATGGTACTAAAACGATCACTTAATGAGGTGTTTGAGAAACACCAATGCCCCCTAAAGGGCAAATGGATAGTTGACCTTTAACCTATTGATAGACCTTATCAATAGGGATCATCTATCTGTATTTGACCAACCTTCAAACCAAGTGAAGACCTAAGAGGCCAAAACAGTCGAATTGGCCAGACAAGGTTTGGTTACCAACGAGCAAGAAAGACGGACATGAGCAAACCAGCAATATATACCCACATTTCTTTGAAATGGGGGCATAACTAGAACTTCAAAAAAGAACCCTACAATAACAAAATTATGACAAAAATATAAATGCAAATCATTTCAATTTCATGACATTTTACCTAATAGAATTGACTGCTAGGATAAGAATAAAGTTATGTAAAAATACTAGTGGAGAATAAAGCTCAGAAAAAACAACTACCCAAGTTTTTTTAAGTTATTTGATATATCTTAAGTTTAATAATGGTACTAAAACGCTCACTTAATGAGGTGTTTGTGAAACACCAATGCTCCCTAAAGAGCAAATGGATAGTTGACCTTTAACCTATTGATAGACCATATCAATAGGGGTCATCTATCTGTATTTGACCAACCTTCAAACCAAGTGAAGACCTAAGAGGCCAATACAGTCGAATTGGCCAGACAAGGTTTGATTAAAAACGAGCAAAAAAGACGGACATGAGCAAACCAGCAATATATACCCACATTTCTTTGAAATGGGGGCATAACTAGAACCCTACAATAACAAAAATATGACAAAAATGTAAATACAAATCATTTCAATTTCAAGACATTTTACCTAATAGAATTGACTGCTAGGATAAGAATAAAGTTATGTAAAAATATTCAGGCAGTTGATTTTTCCTAAGCTTTATAAAATCTACAATTTACATTAAAAAAGGGTACTAAAATGCTATCTTAATGAGGTGTTTGAAATCAAGAAAAAAATCTAGAAAAATCCAAATTCACCTCCTCAGAAATGAAGCTATTAAAATGGAACCAATTTTATTCAAGAGGTATTCTTTTTAGGTCAGAATTCAGTGTTTGTGAAGCAGTTAATGGAACCCTATCAACTATGTAAAGGCTTGTGTCATCTGCAAACAGATGGACGTTTGCCCTGATGTCAGAAACAATGTCATTGATGAATATCAAGAAAATGAGGGGGCCCAAAATTGACATCTGTGGAATACAAGAAGCTTTAATATCATTCCACTTTGATTGAGCATCATGCAGAACAACATTTTGCTGTCTGCCACTTAGATAAGATGAGAACCAATTAGAAAGACTGCCAGAAATCCCAAACTGTTTGAGTTTGAAGAGGAAGTATGATGCGAGACACAGTCAAAAGTCTTTGCTTATGTCGCAGAATACAGTTCTGGAACGTCGCAGAATACAGTTCTGTAATAGGAAGCCTCAGTTAAGAAGTTGTAAAGATAAACCAGTTGGTTAAATGTTGAGTCACCAGGTACAAAACCAGATTTAAAGCAGAGTGAGAAGATCATTGTCATTATTGTGTATAAATATGCTTGACTGGACTACCCTTTCAAGAACATTCCCTACAGTACAGAGTAGAGATAGAGGTTGACAATTGCCAACATGAGAATGGCTTCAAGGAGTGACAAAAATGTCTTTCCATGGGCTAGGAAAAACTGAAGAGGACAGCGACTGGTCAAAAAGTCACACAGACAAGTGCACAGTTCAAATTTTATAATATCCTCTATCTTAGAGGTTGTAATTGTGATGTGGTCCAAGATGTGGCTGATGACATTCACATCATTCCGCAGAGTTTGAGCACCTAATTATTCATCAAGAGGGGTTTGATCCCGACAAATGTTATTCAGAAGGTTTGCTTTGGTGATTTCATCTTCCACAGTGTTATCAACATCTTGCAGTGAAGCAAAGATGAACTCAATTTGGAGGAGATGAAAGATTTGAGACAAGTTCACCATGATTTCTTTGACGATGAAGAGAAAAGGAGATTTTGTGCTAACAAATTTATTGTGGTTTAGTTTGGCCTTTCTTATTTCATCAACATATGCAGTTCGGTTTCGAAGGCGTAAAAGTTAGTTATGCAGTCAATCTATCCTTTTTTGATAAATGTAAAGAAAATCAACTAGCTAAGTTTTTTAAGTTATTTGATATATCTTAGATGAAATAATGGTACTAAAATGCTCACTTAATGAGGTGTTTGTGAAACACCAATGCTCCCTAAAGAGCAAATGGATAGCTGACCTTTGACCTATTGATAGACCATATCAATAGGGGTCATCTATCTGTATTTGACCAACCTTCAAACCAAGTGAAGACCTAAGAGGCCAATACAATCGAATTGGCCAGACAAGGTTTGATTAAAAACGAGCAAAAAAGACGGACATGAGCAAACCAGCAATATATACCCACATTTCTTTGAAATGGGGGCATAACTAGAACTTTAAACAAGAGGGCCAAGATGGCCCTATATCGCTCACATGACAATCACTGTTCACTCATTAAAATATTGTTTTGAACTGGTGACCTAGTTTTTGACCCCAGATGACCCATGTTAGAACTTGTCCTACATATAAATAAGACAAACATTCTGACAAAATTTGGTGAAGATCCAATCAAAACCATGAAAACTACAGCATAGACAAGGTTTTCCTAAGATTTGACCTCATGACCTAGTTTTTGACCCCAGACGACCTATGTTCGAATTTTTCTTACATATCATTAAGACAAACAATCTGACTAGGTTTGGTGAAGATACGATCAAAATTTGACATCTACAGTGTTAACAAGGTTTGACCTTGTGACCTGGTTTTTGACCCTAGGTGACCCATATTTGAACTTGTCCTTAATATCATTAAGACAAACAATCTGACAAGGTTTTGCCAAGATCCAATTAAAACCATGACATTTAGAGCTTTTACAAGATTTTTACCTAAGATTTGACCTTGTGACCCGGTTTTTGAACCCAGCTGACCCATGTTCATTTTTTACCCACATATCATTGAGGCAAACATTTTGACAAGGTTTGGTGAAGATCCAATTAAAACTGTGACATCTACAGTGTTAACAAAGTTTTCCTAAGATTTGACCTGGTGACCTAGTTATTGACCCCAGATGACCCATATTTATACTTGACCATTATATCATTAAAACAAACGATTTGACAAAGTTTGGTGAAGATCCAATAATAACTGTGAAATCTACAGTGTTAACATGGTTTTTCAAAAGATTTTACCTAGCGACATAGTTTTTGACCCAAGATGACCCATGTTCAAACTCGTCCAAGATATTATGAAGACAAACATTCTGACAAGGTTTCATGATCATCCAATCAAAACAGTGACTTCTAGAGTGTTCACAAGGTTTTCCAGCAATTTGCCCTAGTGACCTAATTTTACTACAGAAATTACCCATTTTCAAACTTGACCTACATATTATTAAAATAAACATTTTGACAAAGTTTCATGAAGATAAATTCAAAACAGTGATTTCTAAAGTGTTCACAAGGTTTTCCCTTATTTGGCCATGGTGACCTAGTTTTTTACCCCAAATGGCCCAATATCGAACTCGTCCGAGATTTTGTTGATATTAACGTTCTGACCCAGTTTTGCTAAAATTGAGCCAAAAATGTGGCCCCTAGTGTGGTCACAACATAAAGTTTGACGATGCACGACGCCGGACGGAGAGTGATCCTAATAGCTCACTTTGTGACATGTGAGCTAAAAACTCATTACTTATATTTGGGGTCTGCACTGAGTAAATAGATTTGCCAGTCACTATAATGCTAAATGTATGAGATTCAATTCTAGATGGTGGGTTGAAGGGACAGAAGCCATCAATTGTTTGATCAGAATTGGTGTGGTGTGTGTAACTGGTTGGTTCCATCACCAAACCTTGCAGAAAAATGTATTGCTAAAAGGCTTCATGATAAAAGCCCAGGTACAGTCAAACCTGTGTAAGCAGCAACCTCTAAATAAAGGCCGCCCAGTGAACAAAGGCCTCTCTTTTAGAAAACATCATTGATTATCTAGAACAAAATTACCTTCTAATAAAGGCTACCTGTCAATAAAGGCCACATTATGTCTTTCTCTAGGTGGCCTTTGTTCACAGGTTTGACTGTACACTGATTATACCACAATGGACTTCAACTCCATATTGACCAAAGTTAGTGAAAGATGATGGCACATTCGAATACTTTATAAGTGATTATAGATTATTACCTATATCAGGGGCGGTAAGTCCGGGTAAAGATAATAATGACATCTTTGGTGAATAACCATTCGCTTTTCAAATGTTATAGCCATGAACTAAGATACACAATGCTATCAATAGCATTAAAACAAAACAATGAGTGCCAAAATGTCACAAAATACGCCCGTCAAAGGGTTTGGGATACTATGAGTGGCAAATTACATAATTTGTTTAAAGATAAGCAACATTTGTTAAAAATGCTGAAAATCAATGAACATAATCACTAAGTTTGTTGAAGATCATTAGATAATGGGTTGACTTAGAGGGTGGTCACTGCATTTTTAGTCAGTTTTCAAAGTATCAAGGGGCATAACTCAGAAGGGCCCGGGCCATTTGGCTGGTTATCAAACTTGACTGAGACATCATGGCCATGAGTTCCACCAAGTTTGGTGAAGATCATTGATAACTGGTAGACTGGGTGTAATCGACAGTGCATTTTTGTAAATTCTCAATGTATCAAGTGTCTGGGGTATCTCTTTGAAAGACATATCTATGATTTTGTGATCATGTGCAGGTTTTTTCAGATTCAATGAAGATCACATCCTGATTTTTGTTAGTCAAAGTAAAACTGATGTTTACAGACAAGGAAAATGTGCTTGTAGTGCTAAAGTTGTTACTAATTGTGCAAGTCCAGTTGCGGTGTTACAGAGGTATATGAAAAGTGCTGATTTTTGTTATGATTCAGACACGTTATCCATCGAGCTTGTAGATCAAGAATAAAATGCTTTTTGTTAAGAAAGAATAAGATATTAAATTACACCAGCTTAGTGACTTAGGTACTCATTATTATTAAGTTAATATGTAATTATATAAGATGGTATTGAATTTGAATAATCTTGATGCACTCCTTTTCAAAGTTCTGGTAAGGTCATGTGAGCAACAAACAGCCACCAATGGAGAAGGACAACAATGGCTGTTGTAAAGAGGTGACTGTTGTTGAGAGAGTGAAAACAGAGTAAAACATCAATCTGGGTTGCTAGTATACTGGCTGTAACAGGGAGGTGGCTGTAGTTCAGAGGTAACCATTCATGGAGGTTACACTGTATATACCCAGTCAGTTGGATACCACAGTGAGAAAAGGCCATACAATTGGAAGGACAAGAATGGCTGTTGTCAGGAGGTGACTGTTGCTGAGAGAGTGGAAATAGAGTAAACTTCAATCTGGGTTGGTAGTATACAGGCTGTAACAGGGAGGTGGCTGTAGTTCGGAGTTGGCAATTCATGGAGGTTACACTGTATATATATCCAGTCAGTGAGATACCATAGTGAGATCACCAGAAGGAAAAAGGCCATACACTGTTGTACCATTAAAGCATTATGACTTTGTGGATATCAAACCCATATGACAAATTTAATGATGCCCAAATATTTTTTGGATTAAAAGAGGTAAAACATTCTGTGGACACAAGATAAATGGTGACAGTACAGAAAGACAGATCCACAAAACATCTATTTCAAGTATGAGTTTGATGAAAAAGATTTTCATTATGTAAAAAGTAGGCATGTAAAGAAAGGAACCTAATAGTCATGTGCTTAGCTACCAATACCTTCAAAAACATTATGACATTGTAACTAAAAGAAATAATTTCTAGGATGAGAATAATGTACATGTACTGTGAAAATACCCTTAGAGAATAAAACTGAGAAAAATCAACTAGCTAAGTTTTTTAAGTTATTTGATATATCTTAGATAAAATAATGGTACTAAAACGCTCACTTAATGAGGTGTTTGTGAAACACCAATGCCCCCAAAAGGGCAAATGGATAGTTGACCTTTATCCTATTGATAGACCTTATCAATAGGGATCATCTATCTGTATTTGACCAACCTTCAAACCAAGTGAAGACCTAAGAGGCCAAAACAGTCGAATTGGCCAGACAAGGTTTGATTACCAACGAGCAAAAAAGACGGACATGAGCAAACCAGCAATATATACCCCCATTTCTTTGGAATGGGGGCACAACTAGAACTTTAAAAAAGAACCCTACTATTACAAAATAATGACAAAAATATCAATGCAAATCATTTCAATTTCAAGGCGTTTTACCTAATAGAAATAACTGATAGGATAAGAATAAAGTTATGTAAAAATACTAGTAGAGAATAAAGCTCAGAAAAAACAACTACCCAAGTTTTTTTAAGTTATTTGATATATCTTAGATAAAATAATGGTACTAAAATGCTCACTTAATGATGTGTTTGTGAAACACCAATGCTCCCTAAAGAGCAAATGGATAGTTGACCTTTGACCTATTGATAGACCATATCAATAGGGGTCATCTATCTGTATTTGACCAACCTTCAAACCAAGTGAAGACCTAAGAGGCCAATACAGTCGAATTGGCCAGACAAGGTTTGATTAAAAACGAGCAAAAAAGACGGACATGAGCAAACCAGCAATATATACCCACATTTCTTTGAAATGGGGGCATAACTAAAACCCTACAATAACAAAAATATGACAAAAATATAAATACAAATCATTTCAATTCAAGACATTTAACCTAATAGAAATAACTACTGGAATAAGGAAAAAGTTTAGTAAAAATATTCAGGCAGTTGATTTTTCCTCAGCTTTATAAAATCTACAATTTAACTTGAAAAAGGGTACTCAAGGGCTATCTTAATGAGGTGTTTGAAATCAAGAAAAAAATCTAGAAAAATCCAAATTCACCTCCTCAGAAATGAAGCTATTAAAATTAGGGATGTCAATTCGTCAAGATTTTACTAATCGGTTAATCGTTCGTTCAAGATTTGACCTCGTGACCTAGTTTTTGACCGCAGACGACCTTCGAATTTGTCTTACATATCATTAAGACAAACATTCTGACTAGGTTTGGTGAAGATACGATCAAAATTTGACATCTACAGTGTTAACAAGGTTTGACCTTGTGACCTGGTTTTTGACCCAAGGTGACCCATATTTGAACTTGTCCTTAATATCATTAAGACAAACTATCTGACAAGGTTTGGCCAAGATCCAATTAAAACCATGACATTTAGAGCTTTTACAAGATTTTTACCTAAGATTTGACCTTGTGACCCAGTTTTTGAACCCGGCTGACCCATGTTCATCCTTGACCCACATATCATTGAGGCAAACATTTTGACAAGGTTTGGTGAAGATCCAATTAAAACTGTGACATCTACAGTGTTAACAAAGTTTTCCTAAGATTTGACCTGGCGACCTAGTTATTGACCCCAGATGACACATATTTATACTTGACCGTTATATCATTAAAACAAACGATTTGACAAAGTTTGGTGAAGATCCAATAATAACTGAAATCTACAGTGTTAACATGGTTTTTCATAAGATTTGACCTAGCGACATAGTTTTTGACACAAGATGACCCATCTTCGAACTCGTCCAAGATATTATGAAGACAAACATTCTGACAAGGTTTCATGATCATCCAATCAAAACAGTGACTTCTAGAGTGTTCACAAGGTTTTCCAGCAATTTGCCCTAGTGACCTAATTTTACTACAGAAATTACCCATTTTCAAACTTGACCTACATATTATTAAAATAAACATTCTGACAAAGTTTCATGAAGATAAATTCAAAACAGTGATTTCTAAAGTGTTCACAAGGTTTTCCCTTATTTGGCCCTGGTGACCTAGTTTTTGACCCCAAATGGCCCAATATCGAACTCGTCCGAGATTTTCTTGATATTAACGTTCTGACCCAGTTTTGCTAAAATTGAGCCAAAAATGTGGCCCCTAGTGTGGTCACAACATAAAGTTTGACGACGCACGACGCCGGACGCCGGACGGAGAGTGATCCTAATAGCTCACTTTGTCACTTTGTGACATGTGAGCTAAAAAATGCATGCTACAAATGTTAATGATATACATGTACTATATATAATACCTACATTTGTAAGCATTATGTGTGAAAATTTTGTTATCTAACCTAAGATTTGCTTTTTTTATGAAATAATTTAGATACTCCAGTATAACCTGGCCTTACGGTCACCTGGAACCAGCGGTCACCTCGTTTCAACGGCCAGTTTCATTCCCCCCAACAAAATTCATTCTATATTTACCATGGATTAAACGGTCACCTGGCAAACGCGTCCAGCGGCCAGTTAATTTCATCCTAAATACCATATTTAATCCGCATTAAACGGTCACCAGCCAAGCGCGAAATTCCAATATAAACATCGCTGAAATACACATTATGTCACAAAAAAAACCGCTAAATTTAGATAACCTTTGACCCACAATTTAGTGGAGATTAACGACACACTCCGCCATATATCGGCATCCAATCAGATACGATGTTTCGTCTATGCAACACACGACGTGTTGACCACAGTTCTATTTAATTAGGTCGGTGTTTTGATGCAAGCAACGTGCAAATTATGCTGTAATTCGCGACTTTCCAGTTAAGCGCCCCCTAGCGGTACACCGCTATATGGGAAAACAAAATGGCAGCGTATGGGGTCATATCCTATTCATTACATGCGCTTGACAGATTTTGCTTGTTTGTCGTTTACGGCAATTGATAAACATTGATAACCGTTATAGTCTCTGATATGATGTTGTATTTAAATAGATTACGCATCCCATTTTCTTTCAATTAAATATTGACCCCTTTGTCCGTTTTAACCATATTTTATGTACGTATTAGTAATATATACGGGCATTTGAAGTTAGAATGTCTGTCAGCATGTTTATGTATTTGTATATATACATCGAAAGTACACGCTTTTTGGTAAATAATAAATTTACATGTATATTATAAAAACTTGAATGTGATGATTGAATAAATATTTTGACAAAACTTTGACTTGTTTATGAGATTTAACTATTGTTTCCACTGGAAGCAGATTCAATAAAACAGTACATATGGCTAATTATTAACTTCATAAGGTAAGTATATTTTCATTGTGATATTTATTATTAAGTCACAAAATAATTGTCAAAAACTATAAGTGGAATAAATAAGCATTCACGTACAAACAGTCGTTAATTTCTAATAATAATTTGTTTTTTTCAGCGTAACACAAATCAAAACCTTAATATATATATATTATATACGTACCTTGAAATACATATTATATGTCGTAAAGACACATTTATACAAAACAATATTCATCGTAATTATCATTTATGATTTAACAAATATAATTAACAAATCGCTTCGATCTTTACTAATTGGGTTTTAATGAAAAGTTTCTTAGATCATACCGAAATTATAACTATAAATGTTTTGTTCGAATGATCAAGGTCAATTTAATTCACAACTTCGTATGTGAATAAAAACTGTGATAAATATACAGCTTATCGATTTGAAGTTATCACAATATTTGGTACTAATTAATGTGATCCCAGTCACAATTTAAACCATGCAGTTATACAAGTGATAAAGTAATAAACAGTATCGCCCTTTGTGCGGTATCTAGATATATACATCAAGCTGTTCTATCAGACCCCTTATCAGTTTTATGGTGTCTGACACAGTTGGATACCAATATACTTCCTGTCAGTATAAACAGCATAAGCTGCATTGACATTTTAGAATAGGTTGTTGTCTTTTTTACATTTTCAAACAAGATCCAAACTGGGTTCATGTAAGCACCATATATAGTGACAGAAATATGTGTGCATACGTTTATAAACAACTTTTTTTCCGATATTGAATATAACAGAACAGAATTTATAATTTTACAAACAGGTCATGATTATTTAATAGGCTAGCTTATAATTAGTTTATAAATTAAGTATGCTTTCATTGTAATTAAAGAAGTAAGTACCAAAATAATTGTCACAGTCAGAAACCGTCATAAGTAGAAAAAATACGCATTCTCGTACAAACAGCTGAACATTCATTTCTAACATATATTATATTTTCAGTTTGACACCACAAATCAATATAGCGTAAAACTATACACTACACTATTATAATTTTATACTCCTACATGTATTTTGTAAGGTAACATAAAGACACATTTATACAAGATAGTATTCATCTTCAATATCATTTCACAATAGAACAAATTTGACAAATCCTTTCATTACTTATGTTTCAATGAAAAGTTCATTAGTACGCGAGTTCAAACAGACATTACATTACAGGCCGGTGTTAAGTTTAAATTAATTTGAAGTGCATATTCGCACCCATGTTTGTGACTATAAAACTGTGACAAATATACAGTTTATCGACTTCATGTTACAACAATCAGGGACTAATTAATGTGATCCAAGCCACAATTTTAACCAATTTATAAAAATAATAAACAGTATCGCTCTTTGTGCACTATCTAGGTATACATCAAGCTGACATATGACCCCCTATCAGTTATATTATGTCCGACACAGTGGGAGACCAATATACTTCCTGCCAATAAACGTTATAAAAGCCTGACAGTTTATATTTAAATGAACGCCTTTATATTTCCTTTTTCATCTATTTGTATTTCTAAACAAGATCGAAACTGGGGTCATGTAAGCAAAAGATGGTGACAGCAAATACTAATTGAAAGACAACATATATAACATTATAAAAGATCCGAGATATATGTGTGCACATAGTAGGACATGCCTAGATCTTTAATTATAATTATAAGTTAACATTAATTTTAGCACATCATTATAACGAACCTGTATATGAGTTACTGACGATTATCTACCTTAATGTATTCTCTGAAATATATCAGACTTTAAAAAAAAGATTTTTTATGAATTTAAGTGTTTTTTTTTTATCTGATAAGAATATTGAAATAGATTTACGCACAAGCTATATATGAATTTTTATTTATATTTGTCTGTGTCTCTACATCAAGGGGACATATATAAAGACTATATGTGTTTTTACCGATATGCATGTACATGTTTTGTATGTACAGTATATACTTACTTAATATAATATTATAAATTTATAGCCTATTTTTACAGTTTTCAACCTTAGGTTATCCATTCTACACATTTAACATATCGGTTTGAAGAGGCGATCCACGGCGATCTAAACTATATAAGTATGAACAAATTTTTATACATATATTTCTATAACAAACTGAAAAATAGTCAAGACAGTAATGACCCGGGGAGTATTTCACCAGTATTAAAACGTATACATTTGGTCATTTGTTTTACAAAATGTTTTTGAAGTGTGGATAAGAAGTGTGCATTTTTAACTATAAGTTAATCGTATTATTTTATATAAACTCGCAGCTGAGAGCATTTCTACAGGATCACTCATTATAATAGACCCTGATTTCTATAAGCAAATATAATCATGTCTATAGGTTGATGTAGTTTAGTCTATATTAAACTATCTGGTGTTATATATATTGTCTATGACTGTGTAGATGTGCGATTTAAATAATACATGTATATAAGCATGAAATTTGTGGCACATATAAGAAATGACTGTTCAATTCGTAGATGTTTTTGTAGAAAATAACTCTCAGTAGATGATAAAATATATCGACTTTCCACTGCTTTCCGCATGACCCCATACGCTGCCATCTTGTTTCACCATATAGCGGTGTACCGCTAGGAGGCGCTTAGCTGGAAATCGGCGAATTATCAAAAAGGTGAGGTGTTGAGAAGTTTGTCGTCAATGCAATTAAATCTAAGGCACTTCAACAAAAGAAAATAACACCTATTGTTGTAATCAATGAATTAAGGACATTATAACTTGAGATGATCGTAAACCGAAATGGAAATTCAACATGCAAATACTCATCACTTATTAATTCAAAAGCAGTTGTTCAGAAACAAATAATTGACAAATATGTTTTCACTCAAATACACGTCACAGTAGTTTTATATCTACCAGATGACCAAACGACTTTCCGAAAATCTACTTTCGCTTTGTCTATGTTAAATGATAAAGTCGAAACATCGCCGAATAAAACTAATTATAATAATAATGAATAAACGCCCGCTCTACGGTCCGATTGTCCGGAATTAAAAAGTACGGAGACGTATGTACGTATCTTACAGAAAATGTAGGGGAAAATACTGTCGTCTGCCTTATTTTTGGATTAGTTGGTAACTAAAATAAATAGTACATGTAATACAGAAGTTGTTAATTTCTATTCCTTTTGTATTTTTCTGTACTAAATGTTGATACATGTACTGATTATTATATTTACTGGGTAATCATAGTGTATAGCACTACACCTGTATTAATAAAACAAAGATTAGTGAAAAATGGTACTGATATTCTACACCTGTGTTAAGTGGTCACCTGCCTTAAGCATCCAATTCGGTCATTTCCCTTGACTGGCTGCTTAAGACAGGTTGGACTGTACTTCTACACAATTTACTATGTGATACAAGGTATTATTGATCAGTATTTACAATGCTGGTTTGCTGAGCTAATATTGTATTATCTAAATTGCTTTAAGGTTGATTTTGTACAAGAAAATATCTTAATTGAATTTCAATTGATATAGCATTAACTGGACTATAGTGTTCAGCTCAAAAACTGGCAATTGAAGAAGGAAGAATTAGAAATATTGTCAAAGACCAGAGATTATGTAAATTGTATACAATGCAACAAATATATAATTTATAGGGCTGTGAACGAATATGGTTTATGATATTTGAATATTTGTCTTTTATATTCGAATATATTCGAATATTCGTTTTCATTGCAAGTTTGTTCTAATCCGATAAACGTGTCTGTTCCTCATACATCGTGTCCGAAATCGGTTGTGTCCGAATACTATGCATGTTTCAATAAAGAGGTTAACTGTGAACTCAATTTTTTATTGAAAATTAATTACAGTATAACTGTATTTATTTTTTACTAATTCTAGATGTTATGAATATTTCTGTCGACATTACACTTGAAATAAAAGCGTACATGTGTTTGTGTTCCGTTGATTTTGTATATACAAGTAATGAAGGGAGGTAACTATAACGAGTTGCGGGTAACATGTTTATTTATCAACAGAAATTATGAGTCAAAACATTTCTTTTTAAAAAACATCTACAGTTGCAAGAATTAATAGTTTCCAGGTTGAGTTTTTTAATTTTCATTGGGTTAAAACGATCAAAACCTGTCGTTATATAAATACCTGTCAATTTGATGACGACGCGTATTGGGCACAATTAATGTTCCCAACAACTTACACTGGTTATTTACTGAAACGAAAGGGCTCCGAAATTGGGCCAAAGAATGTCGGCGTTCTTTATATTTATGATATTGACTTTTAAAACAACCCACCACTTTTGATTAAACCGAAATGATACTTAAGTGCCAAAAATGGCAGCGTGCAATCTGCGTACTGACCGACGTTTGAAGTCTCATAGCGTGTCATTAACAGTCATTCATATTTTTAATTGAAATGGCTAACTTTAAATTAAATATGTGCACGCACATCATTTAACGAAAAAGACCAGTGCATTAAGTGTTTTAATCTGTCCACCACATGTTTGGACTAATTACTGACGATCGACACCAATTGAACGGATTAGCAAATGATCACTCCGGGGCTATTGATTATCTTGACGTGTTTATGGGGTATTGTCTATTGACGAATGGTTGGTTTGTGACATTTTGCATGTACTTACCAATTTTGGACCGACTTTTATAGAATTTATACACCTTTTATGGATCGATTTTTAAAACAGTTTTTGCTACTCAAACTGGCTCGAACCGTTAAAATTTCTTTTTTTTCGAATATTCGAATTCGTTTTTCATGTTCGAATATTCGTCGATGTTCCGAATATTCGAATAAAATTCCCAGCCCTAATAATTTATACTTTTCTATCTCCATATACATATAATGTTATATATTTATGACAATAAAATAATTTGACCTGACTTGACTTGGTCATGTAATATGTAATTAACCAATCATGTATGTTAAGGCCATTCTTTTGTTAAGCACAAAACCTCTGAAAATATAGTTTTTTAGGAAATTTAAGTATTCAGGCTTTATAGTATAAAGTCAATTGATAATCAATTGATAATTTTTGGAATTTGATAATTCCTTTGCTATCATTGACTTACAAAAATGCCGTGAGCTCCGTAACTGTCATGGTTTCCGTTCCCACTCTCAATCTATTGAGTGCTGTAAGATTGGGGACGGAAACCAACTAGTTTAGCATAAAATAGTTCTACTTTCGGCTTTCGTTCAGTAGGTCAGTAATTTCTCTACAGAAGTATGCATGTAATTACATTAATCTACTATTGATGTATGTCTTATGTGTGACTTTTTGACATGATATGTAAATCAGTGTTAAGGTTTATATCTACAACGTGTATCGATCGATACTATCGGCTAGAGCTATATATAGTTGGATAAATTCTAAAAATAGAATCTGGGGTTTCCCCGTCGAAGTGCAGAGAACAAAACGGCGGTACACATACATTTGCGAAGAAATAACAGTTATTGTGAAGTTTGCAATTATTATGTTGGTTCACAGTGTGTGAAGGGTATTTTGATGTTAAAACAGAAGGATCTTAATGGAACTGATGACTGAAATCGTGCGATGTTGGTATATTCCGTAGCGAGATCGGCATCGTTTCCAAATAGCTATATTTTTTTACAATAAACTTTTACTTCCACTTCAAAACCTGTCATATTGTCCAACATCATGATATTAAGTTTGAATATAATTCACATACCAATTGCATATATTTTCTGAAAAAAATCTTAAACCACGATTAATCAATCGATAGTGGTTTATGTCAGTTTTGTTCCAAGTTTGGAACTGTAAAAACATGTAAAATCGAAAAACTCTTCAAAACCAAATTATCACTAAAAGAATTATATAGGTCGATTTTGATTCGTTTCTAACACTGTAGTGTGCATTTAAAGTGATATGTGGTCATAATCAAGATATGTTATTAAAATGGAGCGTTTTGAAGAGCTTTTCGGTATGTATTAAATCAGTAAATACGACAGCAACAATGCTTATTTTGGTACCGATGGATTCGAAAATTATAGGCTGGATAATGGGCTACATAAAAAACTCGAAACATCTGATAACTTAGATAACCATCATGCTAGGTTGATGGAATTTAGCACACGAATATCAGAATATTGAGATGGTGTATGTTAATTCCTAAGCATGAATATCCATCAACTGTACAGTTCCTAATTTAGGATTTCTCCTAACAGTCATCGTTGTGTTACCAGCAACACCAGTGACTTGTCTCACATGAAAAAAATCAAATTTCGACAGTACTTTGATTTAAGAAGCAGTTCAAGCTTTCTACACAAAGGCCATATAAATATAAGCAGTTTAGTTTGAAAAATATAGAAAAAGATATAGAAAGTTATTAGAAGAATATTTTGTGTTTTAGGAACTGTCTTTGTGACAAGAAAATATGTTTTGTCTTTTATAGACACTTCTTTGGATGCTGTCTGTGTAACATTTCATTTAACTTTGTGAACATTGACTTACTTTGGACTTGAATTCATACTTTGTGTGATCAAATTTTAAACTTAGTGAATTGAAAAAAATATTATGTTGTTATTGATTATTAAATAAACAATGTTGAAGGAAACATAGAACTTTAGAGTTTTAAAAATCATCAGCATCAATGATTATCAGAACTGAAGACTTGAGTACACAATACGACCATACGAATCTTCACCACCCCTCTTCTACAATCACATTCTGATGGAGAATACTATTAACACATATACATAGGTCATAATATTTGGTGGAGAATCGAGATCAGATAAGATTCCATTGTACCTCAACCTTCAAGCGAGTTATTCCACAATAACAGAAAAACTGACAGTCAAAACAACAAACAGAATGATGGTCCATCAGGTCATAGAACCATAAAGGGCTTCTAATGGAGGGAATCATTTCCAAGGTTACAGTGGAATGTGCTCTGCAGTTTACTTTCAAATTGGTGGAAGGAGAAACCAATATTCAAAATGTGGAAGGGGTGGTGGACAGATGTACTTTTATTACAGATTGTAAAGCTTGGTACAGTAAATGTTACATGGTCATTATGCTAACTTGTGTCAGTCTGTAATCATCAAACAAGAAGATGTAAATCTGGCTGTAATTCACATGAACAAGAGGGCCATCATGGCCCTTAATATTGCTCAGGTGAGCATTGTAACACTTAAGGATAACTAAATAAAGGAATGTTATTTGACATGGTAAAGAGTTATTTACCCCAACTGTTCAGTAGTTGTTGAAATCAACTGACTCCAGGACCGGGCCAATATTGACCATGGGGTCATGATCTGAACAAACTTGGTAGAGATACACAAAAAAATGGAACATGCAAAATATCTAAGCCCAAAGCCTCATGGTTTTGGACAAGAAGATTTTTTAAAATTTTCCTATATAAGTCTACATAAATCAAGTGACCCTAGGGAAATAATTTGAACAATGGTAGAGGTCCACTAGACAATGCCACATACAAAATACCAAAGCTCTAGGCCTAGTGGTTTGGGACGAGAAGATTTTTTTTAATTTTCCTATTTATAAGCCTATATAAATCAAGTGACCACCGGGACAGGGCCAATTTTGATCCTAGGGCAATAATTTGAACAAACTTGGTAGAGGTCCACTAGGCAATGATACACACAAAATATCAAAGCTCTAGGTCCTCTGGTTTTTCAGAAGAAGATTTTTTAAATTTTCCTATATAAAATAGAGTTAACCCTGGGGTGGGGCCAAATTTTACCCCAGGGCCATAATTTGAACAAACTTGGTAGAGGTCCACTAGACAATGCCACATACAAAATATCGAAGCTCTAGGCTTTGTAGTTTTGAACAGGAAGACATAAAAATGAAGATATAAATTACAAGAAATGAAGTACTTTGAAATAGACAATAAAGAACTTTTCACAACAACAAATCTCAACTCTGCTTTGATCTGTTTATTGACACAAATAGAACCAGACTATGATGATTTTGTTTATTTGTTTATATGGAGTTTTTCACGCCTTTTCAACAGTCAGAGTCATATGTGGCAGACAGTTCATCTAACCATCGTTCCTGGGATGAACTAGAACTATACTCCCATCCTCCATAAGCAACTTTCTCACATAAAAAGACATGGTTGGTAGCGGGGCTCGACCAACGACCCTCTCTCAGTGAAAGGTTACAGTGATTACCACTCCACCACACAAGAGTCGGGTCTGAGTATGACAAATTAGAGGAATAACATTAAACACACTTCAAGACTACATGGTACAAGGAAATGAGGAATATGAATGTGAAAATGAGGATCTAAAGAAACACAATGAAGCCCTAAGGTAGGATCTTTCAAAATTCATTGAAACCAGTGATAATTTTACAAAAGCATATTCTATATACCAACATTAAGTTGAAGAATCAAGGTTGAGAATGCAGAGGTACATTTACAGCCTCACAGGGGAAATAAATATTATAAACTCAGAGAGTAAAATTATCCTCATCAATTCAGAAGATGTAGCAAATCATGTGGCCTTTGCAGTGACCATAAACAGCTCAAAATTATCCTGCTACACAATTTAAATACCGTATTCCCCTGAATAAACGCCCCCGGGGGCGATGCATTTTCCAAAAGGGGGGCGTTTATTGTGACCCTATTTTACAAAAAAAAATCTGAATACCGTATCCTAAGATTTTTTTCCGGAGGTCAAATGAATGAATTTTCAACACTTGCTATTGAAAAATATCGCGGTGTGAATGCAATATTAATCAACTGTCATTCCCGGTGTGCAGTACTATGATAAATACGGTAGTCAGTTGCACTAGTTAAACTACATGTCAAAAATCAATAACACGCTGTCGCTGCAGAGTAACCGTTTTATCTTTACCGCGCGCCTGACGTAATCTCGAGTGACGTAATCTCGCCTAGGGCTGCAATGTGTAATCGAGTTTATGTAGGTCAATAGCTACGTTTAGAGCTCTATCATGGAGTCGAGAGGTAGAAAATCGTACACGGCTTCTTTTAAATTAAGTCATTAAATTTTCGGAAGAAAAAGGGAAACACCAAGCTAGTAAATTATTCCATGTTGACCGTAAGCGGGTTCGTGAATGGTGCCAAAATAAACTGAAAATTCAGAACCTTGCTCCATCTCATAAACGTTTACCAGGTGGTGGTCGAAAACCATAATTCCAAGGCATTGAAGAGTCTCTGATGACTTGGTTTCATGAACGGCGGTCGGCGGGTGTTCGCGTCACAGGGAAAGCCTTAAAACTCAAAGCCATGCGTTTACATCAACTTGGTGGAAGTCAATCCTTTAAAGCATCAAAGGGCTGGTTTAGTCGTTTTAAGAAGAGACATAATATCTCATTTAGGCGTTCCACACATGTAGCACAGCACGCATGTGAAGTAACTGATGACCTTGTGGACAAGTTCTTACGATTTGTCATCCGTATGTGTAGGTTGTGGGAATATAGAGATTGCGATATTGGTAACATGGATGAGACGCCTGTTTGGCTTGAAATGCCGGGAAAAAGCACGTTAACGTCTAAAGGGGAACATGAAGTGATTGTTTCCTCAACTGGGCATGAGAAACAAAAGCTGACAGTGACACTTGGTGCGTTTGCCGATGGTACAAAGATGTCACCTCTTGTACATTTACCAGGTGTGAGGCCCCTTCCTAAAGGTGACATCCCTTGTGGTATTATTGTCTACATGTGTGGTTCGGGGCAAAAATCATGGGCAGACGAAAGGAGCATACAGTTTTGGCTCAGCAAGTTGTGGGGTAAGAACAATCAGCGCCGTCGTATGCTGGTATGGGATGCATTCCGCGGTCAATTAACTGTTAACATTAGGAACTTGTAAAAAATACATACAACATGAATATGTGGCTGCACGTGTAAGTTGCAGCCTGCTGATGTTTCATGGAACAGACCATTTAAAGCCAAGATCGCTGAGTTGTATAACGAATGGCTGATCAGCGGTCCAGTCGACAAAACACCCAAGGGTAACAGACGGGCCCCACCAAAGTCACTTGTATTGCGCTTGATTAAGGATGCGTGGGAATCAATTACACCAGAGATAATTCGCCGATCCTTTAAAAAATGTGGAATCACGAGCGCGCTAGATGGTTCCGATGATCACTTATTTAATAAACAGTCCAATGTCGAGGACGCCATTGATCACACAGACAATTTTGAAAGGTTTTCCGAGGACGAGATCGAGGTCAGTGAAATGGTCATGGCAGCAACGGAAAATCCCAGGGAAACTGTTCTGTCTGAGTCAGAATGCGATTCTGACCATGTTGATGATAGTACAGATTATAAAAGCAACGGACATTAACTTTTTTACTGATGGATTAATTATCATTTTTACACCGGTAACTACATGTGTAAATATTTCTTTTAATTAATGCCATAGATCGATTTACTGTATTTCGAAAGTGATGGACATTTTTTTTAACAGTGCTGTATTGATTTTTATTTGACGCAAATTACCGTAAAGTATACGGTATAGTACATAGTACAATCCGTGACAGAAGACTGTTTTTCACGCGGTTTCGTTAGTTATTGTTCACATGTTTGGATTAATACAATTTATTCAAAGTCGATTTAATTGTGTTTTTTCTTTAATAAAAACGAATTTACGTCATAAGTCCCGGACAGACACTTAAAGCTGGTAAGTACTTATGATTTTTTGTTGGCAAAAAGGGGAGGGGGCGTTTATTGGGGGGGAGCGTTTATTAGGGGGAATACGGTACAAAGAATAATTTTTCTCTTCAAAATGTTGGAACAGAGCTCATCAGCAGAAATTGAAACATTTATCTATGAATGTAATATGTTTTTATAATAACCAAAGAATTAGTAAAGAGAAATTGTTTTTATACAATTGACTGATAGCTTGAAGCTTGGATGTTTGTTTGTTGTTCGTTAATATCAAGTTATCCGCCCCTTTTCAACAGCCAAGAGTCATCATCATTCCTGGGAAGAACCAGTACTAGACTCCCATCCTCTGTATGCAACTACCTACTTTATAACATAAAGAGGCATGGTTGGTAATAGGGCTTGAACCCACAACCTTCAATCAGTGAGAGGTTACAACCGTAACCACTTGACCATGTAGGCGGGTGGATGGAAGGTTGTTACTGAATACAGAGATAATCCTATAGCATCTAACAGTGAAGATGAGAGGCAAATAATTAAAGCAGAAGCTTGAGCTAACAACAAGGCCAAAGCCGAGAAAGCAAAGAAATCTAAAACAAGGAGTTGGCTGTACATTTGATCATTAAATAGATCAGACATTACTGTGTCGAGATATGACCATAACAATAATGTATCAAGAAGTAGACAGGTCTATGCACAGGACCATATAACACCAATAGGCACAAAAAAACAAAATGCTAGCCTCATTCATAGACTGGTACATAATATAAATATGTATACATACAACTGTCTATAAACAAGGCTCAGACTATGTTTTTTTGGCCTAATGGTGTTATATAGATAAAATTTCAAGGTCCAGTGGTCTATACTTCATGTGTGGAAACCCAGGTCATTAGAAACAGTAGTGTCCACAACTGAAGAAATCAGATAAGTACTGATTATACTTATTTAAGCTCAAATATAGCCGAGTATGGGCAAGTAAGTAATAAAAAAAATAGTATAAGCTCTGAAGAGATTATACTTATTTAAGCTCAAATATAGCCGAGTATGGGCAAGTAAGTAATAAAAAAATAGTATAAGCTCTGAAGAGAGCCAGAAAGTCAACAATAATGAAAGCTGCAACAAGGCAAAGGTAAGCTCTATGTCCAATGAGTGGCCTTTGGGACGTTTGAAATGCAACGTTGAAGCATGGAAACAAATCAATGTTGATAACTATATATATCTTAGATGTTATAGAAAATGGTTATAATTTACCTTTACCGTATATACTCGACTATAAGACGCATTTTTAAGACTCAAATTTTGGACTTGACGAGGGGGGTGCGTCTTAAAAGCGAGTCATGTAAGAAAAGTAAAAGAAAAATGTACAAAATATTGTACTTATGACATAATATTTCATTTTATCTACCGCTACTTTCGATTTTGACGATGCAACCCCACCCCATCCGTTATCCAGCACTTAAATAGCAAAATTCACACAAATATTTCATACCGTAATCTCCCATGCCTGATTCAAAGTTTACACACGCTTTGACCTAATTTCGCTGGGGAGAGTCTGGAGTTTATTTATGGTGCGTACAGGGGTGTCAATATAGCGAAATTAAAATCATACACGGCCGACATTTCTTGCCTCAACCGCATTGTTTCCATATTTAACTCAGTTTGCATTAAAGAATATCATTCAGGGCAGATTAAATTAACCATAATTTTGCCATTTCTTGATATATTTTCAAAAAAAAAACCGGAATATTGATACCCCTGTGCGTGTTATAGACATGAAAACTTGTACCCCACAAATAGAAAAGTCTCAAGAGTTCATCGAGTAAAATGTCGGCATTCTTTGATGTTACTAGAGTTTCTTTGAGACTGTTTTTCTGTTACAACTTCTGAACAACTCACCGCCTTTGAAAAATCATTGTTGGTATGGGACATGTTCCGAGCTCATTTGGTTGATAAAGTTAAGGATAAACTAAAACAGCAACGTACGTACCAGGCTGTGATTCCTGGAGGCTGTACTTCTGTTCTACAGCCGCTAGATGTTTGTCTAAACAAACCCTTTAAAGTGAATATGAGAAGTAAATGGAATACTTGGATGATGGACGGCAAAAAACAGTTCACCAAGGCAGGAAATCTAAAACGTCCTGAAATTTCGACAGTATGCCAATGGGTGATTGACTCATGGAATGAAATACCACAAGAAATGGTAATGAAATCATTTCTTAAATGTGGGATATCAAATTCGATGGACGGCACTGAGGATGACGAATTGTTCAGTGACTTAGTGCTAAATCGTGATGTACCTGAGAAATGTGAAATAGATAAATGTGATGATGAATGTGATGATGAATGTGATGACCAATAGATTTACGATGAGAATATCACTAGTGATCAGTTTTATGAGTTGTTTGGTGAAAGTGACGATGAGGACTTTGAAGGTTTTTAGATAAACAAAAGGATTATAAGACTAACGGTAGGATATTATGTCACCATGAATATCATTTGATATTGATAAACTGTCTGATGTTTGTTTGTTTTAGATAATATAGAAAATTAATTACACTTCAATACACTTACACTGTTAGGTCTATAGAAAAATAAAAACTGTGTACTGTACTATTTGCTTTATTTGTTTATTTTTTTTAGAAATTCGTGAATTACTTTGAAAAAAAAAATACGAGGTTGACTCTGAACTTCATTTTTTTTTTCATTATATGAAGCGTGTGTCTAAAAAATCCTCTCCTCGATGTCAAAATTTGACAGCGTCTTATAGGAGGGTCAATGCTAAATACCACAGATTGCTAGTCCATTTCATAGGTGCGTCTTATAAGCGCATGCGTCTTATAGTCGAGTATATACGGTAATATCTTAACCAGAACAAGCAGGGTTTAGAAATAATATGTCAGCAAGAAACAAGGAAGAATTTGTAAAGAAATTGAGATAAATACATTGCTGTCAAAAGGTTCAAACCTTGAACAGTAGCTTATTACAAAGTAGGGAAAACAAAATGGTCCATATAGGTCAGCTAAGGTTTGGCTACTGACGGTTCGTCTCAACCAAGAACCGATAAATCTCCATTTCTTTGCGGGGGTTGGGGCATAATTAGTCATAGAATAAAATAAACACTCTAACCATGTCAAACTTTATACATGTACTAGTCATAAAATACTAACACTCTAACCACGTGAAACTTCATCCATGTACTAGTTATAAAATACTAACAGTCTAACCACTTCAAACTTCATAATATAGTCCATTTAAAGTTGCATGCTAATGAGGGATTAGTCTCATTTCGATATTTAGGGGTAACAGGTAAACCCGGTACCCGTTATAGATAAGATGGCCTCAATAGCTTAAAGGTTAATGCTGATGATTTTGAGATAATTACATCATTTTAACCATTGGTTAGAACCTAGTTGATGCCATTTATAACTATATTTTGTATGTTTGTTTTTTCTTTTGGTTACTTTAAATCCTTTTATTTTGTATTGTTTATTTCTTTTTCTTTATTTTATTATATCGCATCATCGCATTCACACGCCATGTCTGTCTCCTTGTCGCAAGAAGTGATTAATAACAGTAAACAGTCCATCTCCTTCTCTACTGCATACTGCATGTATTTTATAGTACACATTGTGTATAATTTATGAAACAAGATATAAATTTTGATTTTCACAATTTGAAGGGTAATTCTTGAAAGTTGGAAAGAAATTGCAGTTTTGAATGCTATATATGTTAATAAAAAAAAAGCATTTTGGCAGTTTTGAACTCATGGGCGCTATGAGTAAACAAGATGACCCTAGATCCCTCACCTGAGAACATAAACACTATAATTAATGACCAGGTAATATAGTTTTTATCTCATATAACCCGTTTTTACATGTACTAAAACAAAACTTCCAACGCACTGTTGTATAATGATGATCAATGTTTTCATCAATATTATTATTAAATAAATGATATTATTCATACATGTCACATAACCATCTGTCAACAGTTTGCATAAGTAAAACATAACAAAAACTTAACAAACAACGTATCATATCCAATTTAGGTCAGTTACTTGTGATTTATAAAGTCACATTTTCCCACAAATTCTGTAAATATCTAGTATAACCATTGACCGCAATTTAGCAAGAGCGCGACAACGTCTCCTCATTGACCAAATACGGCGTCGGATAGAATTCATAGGAATATTTTTCAATTTCTGCTGAATCGCTATGGTAATTTCCTGTAGGTTTCTTGGCTGTATTCTAGCCTGGAGTAGACCAATCGCACATGCGCGATTTTCGAGGCTGATTCCTGGCATAATTATGACCTAGTGGTCACGAAATCAATTGCTAAAGTGATAAAGAAATGATGGTATTTTATATCAATTTTAATTTATCGAATTGCATGCGCAAATCGTGCACGCACTCGAGCGTTTAACAGCTTATTGGCGATTAGCCGCGTAATTATGTTACATTTTGTCAATACACATTGTTTTGATTAGAATGCTTTTTGTTAAGAAAGAATAAGATATTAATTAACGCCAGCTTAGTGAGCTAAAGTTTAGACATAGGTACTGGTACTCATATATTACGAGCTAGTGGTGCTACAACAGCTGCTAATGCTGACGGGGTATGAGAAAGTTGTATAAAACGTCATAGTCTGTGAAAATCTGACACAACAAAAGACTCTTACATTGATGATTCCTTGGAGAAGAAATTGTTAATTTCAAAACTGATAGTTCTAAAATATTCATTAATGCATTCTTAATTACATACATATTATGTAATCATACATTGTATAAGGCGGTATTGAATTTGAATAATCTTCTATGATTTGAATAATCTAAGTTCTGGTAAGGTCATGTGAGCAACAAACAAGTATTTGTTATTTGTGCATAGATAGTTAAGACTATGTTTACTTCATTGTTATTGTTGCATGCTACTAACACTGTGACAATAATGCCTTCTGTTGGATCATACCAGTGATTCCATCCATGCCACAAGTGAAATAGCAAAAATGTTCACCTGTGTACAGTGCAATCCCTCTACAACAGCCACCAATGGAGAAGGACAAAAATGGCTGTTGTAAGGAGGTGACTGTTGTTGAGAGAGTAGAAATAGAGTAAAACTTCAATCTGAGTTGGTAGTATACTGGCTGTAACAGGAAGGTGGCT
This sequence comes from Lutraria lutraria, assembly GCA_964023205.1. Lineage (NCBI taxonomy): Eukaryota > Metazoa > Mollusca > Bivalvia > Venerida > Mactridae > Lutraria > Lutraria lutraria. Next base: position 2,325,397 of record OZ026844.1, on the reverse strand, counting down.
GTAGATCAGAGGTGACAATTCATGGAGGTTACACTGTATATATCCAGTCAGTGAGATACCATCGTGAGAAAAGGCCACACACTGTTGTGCCATTAAAGCATTTTGACTTTGTGAATATCAAACCCTTGACTAATATAATGATTCCAAAACATTCTTTGGTCCCAAAGAAGTAAAACATTTGGTGGACACAAGTTTAATGTTAACAGTACAGAAAGACAGACCTACAAAATATCTTCTTCAAGTATGAGTTTGATGAAAACGATTTTCATTATGTAAAAAGTAGGCATGTAAAGAAATACCAATATCTCCAACGAAAAAACAAAACTCACTTTCCCTACATGTAGATGGTACATATTGATTTATCCAAACATCATAATTAAACAAATCATGACATTGTAACATAGAAGTAACTGCTGGGATGAATATAAGGTTTTGTAAAAATACCCTTAGAGAATAAAGCTGAGAAAAAAAAACTACCAAAGTTTTTTTTAAGTTATTTGATATATCTAAAGTCTGCAGAGTAGAGCATAATGTGAGATAGGTCAAAAGCCTTGCTTATGTCGCAGAATACAGCTCTGGAATTGACAGTCACAGTGAAGAAGTTGTATAGATAAGCCAGTTTGTTAACTGTTGAGTCACCAGGTACAAAGCCTGATTTAAAGTAAGGTGAGAAGATCATTGTCAGAGTAGAGATATAGGATGACAATTGCCAACATGAGAATGGCTTCAAGGAGTGACAAAAGTGTCTTTCCATGAGCTAGGAAAAACAGAAGAGGACATGACTGTCCAAAAAAGTCAGACAGAACAGTGGACAGTTCAACTCTTATACAGAATACAGCTCTATCCTTTATCTTAGAGGTTGCAATTGTAATGTGGTTCAAGACAGGGCTGATATCATTCACATCATTCTGCAGAGTTTGAGCACCTAATTATTCATCAAGAGGGCTTTGATCCCGACAAATGTTATTCAGAAGGTTTGCTTTGGTGATTTCATCTTCCACAGTGTTCTCACCAATATTGCTGTGAAGCAAGGATGATCTTGATTTGGAGGAGATAAAAGATTTGAGACAAATTCACCATGATTTCCATGACGATGGAGAGGAAAGGAGTTTTTGTGCTTACATATTATAGTGATTTAGTTTGGCCTTTCTTATTTCATTAACAGCTTGGTTTCGAAACCGTAAAAATCAGTTAGGCAGTCAATCTTTCCTTAGCTTTATTTTTTGATAAACTTAAGGAAAATCAACTACCTAAGTTTTTAAGTTATTTGATATATCTTAGATAAAATAATGTTACAAAAACGCTCACTTAATGAGGTGTGTGTGAAACACCAATGCCCTCTAAAGGGCAAATGGATAGTTGACCTTTAACCTATTGATAGACCTTATCAACAGGGGTCATCTATCTGTATTTGACCAACCTTCAAACCGAGTGAAAACCTAAGAGGCCAAAACAGTCGAATTGGCCAGACAAGGTTTGATTACCAACGAGCAAAAAAGACGGACATGAGCAAACAAGCAATATATACCCCCATTTCGTCAAAGTGGGGGCATAACTAGAACTTTAAAAAGAACCCTACAATTACAAAAATAATACAAAAATATAAATACAATTCATGTCAATTCAAGACATTTTACCAAATAGAAATAACTGCTAGGATAAGAATAAAGTTTTGTAAAAAATACTAGTAGAGTATAAAGCTCAGAAAATCAACTACCTAAGTTTTTTTAAGTTATTTGATATATCTTAAAGTTAAAATAAGGGTACTAAAACGCTCACTTAATGAGGTGTTTGTGAAACACCAATGCCCTCTAAAGAGCAATGGATAGTTGACCTTTGACCTATTGATAGACCTTATCAACAGGGGTCATCTATCTGTATTTGACCAACCTTCAAACCAAGTGAAGACCTAAGAGGCCAATACAGTCGAATTGGCCAGACAAGGTTTGATTACCAACGAGCAAAAAAGACGGACATGAGCAAACCAGCAATATATGCCCCAATTTCTTTGAAATGGGGGCATAACTAGAACTTTATTAAATAACTACTGGAATAATAATAAAGTTTTGTAGAAATATTTAGGCAGTTGATTTTTCCTTAGCTTTATAAAATCTACAATTTAAGGTAAAATAAGGGTACTAAAACGACATCTTATTGAGGTGTTTGTAATTAAGAAAAACAAAAATCTATAAAAATCCAAATTCACCTCCTAAAAAATGAACCTATTAAAATGAAACAAACTATATTCAAGAGGTATTGTTTGTAGGTGAGAATTCATTGTTTGTGAAGCAGTTAATGGAACCCTGACAACTATGTAACGGCTTATGTCATCTGCAAATATATGGATGTTTGCCCTGATGTCAGAAACAATGTCATCGATAGATATCAAGTAAAGGAGGGGGCCCAAAATTGACTACAAGACTGAAGAGCAAAGCATGATGTGAGACACAGTCAAAAGCAATAGAATGGCTTCAAGGAGTGACAAAAGTGTCTTTCCATGAGCTAGGAAAAACAGAAGAGGACAAGACTGTCCAAAATGTCAGACAGAACTGTGGACAGTTCTGTTCTTACAATATCCTCTATCTTAGAGGTCGTAATTGTAATGTGGTTCGAGACAGGGCTGATATCGTTCACATCATTCTGCAGAGTTTGAGCACCTAATTATTCATCAAGAGGGCTTTGATCCCGACAAATGTTATTCAGAAGGTTGCTTTGGTGATTTCATCTTCCACAGTGTTCTCACCAATATTGCTGTGAAGCAAGGATGATCTTGATTTGGAGGAGATAAAAGATTTGAGACAAATTCACCATGATTTCCATGACGATGGAGAGGAAAGGAGTTTTTGTGCTAACATATTATAGTGATTTAGTTTGGCCTTTCTTATTTCATTAACAGCTTGGTTTCGAAACCGTAAAAATCAGTTAGGCAGTCAATCTTTCCTTAGCTTTATTTTTTGATAAACTTAAGGAAAATCAACTACCTAAGTTTTTAAGTTATTTGATATATCTTAGATAAAATAATGTTACAAAAACGCTCACTTAATGAGGTGTGTGTGAAACACCAATGCCCTCTAAAGGGCAAATGGATAGTTGACCTTTAACCTATTGATAGACCTTATCAACAGGGGTCATCTATCTGTATTTGACCAACCTTCAAACCGAGTGAAAACCTAAGAGGCCAAAACAGTCGAATTGGCCAGACAAGGTTTGATTACCAACGAGCAAAAAAGACGGACATGAGCAAACCAGCAATATATACCCCCATTTCGTCAAAGTGGGGGCATAACTAGAACTTTAAAAAGAACCCTACAATTACAAAAATAATACAAAAATATAAATACAATTCATGTCAATTCAAGACATTTTACCAAATAGAAATAACTGCTAGGATAAGAATAAAGTTTTGTAAAAAATACTAGTAGAGTATAAAGCTCAGAAAATCAACTACCTAAGTTTTTTTAAGTTATTTGATATATCTTAAAGTTAAAATAAGGGTACTAAAACGCTCACTTAATGAGGTGTTTGTGAAACACCAATGCCCTCTAAAGAGCAATGGATAGTTGACCTTTGACCTATTGATAGACCTTATCAACAGGGGTCATCTATCTGTATTTGACCAACCTTCAAACCAAGTGAAGACCTAAGAGGCCAGTACAGTCGAATTGGCCAGACAAGGTTTGATTACCAACGAGCAAAAAAGACGGACATGAGCAAACCAGCAATATATGCCCCAATTTCTTTGAAATGGGGGCATAACTAGAACTTTATTAAATAACTACTGGAATAATAATAAAGTTTTGTAGAAATATTTAGGCAGTTGCAGGGTTCTAGCCAGCCTAATATCGCATGTCGTCCACGACATGCCTTCAGGCTTACAGTCGTATATTCGACATCCTTTAATTCCACCGACATCCCTTAATTACGTATACGACATGGCTTGTATACACAACCAATTATAAAAGCAACTACATCCGAATATGTGCCGCGTGCTGACTCGTTACGTCACTAAGAACAGTGTCAATCAAATATCAATAAACCAATGACAGTCTCGAATGCATGACGCATGTCGCTGACAAAATCGTAGCCCCGCCTTACCACGTGTTTCAACTAAATACTCGATGTTATGACGGTGAAAGTTTAAGCAAGAGTGTTGACAAGATTTTCTTATAATTATCGCATGCACACTTTCACTAAACATCCAGAATTGCGCCGTTTGAAGGTGTTGATTTTCGCCGCATTGTTTTTCACGAGTGGCTATCATAATTATGATTCTGAAAGTTTACACAATTTATGCAGCTCTTATTTATATGCAGTCAGCGGAGTGTCGCTTACCATGCATATTTCGCATAAAGTTAAAAATATGAACGATACCTGTGGTACACACACAATGATCTTAAAATGACAATTTTGTTTTCAACCCGTTATGCAGTTGCCTCAATATAAATTGACACATTCCACTGTTAGTGACGTCATTCGGTGATAGCAACTTATTTCGGAATGAAATTCATTGCTGATGACGTATCGTGTGTATCTAGATTACACGTTTCTTGGGCAACATATGATTACTATGCCTCTGCATCTGATTTATATTTAACAACAACGAAAAATGCATAGATCTACTGTATCGGTGTGCAAATAATAATTACTGATATCATGCGACATAACCGTGAAATTAAGACTGAACATTTTTAATGCACGTAGATCTATACGAAAGACGAGGATATAAAAAATACGCGTTAGCAAATCGATCACCGAGGAATCTTTGAACATTAAAAACGAAATGAGACTCATATGAGTCGATGGAATAACATTCATGATGTGAGTTCTGATCAGAAATCCGCAACGCCGATCTTGACATAATCCAATCTATAGATCCTAAATGGAAACATGCGTTTCTGTGGATGTTGATTTCGGAAAACGGTAACTTAAATATCATTATCTATTAAGTTTTAACAGATGTTACATGCAGTTGATATCCCTAGGACTTTAAAAAAATGATTCAAGTTTAACTTATACGATCTGATGTCATAAAGGAGTGAGTACAGCTACTTCCGGTTAAAAAATGCCAGTCGTCATTTTCTACTTTCGGTTTGAACTTTGGTAGTCACGATGCTTTATGTTTGTTGTCATTTTATTCAGTCAATAAAAAGTTTAATTGATTCAATAAAATTTCTTACTATGAAATATGCAATGATTGCTGAAAATACAAATAAAGAAAAAATATTCTAAAAAGTTGATGTCAATCTAACTATGACTACAGAATGTAAACAAATGTGTACTGTAGAGTGTAGTGTATTGAGTTAATCTTATAGTCACTTGGCTTATCAGTTACTTGTCTGTATAGTTGTCTCTCTGATAGTAGGCCTATTGTACATCATTTATTAAATAGCCACTGAGCAATAAACTTAAAGTATAAAACCATCTCTGAGTTGGAGTTATAATGTAAGTGCTTACATATAAAATAGAGAAACACTACATGTACTATCAAAGGAGACCTAAGAAGTGCGTGCCTGATAGAGCAGTATGGGTTGACATTCCATGTACTTCCATAAAAAGAGCATCCTGTCAAAACCATGGCGCCTCGGATTCACACAAATGATTTATTTGGACATGCAAAACTGATACATGTATCCAGGGATGCTATATTACAGGGAGCATCCCTGATGTATCTTAATTCCTATTGATTTGTGTATGATATGTTATTATTTATAACACTTTTTAACAGTTCTGTCTTTTGACTTTGAAATTCACTAAAATATGAACCACTTAAGTTGTTGGACTTACCCCCCCCCCCCCCCCACTTGCACACATTCAGTCATTCACCGTACCGCTCACGGGTGACTCAAATTTGTATTAGCAACATGCCTTAAAAAAATCCTGGCTAGAACCCTGAGTTGATTTTTCCTTAGCTTTATAAAATCTACAATTTAAGGTAAAATAAGGGTACTAAAACGACATCTTATTGAGGTGTTTGTAATTAAGAAAAACAAAAATCTATAAAAATCCAAATTCACCTCCTAAAAAATGAACCTATTAAAATGAAACAAACTATATTCAAGAGGTATTGTTTGTAGGTGAGAATTCATTGTTTGTGAAGCAGTTAATGGAACCCTGACAACTATGTAAAGGCTTATGTCATCTGCAAATATATGGATGTTTGCCCTGATGTCAGAAACAATGTCATCGATAGATATCAAGAAAAGGAGGGGGCCCAAAATTGACTACAAGACTGAAGAGCAAAGCATGATGTGAGACACAGTCAAAAGCATGTGAATGGCTTCAAGGAGTGACAAAAGTGTCTTTCCATGAGCTAGGAAAAACAGAAGAGGACAAGACTGTCCAAAAAAGTCAGACAGAACAGTGGACAGTTCAAATCTTATAATATCCTCTATCTCAGAGGTTGTAATTGTAATGTGGTTCGAGACAGGGCTGATATCGTTCACATCATTCTGCAGAGTTTGAGCACCTAATTATTCATCAAGAGGGCTTTGATCCCGACAAATGTTATTCAGAAGGTTTGCTTTGGTGATTTCATCTTCCACAGTGTTCTCACCAATATTGCTGTGAAGCAAGGATGATCTCGATTTGGAGGAGATAAAAGATTTGAGACAAATTCACCATGATTTCCATGACGATGGAGAGGAAAGGAGTTTTTGTGCTAACATATTATAGTGATTTAGTTTGGCCTTTCTTATTTCATTAACAGCTTGGTTTCGAAACCGTAAAAATCAGTTAGGCAGTCAATCTTTCCTTAGCTTTATTTTTTGATAAACTTAAGGAAAATCAACTACCTAAGTTTTTAAGTTATTTGATATATCTTAGATAAAATAATGTTACAAAAACGCTCACTTAATGAGGTGTGTGTGAAACACCAATGCCCTCTAAAGGGCAAATGGATAGTTGACCTTTAACCTATTGATAGACCTTATCAACAGGGGTCATCTATCTGTATTTGACCAACCTTCAAACCGAGTGAAAACCTAAGAGGCCAAAACAGTCGAATTGGCCAGACAAGGTTTGATTACCAACGAGCAAAAAAGACGGACATGAGCAAACCAGCAATATATACCCCCATTTCGTCAAAGTGGGGGCATAACTAGAACTTTAAAAAGAACCCTACAATTACAAAAATAATACAAAAATATAAATACAATTCATGTCAATTCAAGACATTTTACCAAATAGAAATAACTGCTAGGATAAGAATAAAGTTTTGTAAAAAATACTAGTAGAGTATAAAGCTCAGAAAATCAACTACCTAAGTTTTTTTAAGTTATTTGATATATCTTAAAGTTAAAATAAGGGTACTAAAACGCTCACTTAATGAGGTGTTTGTGAAACACCAATGCCCTCTAAAGAGCAATGGATAGTTGACCTTTGACCTATTGATAGACCTTATCAACAGGGGTCATCTATCTGTATTTGACCAACCTTCAAACCAAGTGAAGACCTAAGAGGCCAATACAGTCGAATTGGCCAGACAAGGTTTGATTACCAACGAGCAAAAAAGACGGACATGAGCAAACCAGCAATATATGCCCCAATTTCTTTGAAATGGGGGCATAACTAGAACTTTATTAAATAACTACTGGAATAATAATAAAGTTTTGTAGAAATATTTAGGCAGTTGATTTTTCCTTAGCTTTATAAAATCTACAATTTAAGGTAAAATAAGGGTACTAAAACGACATCTTATTGAGGTGTTTGTAATTAAGAAAAACAAAAATCTATAAAAATCCAAATTCACCTCCTAAAAAATGAACCTATTAAAATGAAACAAACTATATTCAAGAGGTATTGTTTGTAGGTGAGAATTCATTGTTTGTGAAGCAGTTAATGGAACCCTGACAACTATGTAAAGGCTTATGTCATCTGCAAATATATGGATGTTTGCCCTGATGTCAGAAACAATGTCATCGATAGATATCAAGAAAAGGAGGGGGCCCAAAATTGACTACAAGACTGAAGAGCAAAGCATGATGTGAGACACAGTCAAAAGCATGTGAATGGCTTCAAGGAGTGACAAAAGTGTCTTTCCATGAGCTAGGAAAAACAGAAGAGGACAAGACTGTCCAAAAAAGTCAGACAGAACAGTGGACAGTTCAAATCTTATAATATCCTCTATCTCAGAGGTTGTAATTGTAATGTGGTTCGAGACAGGGCTGATATCGTTCACATCATTCTGCAGAGTTTGAGCACCTAATTATTCATCAAGAGGGCTTTGATCCCGACAAATGTTATTCAGAAGGTTTGCTTTGGTGATTTCATCTTCCACAGTGTTCTCACCAATATTGCTGTGAAGCAAGGATGATCTTGATTTGGAGGAGATAAAAGATTTGAGACAAATTCACCATGATTTCCATGACGATGGAGAGGAAAGGAGTTTTTGTGCTAACATATTATAGTGATTTAGTTTGGCCTTTCTTATTTCATTAACAGCTTGGTTTCGAAACCGTAAAAATCAGTTAGGCAGTCAATCTTTCCTTAGCTTTATTTTTTGATAAACTTAAGGAAAATCAACTACCTAAGTTTTTAAGTTATTTGATATATCTTAGATAAAATAATGTTACAAAAACGCTCACTTAATGAGGTGTGTGTGAAACACCAATGCCCTCTAAAGGGCAAATGGATAGTTGACCTTTAACCTATTGATAGACCTTATCAACAGGGGTCATCTATCTGTATTTGACCAACCTTCAAACCGAGTGAAAACCTAAGAGGCCAAAACAGTCGAATTGGCCAGACAAGGTTTGATTACCAACGAGCAAAAAAGACGGACATGAGCAAACCAGCAATATATACCCCCATTTCGTCAAAGTGGGGGCATAACTAGAACTTTAAAAAGAACCCTACAATTACAAAAATAATACAAAAATATAAATACAATTCATGTCAATTCAAGACATTTTACCAAATAGAAATAACTGCTAGGATAAGAATAAAGTTTTGTAAAAAATACTAGTAGAGTATAAAGCTCAGAAAATCAACTACCTAAGTTTTTTTAAGTTATTTGATATATCTTAAAGTTAAAATAAGGGTACTAAAACGCTCACTTAATGAGGTGTTTGTGAAACACCAATGCCCTCTAAAGAGCAATGGATAGTTGACCTTTGACCTATTGATAGACCTTATCAACAGGGGTCATCTATCTGTATTTGACCAACCTTCAAACCAAGTGAAGACCTAAGAGGCCAATACAGTCGAATTGGCCAGACAAGGTTTGATTACCAACGAGCAAAAAAGACGGACATGAGCAAACCAGCAATATATGCCCCAATTTCTTTGAAATGGGGGCATAACTAGAACTTTATTAAATAACTACTGGAATAATAATAAAGTTTTGTAGAAATATTTAGGCAGTTGATTTTTCCTTAGCTTTATAAAATCTACAATTTAAGGTAAAATAAGGATACTAAAACGACATCTTATTGAGGTGTTTGTAATTAAGAAAAACAAAAATCTATAAAAATCCAAATTCACCTCCTAAAAAATGAACCTATTAAAATGAAACAAACTATATTCAAGAGGTATTGTTTGTAGGTGAGAATTCATTGTTTGTGAAGCAGTTAATGGAACCCTGACAACTATGTAAAGGCTTATGTCATCTGCAAATATATGGATGTTTGCCCTGATGTCAGAAACAATGTCATCGATAGATATCAAGAAAAGGAGGGGGCCCAAAATTGACTACAAGACTGAAGAGCAAAGCATGATGTGAGACACAGTCAAAAGCATGTGAATGGCTTCAAGGAGTGACAAAAGTGTCTTTCCATGAGCTAGGAAAAACAGAAGAGGACAAGACTGTCCAAAAAAGTCAGACAGAACAGTGGACAGTTCAAATCTTATAATATCCTCTATCTCAGAGGTTGTAATTGTAATGTGGTTCGAGACAGGGCTGATATCGTTCACATCATTCTGCAGAGTTTGAGCACCTAATTATTCATCAAGAGGGCTTTGATCCCGACAAATGTTATTCAGAAGGTTTGCTTTGGTGATTTCATCTTCCACAGTGTTCTCACCAATATTGCTGTGAAGCAAGGATGATCTTGATTTGGAGGAGATAAAAGATTTGAGACAAATTCACCATGATTTCCATGACGATGGAGAGGAAAGGAGTTTTTGTGCTAACATATTATAGTGATTTAGTTTGGCCTTTCTTATTTCATTAACAGCTTGGTTTCGAAACCGTAAAAATCAGTTAGGCAGTCAATCTTTCCTTAGCTTTATTTTTTGATAAACTTAAGGAAAATCAACTACCTAAGTTTTTAAGTTATTTGATATATCTTAGATAAAATAATGTTACAAAAACGCTCACTTAATGAGGTGTGTGTGAAACACCAATGCCCTCTAAAGGGCAAATGGATAGTTGACCTTTAACCTATTGATAGACCTTATCAACAGGGGTCATCTATCTGTATTTGACCAACCTTCAAACCGAGTGAAGACCTAAGAGGCCAAAACAGTCGAATTGGCCAGACAAGGTTTGATTACCAACGAGCAAAAAAGACGGACATGAGCAAACCAGCAATATGTACCCCCATTTCATCAAAGTGGGGGCATAACTAGAACTTTAAAAAGAACCCTACAATTACAAAAATAATACAAAAATATAAATACAATTCATGTCAATTCAAGACATTTTACCAAATAGAAATAACTGCTAGGATAAGAATAAAGTTTTGTAAAAAATACTAGTAGAGTATAAAGCTCAGAAAATCAACTACCTACGTTTTTTTAAGTTATTTGATATATCTTAAAGTTAAAATAAGGGTACTAAAACGCTCACTTAATGAGGTGTTTGTGAAACACCAATGCCCTCTAAAGAGCAATGGATAGTTGACCTTTGACCTATTGATAGACCTTATCAACAGGGGTCATCTATCTGTATTTGACCAACCTTCAAACCAAGTGAAGACCTAAGAGGCCAATACAGTCGAATTGGCCAGACAAGGTTTGATTACCAACGAGCAAAAAAGACGGACATGAGCAAACCAGCAATATATGCCCCAATTTCTTTGAAATGGGGGCATAACTAGAACTTTATTAAATAACTACTGGAATAATAATAAAGTTTTGTAGAAATATTTAGGCAGTTGATTTTTCCTTAGCTTTATAAAATCTACAATTTAAGGTAAAATAAGGGTACTAAAACGACATCTTATTGAGGTGTTTGTAATTAAGAAAAACAAAAATCTATAAAAATCCAAATTCACCTCCTAAAAAATGAACCTATTAAAATGAAACAAACTATATTCAAGAGGTATTGTTTGTAGGTGAGAATTCATTGTTTGTGAAGCAGTTAATGGAACCCTGACAACTATGTAAAGGCTTATGTCATCTGCAAATATATGGATGTTTGCCCTGATGTCAGAAACAATGTCATCGATAGATATCAAGAAAAGGAGGGGGCCCAAAATTGACTACAAGACTGAAGAGCAAAGCATGATGTGAGACACAGTCAAAAGCATGTGAATGGCTTCAAGGAGTGACAAAAGTGTCTTTCCATGAGCTAGGAAAAACAGAAGAGGACAAGACTGTCCAAAAAAGTCAGACAGAACAGTGGACAGTTCAAATCTTATAATATCCTCTATCTCAGAGGTTGTAATTGTAATGTGGTTCGAGACAGGGCTGATATCGTTCACATCATTCTGCAGAGTTTGAGCACCTAATTATTCATCAAGAGGGCTTTGATCCCGACAAATGTTATTCAGAAGGTTTGCTTTGGTGATTTCATCTTCCACAGTGTTCTCACCAATATTGCTGTGAAGCAAGGATGATCTTGATTTGGAGGAGATAAAAGATTTGAGACAAATTCACCATGATTTCCATGACGATGGAGAGGAAAGGAGTTTTTGTGCTAACATATTATAGTGATTTAGTTTGGCCTTTCTTATTTCATTAACAGCTTGGTTTCGAAACCGTAAAAATCAGTTAGGCAGTCAATCTTTCCTTAGCTTTATTTTTTGATAAACTTAAGGAAAATCAACTACCTAAGTTTTTAAGTTATTTGATATATCTTAGATAAAATAATGTTACAAAAACGCTCACTTAATGAGGTGTGTGTGAAACACCAATGCCCTCTAAAGGGCAAATGGATAGTTGACCTTTAACCTATTGATAGACCTTATCAACAGGGGTCATCTATCTGTATTTGACCAACCTTCAAACCGAGTGAAGACCTAAGAGGCCAAAACAGTCGAATTGGCCAGACAAGGTTTGATTACCAACGAGCAAAAAAGACGGACATGAGCAAACCAGCAATATATACCCCCATTTCGTCAAAGTGGGGGCATAACTAGAACTTTAAAAAGAACCCTACAATTACAAAAATAATACAAAAATATAAATACAATTCATGTCAATTCAAGACATTTTACCAAATAGAAATAACTGCTAGGATAAGAATAAAGTTTTGTAAAAAATACTAGTAGAGTATAAAGCTCAGAAAATCAACTACCTAAGTTTTTTTAAGTTATTTGATATATCTTAAAGTTAAAATAAGGGTACTAAAACGCTCACTTAATGAGGTGTTTGTGAAACACCAATGCCCTCTAAAGAGCAATGGATAGTTGACCTTTGACCTATTGATAGACCTTATCAACAGGGGTCATCTATCTGTATTTGACCAACCTTCAAACCAAGTGAAGACCTAAGAGGCCAATACAGTCGAATTGGCCAGACAAGGTTTGATTACCAACGAGCAAAAAAGACGGACATGAGCAAACCAGCAATATATGCCCCAATTTCTTTGAAATGGGGGCATAACTAGAACTTTATTAAATAACTACTGGAATAATAATAAAGTTTTGTAGAAATATTTAGGCAGTTGATTTTTCCTTAGCTTTATAAAATCTACAATTTAAGGTAAAATAAGGGTACTAAAACGACATCTTATTGAGGTGTTTGTAATTAAGAAAAACAAAAATCTATAAAAATCCAAATTCACCTCCTAAAAAATGAACCTATTAAAATGAAACAAACTATATTCAAGAGGTATTGTTTGTAGGTGAGAATTCATTGTTTGTGAAGCAGTTAATGGAACCCTGACAACTATGTAACGGCTTATGTCATCTGCAAATATATGGATGTTTGCCCTGATGTCAGAAACAATGTCATCGATAGATATCAAGTAAAGGAGGGGGCCCAAAATTGACTACAAGACTGAAGAGCAAAGCATGATGTGAGACACAGTCAAAAGCAATAGAATGGCTTCAAGGAGTGACAAAAGTGTCTTTCCATGAGCTAGGAAAAACAGAAGAGGACAAGACTGTCCAAAATGTCAGACAGAACTGTGGACAGTTCTGTTCTTATAATATCCTCTATCTTAGAGGTCGTAATTGTAATGTGGTTCGAGACAGGGCTGATATCGTTCACATCATTCTGCAGAGTTTGAGCACCTAATTATTCATCAAGAGGGCTTTGATCCCGACAAATGTTATTCAGAAGGTTGCTTTGGTGATTTCATCTTCCACAGTGTTCTCACCAATATTGCTGTGAAGCAAGGATGATCTTGATTTGGAGGAGATAAAAGATTTGAGACAAATTCACCATGATTTCCATGACGATGGAGAGGAAAGGAGTTTTTGTGCTAACATATTATAGTGATTTAGTTTGGCCTTTCTTATTTCATTAACAGCTTGGTTTCGAAACCGTAAAAATCAGTTAGGCAGTCAATCTTTCCTTAGCTTTATTTTTTGATAAACTTAAGGAAAATCAACTACCTAAGTTTTTAAGTTATTTGATATATCTTAGATAAAATAATGTTACAAAAACGCTCACTTAATGAGGTGTGTGTGAAACACCAATGCCCTCTAAAGGGCAAATGGATAGTTGACCTTTAACCTATTGATAGACCTTATCAACAGGGGTCATCTATCTGTATTTGACCAACCTTCAAACCGAGTGAAGACCTAAGAGGCCAAAACAGTCGAATTGGCCAGACAAGGTTTGATTACCAACGAGCAAAAAAGACGGACATGAGCAAACCAGCAATATGTACCCCCATTTCATCAAAGTGGGGGCATAACTAGAACTTTAAAAAGAACCCTACAATTACAAAAATAATACAAAAATATAAATACAATTCATGTCAATTCAAGACATTTTACCAAATAGAAATAACTGCTAGGATAAGAATAAAGTTTTGTAAAAAATACTAGTAGAGTATAAAGCTCAGAAAATCAACTACCTAAGTTTTTTTAAGTTATTTGATATATCTTAAAGTTAAAATAAGGGTACTAAAACGCTCACTTAATGGGGTGTTTGTGAAACACCAATGCCCTCTAAAGAGCAATGGATATTTGACCTTTAACCTATTGATAGACCTTATCAACAGGGGTCATCTATCTGTATTTGACCAACCTTCAAACCAAGTGAAGACCTAAGAGGCCAATACAGTCGAATTGGCCAGACAAGGTTTGATTACCAACGAGCAAAAAAGATGGACATGAGCAAACCAGCAATATATGCCCCAATTTCTTTGAAATGGGGGCATAACTAGAACTTTATTAAATAACTACTGGAATAATAATAAAGTTTTGTAGAAATATTTAGGCAGTTGATTTTTCCTTAGCTTTATAAAATCTACAATTTAAGGTAAAATAAGGGTACTAAAACGACATCTTATTGAGGTGTTTGTAATCAAGAAAAACAAAAATCTATAAAAATCCAAATTCACCTCCTAAAAAATGAACCTATTAAAATGAAACAAACTATATTCAAGAGGTATTGTTTGTAGGTGAGAATTCATTGTTTGTGAAGCAGTTAATGGAACCCTGACAACTATGTAAAGGCTTATGTCATCTGCAAATATATGGATATTTGCCCTGATGTCAGAAACAATGTCATCGATAGATATCAAGAAAAGGAGGGGGCCCAAAATTGACTACAAGACTGAAGAGCAAAGCATGATGTGAGACACAGTCAAAAGCATGAGAATGGCTTCAAGGAGTGACAAAAGTGTCTTTCCATGAGCTAGGAAAAACAGAAGAGGACAAGACTGTCCAAAAAAGTCAGACAGAACAGTGGACAGTTCAAATCTTATAATATCCTCTATCTTAGAGGTTGTAATTGTAATGTGGTTCAAGACAGGGCTGATATCGTTCACATCATTTTGCTGAGTTTGAGCACCAAATTATTCATCAAGAGGGGTTTGATCCCGACAAATGTTATCCAGAAAGTTTGCTTTGGTGATTTCATCTTACACAGTGTTATCACCAATATTGATGTGAAGCAATGATGATATCCATTTGGAAGAGATGAACGATTTGAGACAAATTCACCATGATTTCCATTATGATGAAGAGGAAAGGATTTTTTATTAAGATTACAACTCAACAATATCAATGGTGGCTTGTAATCATACTCAATTTTCAAGTTAAACTCTCAATTATCCTACCAACCATCACTTTAATTCAGAGAATGTTAGATATCTATTATGATTTTCATGAGAAGTCTAAGTCTATGGGGGTTTTTAAGCGAAAGCGAAGCAAGAGCTTCTATAGTGATACATCCAATTTTGTAATTACAAAAACGTGACACCTCTACTCCATACATTTGTGTTGAAATAGTACCACTGGTTGTATAACTCTACCAATTGCTGTTATGATACTAGTTAGATATATTGCAGGATTATGTTCATTTGAATTGTTACATTGTCATGGCATTAATTTTCAAACCGTACAATTATTGAGATTAATAGTTCAGTATTCATTGGCACAAAAGTTTCATTCATAATGATGATCAGTACAAATGTTTCATTCATAAGACAATAGATAGTGTGCATCGCCACTATACACAAGGGAAGCCACTATACACAAGGGAATCGCTAAAAGACTGGACAGATATAAAGTACCGAATGGAACAGCTCTTAAATTGAAGTTTCCTAACTAAATACCACCCATGCAGTATACATTCCAGACACTAACTTATTTTAGAGTTTTTCTAACATCTAATTTGTTCTCCTGATCTTTTCTTATAATTACTTGTTTATATAAATACAGTTATAATATTTATTTCTGCATTAGTCAATGTACTGTTTTGTAAATATTGCATAATTCACCATAATATGTAAATGTATATTTTGAGGCCCACATGGAAGATTGGTTTTATCCAAATGTGCAGCCTCTTGAAATAAAGTCATTATTATTATTATTATCTTACGAAATGAATTTCTTATTTGCGAGATGGGTTTGCATAAAAACCACTTCAACATTATCATTAATACAGAATTATAATCAGCCCGTTTGACTGAATTCTGGGCATTTTAAGAATTATTTCAACACAGGACCCCGAGCATTGCTTAAGAGTTAACCCTATTGAAGGGGATACTAACTTTATAACAAGAGGGCCACATTGGCCCTTTATGGCTCACCTGAGAACAAAGGCCAATAATTAATGACCAGGTAATATAGTTTCCATCTCGTAAAACTCATTTTCATGTAGATTTTGATATCAAAACGAACAATGAAGTATACTAAAACGTAGCAAATTTTCTAATCCAAGGGCCCATAACTCTTGAAGTTGTAGTCCGATTACACCCATAACTGAACTTGTCCAAAACCATAAGGTTATACACATTCATTGTAAATATGATTAGGATCGGTGATTAAATGTAGGCGCTAGAGTGTAAACAAGGTAAAATATAGCAAATCTGTTAATTCAAGGGCCCATAACTCTTGAAGATATGGTCCGATTCCGCCCATAATCGAACTTGTTCAAGATCTTTTGGTTATACTCATTTACTGAAAATATTATTAGGATCGGTGTATAAATGAAAGTGCTAGTGTGTAAACAAGCTAAAATATAGCAAATTTTCAAAATCAAGGGCCTATAACTCTTGAAGTTCGGGTTCGATTCTGCCCATAATCTAACTTGTCCAAGATCTTTAGGTTATACTCATTTTACTGAAAATATTATTAGGATCGAAGAATAAATAAAGGTGCTAGAGTGTAAACAAGCTAAAATATAGCAAATTTTCAAAGTCAAGGGCCAATTACTCTTGAAGTTCTGGTCCGATTAAGCCCATAATCGAACTTGTCCAAGATCTTTTGGTTATACTCATTTACTTAAAATATTATTAGGATTGGTGAATAAATAAAGGGGCTAGAGTGTAAACAAGCTAAACATAACAAATTTTGTGATTCAAGGGCCCATAACTCTAGAAGTTATTGTCCGATTTTGCCCATAATCGAACTTAGCTGAGACATTGCGGCCATATAAATTGTGAGCAAGTTTATTCATGATTCGTTAAGAGCTGCGGTTGCTAGAGTGTAAACAAACTAATTGTGGACGGACAATGGACATTCATGAATCAGGTAAGCTAATAATTACATATAATTACAAAGTATTTAAGAGTCAGATGTGTTTTACAGTGAACAGGAAGTGGAGGTAAGAGTTTACTTTCAACTTGAACAGTATTGGGAGCATAACAAGTGGACCATTACCATAACGTTTTTATTACACTGAGCCAAAACTGACTCTTTTGAGGAAATTATTAGTCAAAACAATAAATACATTTGAGTTTGTAACATCGTGGCCTAAGAGTTGGTTGAGATTTTTGGTATTATGTAACGCAAATCTACCAAATATTATCAATAACATTTTAACTTTCGCTTCTGACAGTACTTCCAGTGCTTTGATTGTATTTGCTACTGCGTAGCAGATGAATACAGTGTTAATATATTTCAGAAACAGTTCACATCAGAAGTGAAAAACCTGAGAACTTCCTGTTAAACTGCTTCAAAAAATAGTTTTCAGCTCATCCAATAATTTATGCAAGTCTACAACTTAAACTCTACAGTCAACGAGAATCAAACCATGCAATTTATTTACAGGTATATTCAGAAACATAACTCCATTAGCAAATACTGATTATCAGTAATTGGAACTTTTACTTCTGTAATGACCGATTGGTCACATAATAAAACAATGGCGCAGACCTAATTAATAGAAATAGAACAGTATTATACTATGCAAAACTTGTTTATATGTAATACATGTGAAGTATTGATAATCCTACAAACTACTGGCCTCAATGACTTTATTCTACACAATTTCTTAAAATCACAAGCACATAAATATATAAATATAAATCAGTAGTGAATACCTCAGTGCTTTCAGCGCTTTGATTATTCACATGTTAATCTTATCGAGCCTTTAGTTTAATTAGCGAAATGTTACAATAAGACTGAAAGTGATCAGCACTATCTTTGACATAAATATATAAAACTACATTCTTATTAGAGTCATGTGGAAATATTAATATTAAAGTGCGACACAAACAAAATTGAAAGTATGCATAATTATAGAAATCAAAACAAAGAAGTCGGCAACGCAAGGAACAGTTTGTCATAAACAAAATTTTCCTATAAGTGAAGTTTGTCAACAACTGAAGAAGAAAGTGTACAAAAAGTGTATTGTAAAGTTCAATTTTCCTTTATCTTATCAATAATTATTTCAAGCAAGACCCTGCATTCAATCAAGGACTTATATACATACAAGGACTTATAAGTCCTTGATTCAATAAACAGATATATCCCCGGTGGCAAACTTGACGCAACAGGTTTCGATGAAATTTTGTCATCTGAAGTTGGTAATGCTGTAGGGCTGATTTAGAACTTGAGCACTTACCTCTTGTCCAATGGCTGCCACAGGATGCTTAGTCTTCAACTTTGTTTACTGAAAAATATAAATTGCTTACATGAATATTTGTATACCTGTATCATGGAATAAAAAAAAATATAAACTAGACTGAAGCACCTTAAAGTGGAGCAATTTACGCCCATATAAGGTATAATTGATACTGTAAAAACATTATTTCGGGGTACTTTTTGTGCATATGAATTTTGACCCCCTAAGTGTGACCGTGAAGTAAGCCTTCCAAAATATGGAAGTTGCACTTCATCTCAACGTGGTGAACATTTGAGTAAAGTTTCTTCAAAATCCTTTGCAGGCTTTTAGAGTTACAGAGCGGAAATAATTAAAATAACCTACGATCCCTAAGTGTGACCTTGACCTTGAAGTTAGCCTTCCGAAACATGTGCTGTGAATGTCGTCTTGATCTGGTAATCATATGAGTAATGGTTCTTCTAAAACCTTCAAGGGGCTAGAGAGTAACAGAGTGGACACGAAATTGCTGATGGACAGACAGACAGACGCACGCCAGAACTTTAACATAATACATAACTTCAGAAGTATAGAAATAAATACTGAGGTATTCCACATTAAACTCAAAATAAAGTTAAAATGCAAAAACAACAAACATACACATATTGCACAAGGACACACAAAGTAATTAATGTTTACATTTAAGCTTAAATCAAATCAGGAGAATTACAGACCTAAATTGTGTAGCTATAGCCACATTATCCATTCATGATACAGTTACGTGTGGTTATAGCTTGACCATGAGTTTTGAGCCATGACAGAAGAATACACTAAATAGACTTGAATAAAAGGCATTTACAGATAATATATATGACTAATTTAGCATGATGTTTTTAAAAAGTGTCGCTGGCGTAGCGGGTAGAACATACATATTCACTATGAGCCAACAGGCATGAGCTCAATTCCAGATTTCACCATACTTTTTTTCGGGCATATTACATACTTTTTAGAAGATGTTTTTCTTTTTTAATCTTTTTTTTTGTTTTATTTAAATAAATTCATATTACACAATACAGTTCACAGATCTACTTCACTCGCTGTGTCTGTCGATGATCCTTCACTGAAGTTGTATCTGTCTCTGAGTCCGACAGGAAGTCTGAATTGAACATATTCTTTTTAGAATATCAAGTTTTTTTACTTCAAAAACTCAGAATTTATGATGATAAAATTCATATAAAACACTTTGATCATAGAAACTTTACATAAAAAATACACTCGAGAAAAACATGCATTCATAATAAGAGGGCTGGTGACTGGAATTGAACTCAGACTTTATTCAATACGACATCTTGAGCCAAGGCGCTCTACCTATTGTGACAGCATTACAGTCATTATTGTGCTGGTTAAATTTATTTTATCAATACGTTTTAGTCAGATTTGTTTGGAATATCCACATCCCCTATTTGACTTAGCGGACTATTCTGAATAATTTTGTCACGGCTCATGGTCGAGCTATACAAATAAATTTGAACAGAAACAGGTTTAATTTATTTATTTCATCAGATTAAACACCATTTTCAACATTATTTCAGTTATATCTTGTATTCCCAAACCAGCTTCCCTGGACTTCATTTAATTAGGCCTTAATCAATATTAACCTCATTCTATCTGCAAGCTACTGCCAAGCTATGTACCCCACATAATTCAAAGGCGGAGGACGATTATATTATTCTTTAACTGCCATCATTTGGTAAATCTTTATTGCAAAATATGAGCAGAAGAAAGTTCAAAGAGAATCATCAAAAACTACTTACAACAAATCCAATATCCTTAAAACACATTAAAATAAATAGACAAAGTACAACTTTCAATATTTGTTACCCTGACTACACCAAAAACTAGGGTCACTTCCTGCTAAAACCTGAGTGAATCTGATTGGTCAGGACCCTTTGTTAACCAATCAATGACAAGCTTATTAAAAAGAATTTGAATGTTTACAATATTCACCAATAAAAATCTATGTTACAATTGTGATTGAAATGACAAAATCTTCAACAGCAAGTGTGACTTTTTCAATAGAAAAAATACCTGCTAAACACAAGGTGAACTATGAACTTACACCTTCCAGGTTTATACTTTAAATGTCTTTGTAAGCTATCCACACTTATCTTCTCAAGCAAAAGAAGTAAAAGATCATTTGTATGAAGAAATCACTTAATTAAATAATACATAACCATATGCATCTTAATCTACATAACATTAAGAACAAATTAATACCAAATATGAATATATTTCACCTCCCGGAATCCAATTGATAATAAAAAGTGTTAATTCATTTTAATTCTGAACAGAAAGTTACAAGTCTGTGTTTCCTGAAGATAGATACAATGCAACCTTTCCAAAACAACACCCTTTGGGAGTAGCAAAAATATGTTGCCGATGAGAGGTTGTTTCTCTAAAGAGGTTAAATAAATTCTTCAATCATTCAGTGGGTAAAACTCATACTGTTGTAGAAGGGAGGTTGTTGCTCAAGATAGGGCCACTCTGGAGAGGTTGTGCTGTTCAGTAAAATAAGTATTTACAAAATCCTATAAACCATGAAGCATTAAACACATCATGAACAGCTGTACAAATTATATATTACCTAATTAATTATCAATTAACAAACAAGAGGGCCAAGATGGCCCTTTATCACTCACCTGAGAACCAAGGCACTATAATTAATGACCAGATAATACAGTTTCCACCTCGTATAACTCATGTTTACGTAGATTTTGAGATCAAAACCAACAATGAAGGTATAATACTGTTAAACAAGCTAAAACGTAGCAAATTTTCTAATCCAAGGGCCCATAACTCCGATTCCACCCATAACTAGACTTGTCCAAGACCATAAGGTCATTAATATTCATTCTAAATATGATTAGGATCGGTGGATCAATGAATGCGCTAGAGTGTAAACAAACTCAAACATGCAAATTTTCAAAGTCAGGGGCCCATAACTCTTTAAGTTCTGGTCTGATTCGGCCCATAATCGAACTTGTCCAAGATCTGTTGGTTATACACATTTACTGAAAATATTATTAGGATTGGTGAATAAATGAAGGTGCTAGAGTTAGTGTTCCATAATCGGAACAAAATTGCTATTGATTATTGAATCGAATTGACGTATCACTATCGATTGATTAATCGATTGTTCAATCAAAAGTGTGAAACAACATCAACTGTTCCATTTTTGAGCAATTCAAGCTCAAATGGTTTGTAAAAATCACTTGCCCACTCTGAACTTTCGTACTGTACAAGGGCAATTCATCAAAACAATGACTAGATTTATTTCTTTCTTATGTCAAAACACGCAAATATCATCAACACATCAATCAATGATGATAACAAATGATGAAATGAATTTGTCTGAAGAATCAATGAACAACAGCAAGGATTTTTAGGAACTTGGGAAGAAGTTTATAACGTAGTATTGATCATTTAACTGATCTTACCATAGTCAACAACGAAAATCCACAAAACATGATCCAATTTAAAAAGTTTCGCCAAATCAACATAAATACGATATTTGGTCGATTTTCATATCAAACCTCCGTGTCTGAACGCAAAAAGTGCTTACTTCAATACTAAACATGTTTTCTTGCTTTTTGAGAAGCAGTTATATTTCGCACGTGTGTGATTTACACTGAAAACCACAAAATATCGTTGGGCACTCAATTGTTTTGATTGCTGATGCGACTATGTTGACAGCAAAATGATGCTAAGGAATTCCGTCGTCTGATTGGTTAAAATATAGTGACTTAATTGTAGCCAATCAGCAAGCAGTGATTTATTCAGTGCGGCCAGGCGATTGGTATCCGTCATTGCATACGGTGAATGTACGACAAAGTACGACGCTGGGATCTAGTGCAATTGTTGTGGATGCTAGAGTGTAAACAAACTAATTGTTGACGGCCGATGGCCGACAGACGCAAGACATTCATCGATCAGAAAAGCTAACCTGATGAATCAGGTGAGCTAAAAAACAAAGCAACCACCTTAAAATTGAGTCATATTTAAGATAACAACCATTCTTACAAACATCTACCTGATTCTTACATTTTATATATTGTGCAATCTCTCCAAAGCAACACCCTTTAGGAGTAGCAAAATTATGATGTTGTTAAGAGGTTGTTGCTTTTGAGAGGTTAAATTATTAGTTAAAATGTGCAGTGTAAAAAAATCATTCTGTTGTTAAAGGGAGGTTGTTTAAGAGAGAGAGCTGCTGAAGGGAGGTTGTGCTGTATGATATAATAAATTATTAACGTTGTAATGTTAAGGTATCTGCATGGCTTGGTTGTCAGGTCAAATCTAGTTTCACCAATTTATAGGTTTAAAAACTAAACCATAATTATATACTAAAATAAACCCACTGTATAAAGTGCATTGAAAGTAATTTTAAACAAATATTACATTTGATTGGTCTTCTATAAACCAATATTGCACATAATTTACAATTTTTACTCACAACAAATCCATAGTCCAATAAATTCACTTTTTAAACAATTATAAAACAGCTAACTCTCAAAATTGTGTTAAATGTTTCAGAGTGCAATATTTCTTTACACAGCCAATAACCTAATCATGTTTACCTCCTATACACAATTGAATCTGATTGGACAATTCCCTCTGTGTCTGCCAATGAATGGCATGGTTACAACATCATGGATGACAGTGTGTAAAATATAGTCAATGAAATTCTATGTTGTAATTAATGTAAATCATGTCTCAATACAAAACACAAATACCTTTAAGGCACAACAAGTACTGTTAGAATCAGTGTAAATAAATGCTGACAATTATATATAAATGTATACCTGTAATAACAAATAGCTTGGGCTGATTAATTTATTGTTGCCTTTCCCTGGTCCTAAAACAACATCACCGGTCAGGACAGGGAGGAAATTTGAGGATTATTGTATGTTAAATATTTTAAATGAAATCATCCCTCTGTGTAGAAATACATTCATTAACTATATTGAAATAAAGTATACAATTAGTTGATGATTAAGTTAAATTTGTATACAAGCTAGTACCCCCACCCCTTTAAAAAAATAGTTCTTAAAAATATAGTTGTTAAATAAGACACACATACAAACTTTCACTTAAAATAGCCTAAATATCGAGGGTTCAGCGCAACACTGTCGTAACTTGTTCTTATTTCAATATGAGTTACAACACTGTTGCACTGAACCCTCGATATGTACTGTTATATTTTTAAACATAGTTTTTATATAATAGGCTATAAATAAAGAAAAGTAAAATTGTTAAAATAGTGAAAGCTTGCACATATGGGATTATCCTGGTTAATTGTGAGGGTAAACAAAGTCGATAATCTGTTAGAATCAAACCTAAGTGTGAATTTCATACAAAGCAAGAATTTAATATGGTAATCTGCATAATTCAACCTCTTGTTTTTCTGCTTAACATTTGTAAACAATCAAAACGAAACAGATTCTGATAGTATTAGAAGTAACCGGTAAATCAAATCAGTACATGTATCAACATTGTCATCTTAACATTTATACTATTGTAATAGGAGGAAAATAATGTTACAGATGCATGGCTCGAACCCATGGACTCTGCTTACAAGTCAGATGCTCTACCAACTGAGCTAAATTGCTGGTCAATTCACAGCCAATTAATTTACACCAATACTGTTAAGAGTACGTTGAATAAGGAAGACCAAATACATAATGTTCTACACATATTTTTTAATACATTTGCCTCTAAACCAGATTAAACAATTTATGTGAAGAAATAGGGAGTAGCTATATTCACTTCCTTAAGGACTGGTGCTATTAATCAACTGACCAAGCATCTCAGCTAGGAACTCCTCTATACGTCTTTATTTCTGTGAGTGCATTTTAAATTTGGTGTTTTTAAGATGTTCTTGACTGACAAGTTCTTTATTTGCGTTTTCATATTTATGAAGCCTGTCACCAACATAAATCCATGTCCCGCCTCCTTAACTGCCAAAATTAATTTTTTTTTAAATTAAAAGATGTTTCCACCATTTTCAAGGGAAGTAACTCTTAACATAATTATCCTAGAGACCAAAAAAATTTGGGTAGGACTGCTTTGGTTGAGTATATAGCGTAACTCCAAACAAAATATATAGTATGGATGGCCTAATTGATTCATTCTTATTTGCATTTACATATGTATAATGGTCTATCTATGACTTTGAAGCAACTACTATCAACAGAATTTCTGTCATATTTCTATGTTAATTGACACTAAATGTATACTGTATATTAGAGCTGGGAGGTTTTATTGGTTTACAGTTATATTGTGATATCGGCCAGACAATATAAATATTTTTTCAGCATAACGCTATATCAGGTTTAGCTTAAACAACTGAACTTTATGTTTATTACTGTGAAAATAGTCCAAACATATAGTCTTGAAATATAATTCATGTCTAAATACTGGTCAATCTTGTATTATTAAATGTGCACATACACGTTATTATACATGTATCAATAGTTTCGACACTGCCATAGAAAGGAACAAATTCTTTGAAGCGTGATTCCCGACAACCCTTCACCAATAAATTGCATTATTGCCCAAGGCATTATGTGAATGTTAATTTGTTATTCTTTACTGTAAATTTGCAATATATATCGCGATACTTATCGCAATACAGCATGCAATATTGTGATATCTTGATATGCTTTTAAGGTACGATACCCAGCTCTACTGTTTATCATACCTTCCACCTACTTACATTTCTATTTACTCTTACACCTTTCTTGCATACTCAGGATGAACAACTCAGTTTTGAATGTCTATCTATTTCACTGATCAATTTGAATGACATATTCTGATAGTATTGATTATATGTTTTTTTATGATTTAATAATATGCACAAGACATTGAATTACTTGATTTATCATTTTCAGGTCAGCACTTTTTATAGAAATAAGTACAAAGGTTCTGAGAGAGTTGTTTGATGAATACGTGGAGACAGACATTATGACATACTAATCAGTAAATACAGCACCAGTTTATAATCCATCATACGGAACAACTTGCTGATCATCAGAAACAGCAGCTTCTCCCAATTGAGACGAAACCAAGTTCTGCTAATTGACAAAGAAGGATCAACAGTCTGTATCAATCAAGCTAGAGTAAAATTGTACTAACGACTATATATAAGTTTGCAATACAATACAACCCCAGCAGAGCCACACCCTGTGGGAACTGCAAATATTGGCTGTTGTTCAGGTTTAATTTATAGTAAATATCAGCTTAGGGAAATTCTGAAGGTGTTGTTATAGAGAGATTGTTGCTCTACAGTGGACCACTCTGGAGAGGTTGTACTGTATTTCTAATTTGTGAATATTGAGGGATATTTGTAAAATTTACTGTATGAAATACAGTAACAAATAACCAAACTAGATACAAAATAGGTGTCAGGTTAGAAATGCAAGCATGGCTGTAAGAATATTTGGATAGTAGTAACAAGATGAGGGTCAATAACTGTTTGTGACGGTGAGACACTTTTTCGATTTGGCCCCGTCCCATGCAGGCTGAGAGGATGGCCCTTCCTTATTCGTTCAAGAAATCGGACCAACCAAAAAGCCAAATAAGTAAGGCTAGGTCAATATTATATTACAGTTAGTTCATGACAACAGTTTATTGACATATGGCCTCCAGCCCAAGATCAACAAAATGATTTGTTAGTTCTGTGCGTTACGACAGTATAGCACTGAACATTATGTCTTTACGTATCGATACGATACAGTGAGTAAGATTGGTCACATGACAGGCTAGTCATTGGCTGGGCAGTGGCACGAAAAAGCATGGGGATTTAGACAGGGTGGTTAGTTCTATGTTAGACATCGTCGCTTTCAGAGCATTTTACTTTCGTTTGCTTTAATCAATATTTTCTACCATGAGACATGGAGACTGATAGAGTGGCACTGACCACTCCATCAAGATAGACACGCTCATCAAGGAAAAAGTCGAGGAGGTCATGATAAAGAACAACTAAGAACTGTTGGCTAACATCGGAGGCATGATAAATAAGATAAGTGTGAGTAGTTCTTTTCGCTTTTAGAAGCTCCGAACTTTAAAAGAAAAAGCAACGAGGAGCAATACAAATTAAACGTCAAGGTCATGAAAAAAATGCAAGCAGCTGGCAATTCTTTAGACTCAAATAAGGTTACAGAAGCAAAAGCTTCATTGATTGAAGGTAACAAATACTACATTGCAATAATAATAAAATTTGTTTACGCGTGTTTATACTAGGGATGTCAATCGGAGTCCGGATATCCGAACGTTCGACCAAAATGCTGGGTGCCAGGATGTGAGGCAATAGACGGTTTAAGTAACAAGAGGGCCAAGATGGCCAAGATGACCCATGTTAGAACTTGTCCTACATATAAATAAGACAAACATTCTGACAAAATTTGGTGAAGATCCAATCAAAACCATGAAAACTACAGCATAGACAAGGTTTTCCTAAGATTTGACCTCGTGACCCAGTTTTTGACCCCAGACGACCTATGTTCGAATTTGTCTTACATATCATTAAGTTTTGCTAAAATTGAGCTAAAAATGTGGCCCCTAGTGTGGTCACAACATAAAGTTTGACGACGCACACCACACGACGCCGGACGGAGAGTGATCCTAATAGCTCACTTTGTCACTTTGTGACATGTGAGCTAAAAATTGGCAAGGGGAGTTAAAGTGGTTGGTCCCGCCGCCATGTTTGGCAGCAGTCTGCATTCGTAAGCTTATTAAAGAGCGTGGGCAAGGTACTTTGGTCATTCCACAATGGCAGTCGGCACCCTACTGGTCATTACTGAGTAATAATTATGTGATGGATAGCTTTGTATTACCAAATATAGGTTCGATTAAGAGAGGAAGGGGGAATAATGGTATATTTTCGGCAGATGTTTTATCTTTTAAAATGTTGGCTGTACGCTTAGACAGATTACACAGAGACAGTACAATGTTAATCATAATATTTCAGGTCTTGGTATAAAGCAGACTTTGTAGCGTGAGTTTGAGAATGCGGGTGTGACAATAGACAACAAAGAGACGGTTATTCAGAGTATGGTGCTGCATGTTTTGGGTTCCAAATCAGATAACACTGTTACTAAGTATTCCAACCAGATGAAACTGTTTAAAACATTTTGTGAAAAAGATGGTATCAGTTGTTCAACAGTTCATTCAGTACACGTTGGTATGCACTTATCCCATCTCAGTACACTTTGGTATGTACTTATCCCATCTCAGTACACGTTGGTATGTACTTATCCCATCTCAATGACGTTGGGAAGTCAGGGAGTGTTATTACTGCAGCTTTTTATGGAATAAACATTAATGGTTTGACTGATCCAACGAAGAATTCAATCGTGATAAACATTTTGGAATACACCAAACGTTCAAATTCGAGACCGGTTCAGAAGAAAGATGTAATAAATTCAGAATATTTGATAAGTTTATGCAACAAGTTCAAAGACAGTAGTGATGTGATTGAATTAAGAAATTTGTCGATGATTTTAATCTGTTTCTCAGGTTTCTTACGTTTCTATGAGCTTAGCAAGCTTTGTTGTAATGACGTTAGTTTCTATAATGATCATTGTGTTTTGTTCATAAAGAAAAGCAAAACGGACATTTATATGTCGGGTAGACAAGTATTTATTGCGAAGGGTGACACCTGCGCGTGTCCTGTTTCTATGCTTACAAAATATATGCATTAGCTTGTTTATCTGCGACATCAGTGAATTTTTTGTTCCGGCCAGCTTGTCGGTCCGGAAATAAATGTTTTTTGTTAGATAACAACAAACTGTTAAGTTATACTAGGGCCCGTGAATGTATCAATGCCAGGTTAAAGTCAGTTGCTCCAGATTTACGCCTTGGTACTCACTCCTTAAGAGCTAGCGGGGCTACAATGGCCGCCAATGCGCCAGGTATATCGGATAGGTGCTTTAAACGGCATGGTCGCTGGAAAAGTGGTTTGGCTAAAGATAGTTATATTGAAGAATCAATCGATAAGAAACTTTTTATCACAAGACAACTAAGTCTTTGAGTATGTATGAGATGTAATGAAATCGAATAGCGAAGTTGTTTCTCCTGCTAACATTTGTATTCAGTTCTAAATTGATGTCTAGCCCACCGCAATACATGTTTGTTATTATGTAGAGTTCAGTGAAGACATGTAAGTTCTGTGGGTTACAACAGCAAAGCACTGAACATATGTCTTTACGTATCGATACGATACAGTGAGTAAGATTGGTCACATGACAGACTAGTCATTGGCTGGGCAGTGGCGCAAAAAAGCACGGGGATTTAGACAGGGTGGTCAGTTCTACATCAGACATCATCGCTTTCAGAGCATTTTACTATCGTTATTCGATTTTAGTTGTTTATAAATGAAATGTATGTATGTATGTATATATTAGCAGCGGACGGGTACAGCTTTCCCAGAGCTTGTTACATTTACATTCAAGTATAGTGGGTGAAGTTTTATCTCTGTTTTTTACCCTGGCCTGGTCCGCCACTATAGGTCATGTTTCATGATGTATCACAATGGCAATACTGTTATTTACATGTACATGGTATCATTATTATGCCTTTTATTGTTGGTTGTCACTTTCTCACCTGCAAACGAAATTAAATTGATGTCTAGCCCACCGCAATACATTTTAGTTACTATGTAGAGTTAAGTGAAGATAAACATAATTATACAATTTACATCAATGATACAATTTCAAGTATTTATCATGGATAATGTAATGCAGTTACAGTATTTACTGTTCATCAAGTATACGCTTTCTCTCTACTAGTATTTGAGCATAGTAAATGTACATAGCATATTGCACTTCGGAATTTACGAATGTCTAATACATCAAGATACAGCTCATGTGTTAAGTCACATTTAAACATGGAATAAAGAATAAGTTTGTTGGAATCATTAACAATAGAATTCCATTCTTGTAAATGTTCATCTCTTAATTGTGATACAAATTGTTATAGCAATATTCGATCATTTTGTACATATTGACTGTCCAAGACATAACCCATACCATTGGAATATAATAAGGTTTTTACATGTGTTACCCAGTTATCTTTTCCAGCATTTGATAGACACTGTAACATGTGAATGACATTTCTTGACTAGCCTCGTATCTGGTAGTTTTAAAATTCTGCATTGATAAATGACAAGTTAAATCAGCATAACACCAAATGGGCCGGTTTACAAATGTATCATCTTTTTCCGAGCAAAAACTTTTTAAAACCTTTTACATTTCAACTGTTACAAATATCATTCATGTATGAATATTATTAATAATACAGAATTGGAAACGAGCTTAAACTCTCTATTATTTTTTTTTCTTCATTTCTTTTCTCCTAAAAATTTATATATTCTTCATATGAAAACATCATATATTTGCAACAATATAAAAATGTTATATGTGCATGATGATTCTTTACAAACATGTATGTTAAAAATATGTAACAATATGTAACATAACATTCCATATGATTGTACGAGTATGAAGAATAAAAATAAATTAAAAAAAAAAAGTTTTAAAATTCTACACCAGTATTTAAGAACACGCTTTGCAGCCATGATATACAGAGTTGTTTCCCACAGTCACCCAGCACAGCAGTATTTATAGTTTTCCAATTAACACACATATAGCGCTTGCATGCATAGTTGTGTATCAGTTCAGTCGAGGGTTGACGATGAACACCCCATATCTCGGAGCCATACAATATAATTGGGCTAATTTTAGTGTCAAATACATTGAAAAAAACACGAAAGTGTGTGAATCAAAACACGTTTAGCTTTCATTGCTTGCTCACTTGCCATCTTAGAAAAGGAAAGGTTTGAACTGAAAGTGGTTCCCACATACAGGTATGTAAAATTCTTCACAACTTCAATAGGAGCTCCATCAAAAGACCACTTTTCTCGGTGTGATAGTCTGCCACCATTCTTGAAGACCATGATTTTGATTTTGTCTATATTGACCTTAACATTCATATCATGACAAAATGTTTTTAATAAGTCTAGTTGTCTCTGTAAGCCTACAACAGTGTCAGCATTAAGAGCTTAATCATTAACAAACAACAAAGATTTTACTTGTCAGGATGTAGCTCAGTATTCCATGAATAGCAGAGTTTTCATACAATTTAACTAGCTCGTTAATAAAGATTACAAACAGAATCAGTGATCTCTAATTAACATCCTTGTTTCAGGCTGAGTGCATGCATGGGCAACTGAAAGACTCTGACAAACCATCAGTCGATCTCACACACGCTTTAACTGAATTATACATCCCATACATTGCCTTTAGTAGTTTACCACGGATACCATTTCTAATACATACAGTCCACAATTTGGCACGCCGTATAAGATCGATTCATTTCATGAAATCTACATATTCAACATATAGACGACCACCTGGCTTAGACATTTGTTTTGTGATAATAGATTGTAGAATGAAGGCATTGTCGGTAGTATAATATCCCTCCCTAAATCCAGATTGTGGCTCACAAATAAGATCATAGGCATTTACATAGAAGGTTATTCTCCTTGTAAGCACACTTGTATATAACTTACTACATAATAATTATGTCCAGAAATGATAATCCCCTGTAACTTTCCGGGTCATTTATGTTTCCTTTTTTGTATAATGTTATAATCGTAGCATGGTTCCAAAGCATCGGAAATTCACCTGTATCAAACAGTTTATTAAGGTAGTTTGCGGTGTTGCTCGGCAAAAAAGAAAGTTTGTTAGAATTAGAGCTGGGAGGTTTTATCGGTTTATCAGTATTTGCAATATCAGCTAGACAATATAGTTTTCACAATATTTTTTCAGCATACCAATATATATCAGGTTTAGCTTAAATAACTTAATATCATTGACTGTGCACGCATACATATTTATATGTATACATGCATTAATAGTTTCAACAGTGCTAAAAACGTACAAATTATTTGAAGTGTGAAACTACACTGTCAGCTATGTCTGTATTATTACCCAAGATGTTATATAAATGTTAATTTTTAATGCTTTTCTGTAAATTTACCATTTATATATATCGCGATACAGCATGAAATATTGATATATATCGTGATACACTTTTAATGACCGATACCCAGCTCTAGTTAGAATTGCATGAAATTTGGAGGAATTATACCTGAAGTAGCAGCACTTACGAAAATATTGTTCTTTTTACAGTTTGACGTAGGTAATCTAGCAACTAAACGACATTAATGCACCACCTAGCGGCACCAGCTATGTGAACAACTCATTATACTTTTCCCCTTGTAGCTTTGCTATAAATTGTCATAGATTGAAAATTCTAACTTTGCGGATGAGCGAATGCAGTTGTCTACCGAATGGTATTCTTGAATGCTTTGAATATTCATCACCACTCGGCGTGTCAGAAATAAATAAATCAACGTCTAAACATCATTATGGGGAAGTTTTTTCGACATGAAATATTCAGATAAATGCAAATAGCTAAAACACTGTGGAAGAAGTTTTAAAAAAATTAACATTATGTAAAACATTCATTTATCTATACATTAAGCGAAAAAAATCTATACCTCTTCAGGCTACTGTTTTCAGTATCGTAACGTTTCCTGCACCACTTGAAATGAAAACATGGTGTCATTATTTAGGCCATTTTCGCGCTTTATACTTGGTTTATTGTAAGTGCATGTTAATCTTATGTTTCCATAATAGATATCAATTTTGTAGACTTTTAACAATTTCAACAATGATAGTTGGGAACGTAATATACTTTTTTAAAAGCATCAAGCTTGCAGTCAGTATTGCATGCAATACAAGTCCCCTGCCTGCACATGTCATTGGAATGTTCCTAACTGAAGTTATAATTCGGAAACCAAATTTCTATTTTTTAGTTTTAGTGACCAAGATATTTTACCTATTGACCCTAAATGCAACTCAACTTTAGGTAATCCCCTAAGCTATCAATACACAAACTTTCATTGAAATCTGTCACCCCTATCTGAAGTTATCATCCAGAAACCAAATTTCTATTTTTAGTAACAGTGACCTAGATATTTGACATATTGACCTCAAATGCAATCCCACTCTAGGTTATCCCCTAAGCTGTCCATACCCTAACTTTCATTGAAATCCTTTATCCCTAACTGAAGTAATCATCTGGAAACCAAATTTCTACTTTAGTTTCAGTGGCCTAGATATTTGACCTATGGACCTCATATGCAATCCCACTCTGTCACTTTAGGTTATCCCCTAAGCTATCCATACACCAACTTTCATTGAAATCCGTCACCCCTAACTATAGTTATAATCCGGAAGCCAAATTTCTATTTTTAGTAACAGTGACCTAGATGTTTGACCTATTGACCCTAAATGCAATTCCACTCTAGGTAATGCCCTAAGCTATCCATATTCAACCTTTCATTGAAATCCGTCAATTCTAACTGAAGTCATCATCCCGAAACCACTTCGGACAGACAGACAGATGGACAGACAGACGACGACAAACACTATAGTCCCCTCCGGTACGAGACATTCCTTCATGTGTTTTCTTATACTGGATATTGTTATCTGTACAGTGTTAGACTGTCCGCAAAACCACATACAGTTGAATCTCGTTATGTCAAACTCGCTTATATCAAAATTTCGGTTATGTCAAACTGTTTCGTTGGGTCCCGATTTTTTTGCTCTTTCTCTTTATGAAATTAATCCGCTTACCTCCAATTCACTTATCTCAAAATTTCGTTTATGTCAAACTAATTTTTTGTCCTCGTGACTCTAATTAGCATGTAGTTTGAGTTTTTTATCTCAAAGTTGGAGCAGATCAGCGAACAATGGACGCTTTCACACCTATCATGACATTTTGCTAATTGAACAATTTAAAGGCTCCCGGAGATTTATAATCGTGTGACAAACAGAAAGCACACGTGTATTGTAGCATGATAATCATACCTGGTATTTGACTTAACTAAAATTATGGTAGGTAAGGTAAACAAGTACGCACCACGTATATTTTCGGCTGCTGTGAGTATCCGAATACTAGGATACTCGTAGGTTTAACTTGAAAATTGAGTACGATTACTTGCCACCTATGACAGTATCGGATTCCAATCTTAGTAAAATGATCTTAGCTTGATAAAAAATATTAATTCCGAAAGCGTGATCGATGTTGCGACAACTAACGGATTCGTCTTACATTATGTACGGAATGCATATACATCCGAAAATATGTAAAGCTAGACGCTCCGTTTTTTTTCGAATTCTTACAACAAATTTCGTAAATAAGTATTTTATGTTGGGATATTATATTGATATTAATTATTATGAATAGATACATAATTATTTTGTTTCTTCTCTACGTATGCACATATTTTATTCAAGCAAAATGTAATCATTCATGTATGTATTGTAATCTTAAATAAAGGCTTACTGTACGTGCGTGTACACAAATACTTTAAATCATATATAATTATACAGTATTTGTTTATCTCAAATTTCGGTTATCTCAAACTAATTTCCACGGTCCCTAGAAATTTGAGATAACGAGATTCAACTGTACATCAGGAAAAGGTGTATTTTTGAATGATGATTTTTGAGTTAAATGCAAAAATTGGTTTACTGAACTTCTTCAGCCACTGACACTGAAATCTACCAAGTTTGTTCAAATGATGGACCATTTTTTATTGTCTTTTCTTCTTGTAAGCGATTATAAGTAAAAAGGTAATTAAGAAGTAAAAGGATAGGTTCATAGTCTGAAATTAATATTCATATTCAAGCGACTTTTTCAAGTTACCTCCCCCTCCAATCACTGGGTTATAGGCAAGTTCGAGAGTCACAAGATATTCTTTCTGACTGGTCATTATGTGCGTTACATTCGTGTCCTAACGCAGTAACTGTTCGTAAATTGCACATTTTTAAGTACATTCAACCTGACCTTGTGGCGTGTACAAATTTAAACAAGAACGAACATGTACATGTACATCTTTGAACATAGTGTTTCAGATTTTTTCTCTTCACAATAATAGTTTTCGTACATCGATGTCTTCATTATCAAGTTATTGTATTTATCAGATGATCAACCCTTAGATTAAACAACCAAATTTAATGAATATTGCTCTAACCAAACATTGTCTTTATGTGCAGAATGATTGACGTCATTTTGGTATATGGTGTGACTTTAGGAAACGTTACGATACTGAAAAAAGTAGCCTGAAGAGGTATAGATTTTTTTGCTTAATGTGTATGTAATAGGGGGTTGAATGTTTTACATAATGTTAATTACCACAGCGTTTTAGCTACATTTGCATTTATCTGAATATTTCACGTCGAAAAAACGTCCCTATAATGACGTTTGACGTCGATTAATTTCTGACTTGCTGGGCGGTCATGGATATTCAAAGCATAGATGATGATAACTCGGTAGACCACTACATCCGCTCATCCACAAAGTTCGAATTTTCAATTTGTGACAATTCAATTTATAGTAAAGATATGAAGGGAAAAATACAACAATTCGTTCACATAGCTGGTGCCCATAGGAGACTGAAGATGCTGGTCTACAAATTACCATTAAAAATAAGAGTTCATGCACAATCATTTTATATACAACAAAGAGTAACTATGAGTGAAAAAATCAACATAAAAAGAAATTTTTTTTCAAATTGGGGAATCAAGCTAACTAAAGGGAAAAACAAACAGCTCTGAATAATCAGATAAACAAAGCCCATTGAATTGAAATTCACCATAAGACTGCAATCAAGCAATATTCCTTTACATTAATAGTTAGGCTTACATTTTGTATAAGGACAAAATCAATTGCATTAAAAACAATTCACTTAAATAGAGCAAAAAAAAATACAAATATATACTGTACATAATAACATAATGCAGACACAATAATGTAAATGTCTTGTATACAAATGAATATCACATTCCATTTATTTCAATTGTGAATGTGTGGGCTAACTGCTTTAAGAAATAACCTCTGACAAAATCTTCATTCAATAAAACATTTTACATCCAATGAATCATTGAAAGCACCAATTAGTTGAGCAATTTTGAAAAGTATAGTATCCCAAGCTGCCTGATGACTCTCTGCAGGTAGTCAAAGATTAGCAGGTTCACATAATACCAGTACATTGAGTGTTACAGAGAAAGCTACAAATAAAGGATATTAAACCATTTATATTTTGTTTTGAAAACCCAATTAAGTAATATCTTAAGATTAAATCATCCATTAACAGTTCAATAGTACTCACTCAAACAGATCAATGAAACTTGCACTGAAACCAGCAGGTACTCTGAGGCCTTCCCTTGTATTCATCTCCATTTGTGGTTTCATTCTGTAACATTTGCAAGATATAATTTAACATTTAAAGTTGGAAGTGTATTCCTATGACTCAAAATTAATATAGAAAGTCATAAAAACTGGTTCTAGTTATACTAAAATAGAATTTACATTGATATTCATTTGCACATAAAAAGCTATGCATGACATGTATTAGTTATTAACTTGATGACTATAAGCAACTTGTAAGATATGGAAAAGTAAATACAGTAAAACCCCGATTTTCTGAAGTCGTCGGAACTGAAAAATTACTTCGGATAATCCGGGGTTTCAGATAATCCAGGGTAAGGGAAATCTTGACAATTTTATGAAAATAAAGGGAGCTAACTCCCATATATATTTGGCGTACACATACATTGTATAGATATAATAACAACAAAATTAATGTGTTATAATTCTCATATTTTATTTACGAAAAAATACATTTTACGATAAACATGTGTATTAGACCAGTCAACTAAAGTTCGATATTGGCCTTTTGGGGAATAAATTGGTACATAAGCCATTTTTGGTATATTGGTTCATTATGTGATAGAGAATCACCAGAAAAAAGTCCCCAAGAATCCTAGGGTGCAAAAGCGAGATTTTTGGACTAAAAGATGGAAAAAATGAATAAAACTGCGAATTTCTAGAATCCCTGTATAACTCAAAAACAGTTCATTCCTGACATTTTAAATCTTCTATACTGATAAAAATTTATCAAGAGCTTCTTTTTTAATGTTTTCTATATCGGCTTAGAATTCAAGATGGCCGCCATAATCCAATATGGCCGCCCAAACTTCATTCGGTTGAGATT
The DNA here is from genome assembly GCA_964023205.1 of Lutraria lutraria. Classification (NCBI taxonomy): domain Eukaryota; kingdom Metazoa; phylum Mollusca; class Bivalvia; order Venerida; family Mactridae; genus Lutraria; species Lutraria lutraria. Next base: position 2,288,607 of record OZ026844.1, on the reverse strand, counting down.
TATTTTTGAATTGTCATATAAAAACATTTTCTGCAATAAAGAACTGTCCAGTTAATAGCTCATTCTAGTATTTTAGCATTGAAAGGTTTTTAATCAATACATTTTTAATAATTTATATTACAAAGATTAATCAAAGTACTGAAAGTACTGACAGGAGGTCAACTCTTAGTATTTTCGCATTTTAGCATTTTCGTGGCGAAAATGCAAAAACTCGTATGACATGGCTTAACCCTTAGCTGTTGGTTCGCGTCAATGTACGATTTCCGGCCGATCATTATCAGTGCTGATCGCGTCAATTGACGAAATACATGGCCTCATTTATGACCTATTCAAAAGACTGTTCCACTTACGTCAGCATTCCGAAAATCATTCTGATTTGTTTAGTTATGAATATGCTCGCTATTTTTAGCCCTGGTAGAAGCATATTTATAATTATTTGCTCACAATTGACCTATGAACTCGCACCTACACAATAAAATCCAAGATGGCGGCGTACTACGATCTGATATATACAATGAAAATTCTTATCAGTATTTCGACAATTCTATGTCTGGATTCAACTTCAAATGAGTTGAAATCAATTATTTGATTGTTAGAAGAAACATACAAGGTGCAATTGACATGAAACAGACGCAAATAGATATGTGATTCACAAAAAATTGAGACATGCCGACACAGGTCAAGCACTCGTAAATTAAGTGATCCATGGTTGAAAATAAACGTTCCCGGAAGATTCACAGGTCAAGCTGACAAACTTAGTGTTATCAAAGACTGATTATTGACACTTGATAATATGTCTATTATGTTTATTTAGTTATACATTGCTATTTTAAATATTTTTTTTTTATTGTTTTGATATTTATACTGACAATAAAGAACATAGAATTTCACCTGTGTTTACCTGTATTTTGTTGTTGAAATCAGTCAACATTTAGTTCTAACAAAGTCATTAAAGGTTGGTTCAAGCATTGGGCAACATATATAAAAGTCATAAAGAACAAAAAGTATTGACTTGGAGTAATTGCAACATTGTGAAAATGATTGCAGCACCAGTTGAAAAAAAAATACCTGTATCTTTAATTGATACAAATATGACATTTTACAAATAACATAATTCAAAATAAACTACATATTTGTAAAGAGCATTAAATTCTGATACATTTACATATAAGTTTTATTACTGTATCTTGAAACAGAAGTGATCTATGAAGGTAAACACCAACATACTGAAACTACAGAATTCCTGCAAAAGTATTCAGCACTGGTAGAAAGTACCATACATAGTTTCATAGCAAGTTAAGGGTTAAATTACCACCCTATGTTCGAGCACTACTTTGAATAGTGAATGAAACCATTTTCAATATTAGTAAATCTTGTTACCACAACAGTTTATGAATGAAACTTGTGTATGTTTGAATACTTAATTATTATACTTATAAGTTTTACAATTTAAGTTGCCATAACATAATATTTCTGCAGTAATATCTCCAGCTTTTATCAAAAGTCTCACTCTGCAATGTATACTATACAACAAGAGGTACTATTTTCTGTCCTGTTATTGGGTTAGGGTAACTATTTTAAATATGATGATGTAGGAAAGTATCGCCTTCCAAAAACATAGCTTTGGTACTTTAGTAATCAAGAAGTAATTCTAGATAGCAAAAATGTATTGGACTTCTTTTGTTTCCGACGCATTTTTTGTGGAGGTTAGTAGTTATAATGTACAATAAATAATTATGTTAGTGGCTGTGATTTTTATGTGATTACTTTTTATTAACAATGTTGTTTTTCTATCATAACAAATCCTTATATTAATTTTCACTGTTGGAAATACAATGTTAAATGTTGTTTTACGGCGCATCGACAACATACGTCATGTAGGGCGAAATTAAACAAGAATAAGAGGACGTCAAGAAGTATGTTATCAGATTGGTAAAAGGATAATATTTATGTTAATAAGAAATGAAGCGCAACTAAAAATGAAATAGTTGCAATTGATATGTAGTGACAAAAAATAAGAGTGTGTGAGACTAATCACATTTACATTGTATCATATTATAGTGAATCAGATTATATAACATCAGATTAAATGGGTTGATGTTTTGTATGTTTCTATCGTTCTTGGTCTTTGGTTTGGAAAGTGTCAAGTGGTGGAATTACATTCAAAGATTTATTTTGATAAAGTGTAATTATCAATTTGGTATGTAGCGTTAAAGAAATTTAATTTTAGTTTTAAAATACAAATGTATAATTATTAGCGTCAAGTTTTTGTTGTTAAAAAAGGGATATTTAGTACTAGTATTTCATTTGCCTCAACATAGAGGCTCCAGGAACAGGTCTTTAACCATGAATATGTAGTGATTCAAGGGCTATTAGATATGATTTCCAGGCTGATCCATATACAATTGATCAATAGTCCAGTTCTCAATGGATGAGATATAAACCGATATAAACGTATTAGTACTTTTCTGTTAGATCCTCAGTCCGTGACAACTTTCAGGGGGTGTTGCGTCTTCTAGAAATTACTTTTTGAGTGATTAATATGAATAATGTAAGTCTGGAGTCAAATATACCCCCTAGATAATTAAAGTCTGGTGTGTTGCCCATATTAAGACATAGTTCCAGATTAATGTAGAAATGTTGTGAAACTGTGAAACCATTTCACCAGGTTTTTGTTTTGAGACTCAAAACATCAAAGGATTCAAGTAAAATCGTCTACATAAAGGGAGCAGTCTACTCCTGGATTTAAAACTTCGACTTCACTATTAATTTTGATACTAAATGGGGTGACCCGCAGGATACAGCCCTGCAGCACACCAATTTATTATGTGTGTGGATCTGAAAGAGTGTTTCCAACCTGGATATGGAAGAAAGCCACAATAAACAAGAGGGCCACATTGGCCCTTTATCACTCACCTGAGAACAAAGGCCAATAATTAATGACCAGGTAATATAGTTTCCATCTCGTAAAACTCATTTTTACGCAGATTTTGAGATCAAAACCAACAATGAAGGTATAATACTGTTAAACTTGTAAGCTAAAACGTAGCAAATTTTCTAATCCAAGGGCCCATAACTCTAGAAGTTGTGGTCCAATTCCACCCATAACTGAACTTGTCCAAAACCATCAGATCATACACATTCATTGTAAATATGATTAGGATCGGTGAATAAATGATGGCGCTAGAGTGTAAACAAGCTAAAATATAGCAAATTTTCAAAGTCAAGGGCCCATAACTCTTGTAGTTTTGGTCCGATTCCGCCCATAATCGAAATTGTCCAAGATCTTTTGGTTATACACATTTACTGAAAATATGATGAGGATTGGTGAATAAATAAAGGCGCTAGAGTGTAAACAAGCTAAATGTAGCAAATTTTGTAATTCAAGGGCCCATAACTCTAGAAGTTATTGTCCGATTTTGCCCATAATCGAACTTAGCTGAGACATTGTGGCCATATACATTGTGAGCATTTAGTTTAATCACGATTCGTTAAGAGATGCGGTTAATAGAGTGTAGACAAACTAATTGTGGACGGATGATGGACGACGGACATTCAACGATCCTAAAAGCTCACCTGATGAATCAGGTGAGCTAAAAACATATCAAACATTGCGGATAAAGATGATACAAACTTACCTCTGGTAGAAGTCTGATTTTACATGTTACTGGTATTGATAAATTCTTCACTAAAGTTGTAAGGATCTGAAAATTTATACAAAAGTTAGTAACCATATATCATGTACTTTATGTACATCTTTGATCAAATAATAGGTATACATTATACATTATAATCATAAAACAGGTACACATTGTACATTATGATCATCATATACGTACAATATCTTATATTCAGATTACAAAGTTTACATGTGTGAAGCCTTTATATCATAAGAATTAATTTAACAACAACAAATAACAACAAGATACGAACCTCTTTAATTGTTTCTGGTTTCTTTAATAAAGCAGCGCCCATACCACCCTGAAATTGTTGTAAAAAAATATTTACAGTACACTAGATTGTAAATTACATCAGAAAATTTGTGATTTTGATTGCAATGTAAAAAGTTGACAATAGTGTACATGTATGTATTGTAGATCATCAATAACTTGTGTCATTTCAATATGGATTAATGAGAACAAATAAGTGATAGACTACAAAACTTTGAGTAGATATCATACCTTTAAAGAAAAATCTTTGGGACAGCCCATGTTGATATCAATAGCTGCAACATCTTTCTCTCTGAAGTATAGAACAAGAACATATAAATCTATGTATCAGTGTACGGAGGTATATAATAATCATATATACTTATAATACTTATAAATAGGTTACTAACCAAAACTGCATCAGAGTGGTTAGGGTGTCCTTCGTAGTGGAAGATCCAAGGTTCGTGCCTCAGTGGAGACTGGGTTAGAGCTGATGAGATACGTTGGTGAGCTGCCAACTAATTAAATATTGATTACTGTAGGCCCATCTCAGCCAGGCGCCCAGCAAAAAGAGAAGGGATTTGGGAGGTACTGTGCCAACGAAAAATAGTTGTCTCATCAGCCAATTTGGCTGGCCCTTTCAATAGGGGCGACACTATCATAAAGAAAAATTTAACCTTTTTTATAAGGCAAGTCAGAATCTATTATCATCACTACACTGTAGTATCTTTTTGTCCTAGGACACGGATCAACAGTTCATGTTCAATCACTTAAAAAACTTCACAAGAATAAAGCATAGAAAAGCAACTTACATCTTTTTGGCTGCCTTCAATGCTGTCTCTGCGTTAGCTGTACCCTGAAATAATAAAATACACATATATATACATTATATATGTTATCATATCTATTACATGATCTAATAGATAGCTGCTTCATAGTTTGTAATAAAAAATGTCACATTTTACTATCTAGTAAACAAACAGTTTTGAAAGAAATTCTGAGAAATTCCTATTGAGCCATGTCTGTTCAGAGCACACTGAGAACATAAAATATGCTCCACTGTAAACATGTGACTGAAAACATGTAAGGTCATTTCACATGTGTAATCGCATGTGTTAAAATGATGATAGTTGCTTGTCAAAGTTTGTGAAGAAGTGAGTGTATTCTTTGACTACAGAATGAATATGATGAACAGACATAAACAGGGACACTAAGAAGCATAACAACATACAGTCAAACCTGTGAAGAAAGGCCACCCCTGGGTTAGACAAAATATGGCCTTTACTGACAGGTGACCTATATCTAGAGATAAATTTGTTCTAAATAATCAAAGATGGTATTTAAAAGAATGGCCTTTATGCACAGGGTGACCTTTATTTGGAGGTTGCCACTAACACAGGTATGACGGTATTTCACTCACTTAATACTATAGAACAGTTCTTTCCATTAATGACTACTGTAGTGATTAATTTATAAGGATTACAACACTAAATTTACCTCAAGCAATATCATGTACCAGTAACATTCTGTCAGTCATCATTATCATGTACCAGTAACATTCTGTCAGTCATCATTAATGTATTTATTACATGTGTACAACTTACTGTACATAATTAGCTGTGTGAAGTTAAGAACTCTATGTTATAACATTCTTAATCCTGGTTCTTAGGTCTGTGACGTTTTATTACGTACCCCCCCCCCCCCCCCCCGGTATTACATTACAAGATGAAAGGCCTAATTCAATTCAGAATTCCAGAGAAAATATACAACATTGTCACATGACAATATGCACCATTGTCACATGACAACATACAAATTTGTCACATGACAGTATATTTATCAGAGAGATTTTTAACAACAAGACAAACTTTATCTTATAGTGGCATTGTTCAGATTAATGTCTGATGTTATAAAATGATGTACTGTACATTGATCTTAAAATGCAGTCTCACTATTGGTTGATTTTAAAATTGGACAATGAAAACAACCAATCAGATATTTGTTTAAGATGTCAGTCACTTAGTAATTATTTAAGTTCAATGTAGCAGGACAGGAAATTTAGTTCATTGATAAACCAGACATTGTTTGAACAAGTTCATGGTAATGACGCCAAACATGATAAATATTGACTTATTTAATTAAATGACCAACAAAATGAAACAAATCAGATTTCTACTTCGTAAAAAACAAACACAACTGAACTGTCCAAACAAACAAGAGGGCCAAGATGGCCCTATATCGCTCACATGACAATCACTGTTCACTCATTAAAACATTGTTTTGAACCGGTGACCTAGTTTTTGACCCCAGACGACCTATGTTCGAATTTGTCTTACATATCATTAAGACAAACAGTCTGACTAGGTTTGGTGAAGATACATCAAAATTTCACATCTACAGTGTTAATAAGGTTTTCCTAAGATTTGACCTTGTGACCTGGTTTTTGACCCTAGGTGACCCATATTTGAACTTGTCCTTAATATCATTAAGACAAACAATCTGACAAGGTTTGGCCAAGATCCAATTAAAACCATGACATTTAGAGCTTTTACAAGATTTTTACCTAAGATTTGACCTTGTGACCCAGTTTTTGAACCCGGCTGACCCATGTTCATCCTTCACCCACATATCATTGAGGCAAACATTTTGACAAGGTTTCGTGAAGATCCAATTAAAACTGTGACATCTACAGTGTTAACAAAGTTTTCCTAAGATTTGACCTGGTGACCTAGTTATTGACCCCAGATGACCCATATTTATACTTGACCGTTATATCATTAAAACAAACGATTTGACAAAGTTTGGTGAAGATCCAATAATAACTGTGAAATCTACAGTGTTAACATGGTTTTTCATAAGATTTGACCTAGCGACCTAGTTTTTGACCCAAGATGACCCATGTTCGAACACGTCCAAGATATTATGAAGACAAACATTCTGACAAGGTTTCATGATCATCCAATCAAAACAGTGACTTCTAGAGTGTTCACAAGGTTTTCCAGCAATTTGCCCTAGTGACCTAATTTTATCACAGAAATTACTCATTTTCAAACTTGACCTACATATTATTAAAATAAACATTCTGACAAAGTTTCATGAAGATGCAGTCAAAACAGTGATTTCTAAAGTGTTCACAAGATTTTCCCTTATTTGGCCCTGGTGACCTAGTTTTTTACCCCAAATGGCCCAATATCGAACTCGTCCAAGATTTTGTTGATATTAACGTTCTGACCCAGTTTTGCTAAAATTGAGCCAAAAATGTGGCCCCTAGTGTGGTCACAACATAAAGTTTGACGACGCACGACGCACACCGCACGACGCCGGACGGAGAGTGATCCTAATAGCTCACTTTGTCACTTTGTGACATGTGAGCTAAAAAGTGGAAGGTGGTGTCTGAGACCAAAACCAAGATCATTTGATAGGCAATAATTTCAGGTAGCGTCACAGGCACTTTTAAAGACGAAAAATACAGCTATTGAATGATCTTTGTTTATAAAGGCCTCTCTTACAAGTCTTAAAGCGCACAGCTTAGGAAGTCAACTGTACCACGTTGGTGACGAAAACCACCCTGAACATTCACAATAAGGTTGATAGATTCAAAGAACCAAACAGATCCGTTGTTCACTATTCTTTCCAGTGTAATACAGATACAAATGGTAAATGTTATTGGGTAATGATCATTAGAAAGCCCAGCTTAGGAATAGGTATCAGCAATACTTGGAAGAAAGGAAAACATTCATCTGATTCCCATACATTATGAAACGTATCAAGTAAAAGAGAGAGAGCTCATAGAGACAGCTGAAGGCTCAATCCCTCTGACCTCCACAAACTCTAGAAGCCATGACAAACTACAAATGTATGGTATAATGATGACTGTATAAGGGCTACCTAAACCCTCAAAGAAGACCTAAAGAAATTCAATCTGAGACTAACTGCTGAAAATCTTAACTCCTTTTGTATATCAAGATCAAAAGCTCGAAAATCACTAAAAAAATTGGGAGATTTTGTCTCAAAACTGAGTAATATAACCACGATTAGAAAAACGTAGGATGGTTCACAAAGTCAATGGAGAAGGCTTATCTCCAATTAAGCATTTGTCTGTTGACAACAATGATACAGACTACCTACCCTCAGGAAGTGCCACTAGCTACTGCGTTCGGAAAAAGTCTTATGTGAGAACAATTCAGAAAAGATTAAAGTGAAGAGAAGGAACCTATTGCAGGATGTAGATAGGTCTTTTCATTGGCATCTTTCATTATTGTCTGATTAATTGTTTTCTTTTGTTGTATGACCTATCGACTCTAGATTTAGCAGCCATTTTGGATTTATATCATTTATAATCAACATTGAAATACAAAAGTTCTCAGTATTTATCAATATCAAAGGCTAAAAATGTCTTATTCTAAAGTTCAATAAATTATAGTGGTTCCAGAATGTCATTTTTATTGTTAAGCACATTAGTCCATTGATAAAATGTAATCATGAAATGAAATATACACAGGATATAGAAGCACACTGTTTAGATAAATCAATAACAGAAATAAAATAAAAATCCAACGCGAAGTTTCATTTTATTGCTACAGTCACAAACACGAGCGTCACACAAATCATTGTCGTCCTAATATATCTTAACTTATCGTGTTTGTATTCATTTTCCGATAATGGAATGATTTTGAAATCGAGTGCCGGTAATTTATATTGGTCATGTGTATTGTTTGTCAATTTAACAAACTTCGAAAAATAAAATGAACATTTTTAATGTTAATTGCGTATTAAAGTGAAATTATGATGCAATTTATAAATCAAGCGAAAAAATAAAAGATGAATGATCTGACCCAGTCCGTAATGTAATAGGCTAATTGTGTTCCCTTTACTGTAATCACTGATCAAAACGAACAATCCTGTTCAAAGTGGTTTGATAATTTGTTGTTCACACCTTTTGACATTTTAAAGAAATCCTACAATGAACTTGTCTGATCGATCAAAGTTAATTGTCAACTTCGGATAACAGGTGTGAAAATATGCGTTCAGATGATTGTGGGGACATGTTTATCACTTCGGATAAGCCATGGTATTCAGACTAGACGATTTGGATAATCGAGGTTTATTTACATTTAAATATATAGAGGGAAATTCTGGACCGAAATTTCATTTCAGATAAGACCAGGTTTTTGGATAATCCGAGTTCGGATAATCGAGGTTTTACTGTAGGTGAATTTTGTCTACACTTCTTTCATGTTCACAAACAGAAATCAATATCTACCTAAACTGCACATCCTCTTTATCACTGGAGCTAAGTGGCCGTATTCCTGACATAGATGATTTTCTGTAAATTAAAGAATGACAATTTTACTTGTCAATAATTTAAATGTTGATTAATTGGCATGGTATTAATATAATATATTCATTGGAAGTTCAACCCATTTGATAAATAATTTCTTAAAGCAGTAGTTACGATGGTAATCATACTACATGTATATTGGAATAACAATAGACCTTAACCAGTACTACAATACTAACCACATTCTTTCCGTAAGCTTCTGCCAAGCTACCCCACATAATTCAGAGGTGGAGGACAATTTAGCATATAGAATGCAATGTCTTCAGTCAAATTTGTCACAGACAGTGTGAGCCTTGCCTGTGGTTCAAACCCACAACCTATCCATCAGAAGACAAACACTCTAACCACTAAGCTAACCAGGCAGGCTAGTGGTTCAAAACATAATATTTCCTGAATTGACAAGGGAAATAACTCCTCAAAATTAGATGCAGCCGGAAAGATTATTGATCAAGATTGACATTATATCAATAGACTATTAAATGATTGTACAACTGAAAAATTGATATACCAGTACCCTGATTCTGACATGTCAACTACACTCTGTTTGACTTCAAGAAGGCATTGATGTTGTCCAAATGGAGTGGATGTTTATATAGGGTCTGTCTTTAGTGATGTTAATGTCTTACTCTCAGAAGGACCAGGCATTTCTTTTTCTGTTTGTGACTAGGATTTCACATATCTGAATATGACACGATAAAATACATATATACATATAGGAAATGTACCACAATAATTTTTGTACATGTAGTGACTACTGTAGTATTCATAAATGGTAATTTTATACATGTAAGACATTTTGCGTAAATAATTAAATACAATTAAATATTGAGACAGTTACATGTACAAACGACAATTGTACATACTGCTTTCATTTATTTATCACAGACCAATGATGGGAATTAAATTGACTATATCAATCCTCATATGCGTATGGTTTAGTATCATATTATAATGAATATACTTGAATGGGTACTTTGCCGTTCCTTTACGTTCAATTAGCCGTCTATTTCAGAGCCAATATATACTGTAGCTCTGCTCCTTTGCATACGTCTGGCCATTCCTTTCTTTTTTTACCGGAATCCGACATTTTAGGACGCCTGGTGTTGTGTTGTTAGCTCATTGCTGGAACAGGATAAAATATAAAAACAAGCTAAAATTCCTTTCCTAACAAAGTTTATTGTGCTGTCTTGGTGTTCTTCCTTCCCACTTCCTCTATGCACATGCATAGGCTAAACCACATCAAATTTAAAGGTTAAACTACACTAAAATTATAAGTCACTCAAGGGAAGACCATGGGGTTCCAATCATTAATACACAACACTGGCTTCAATTTTCCGCTTTTTCACGGGAGATGCCATTTTCTAAAATAAATATCCATAAGCATGCACTGGGCATGTGCGAAATCATCGTTACATTTCGATTGGAAAACCGTCTAATTCGGTGTTCTAGACCACTTTATTTTGAAAACAGACTATTCGCATGTCCAATAAATCACAGAGACAGTTTCTGTTTAAAATGAAGCGAAAAATGATCAAATGGATATGAAAGCATAATTGTTTTTCATTTTTTGAATTTTCTTTTAAACATTTGTCAGTTATAGCTTTATACACTTTCACCTCTATAAAGCATAATTCCAGTCACGCAAAGAGCTGCTTAATCAACTCAGCAAATATCACCTAAGATAACATCCAGCCCCACGTCACAAGGTAGTTCTCTAACCATGGACTGTATTTTTCCGCTTTTTTATATCTCTTAGTTGAAAGTTTTCATTGTCAAAGTTATTGAGTGTTCTGAATATTAATAATGCATGCAATTCTAGGCCTGCCTTAACGAAATGAAATTCAAGGAAGAAATAGATTGATCATACATTGTATCTGATCAATAGTATCAATAACTTATGAATTTATGAAACAAGAGGGCCAAGATGGCCCTATATCGCTCACATGACAATCACTGTTCACTCATTAAAACTTTGGATTGAACCAGTGACCTTGTTTTTAACCCGTGATGACCCATGTTTGAACATGTCCTACATATAAATCAGACAAAAATTCTGACAAAATTTGGTGAAGATCCAATCAAAACCATGAAAACTACAGCATAGACAAGGTTTTCCTAAGATTTGACATTGTGACCTAGTTTTTGACCCCAGATGACCTATGTTCGAATATGTCTTACATATCATTGAGGCAAACATTCTGACAAGGTTTGGTGAAGATCCAATTAAAATTGTGACATCTACAGTGTTTTACAAAGTTTTCCTAAGTTTTGACCTGGTGACATAGTTATTGACCCCAGATGACCCATTACATAATTAAAACAAACAACTTGACAAAGTTTGGTGAAGATCCAATTATAACTGTGAAATCTACAGTGTTAACATGGTTTTTCATAAGATTTGACCTAGTGACCTAGTTTTTGACCCAAGATGACCCATGTTCAAACTCGTCCAAGATATTATAACAGGGGTTGTAACAGGACAAGATTCTCAATCCTGAAAATTAGCCGGGGGTCTGGGGAGCTTAGGTCCCCAGCAGGGTGGAGGGCAGAGCCCTTGTGGGGGGTTCAGGGGGGCAATGCCCCCCGAAGCAAAACGATTTTGAGGTTTTCAGGTGCTTCTGTAATGCATTTCAGCAATACAAATTCATGATTTTTAAAAAAAAAACTCAGTTTTTCTCTCAATATTTCTAAAAAATAGTTATACACAGGGATTTTTTAGCTATTTTTTTAGCCGATAATGGGTCATATTCCCAATTAAAAATAGTATCCTTCTTTCCCAATTCACAGACAAAAATTCCCAATTGAAACTTCCAAAAATAATCTCTTAAAATGAGAGATCTTTCACTGTAAACGACATGTAATAAATGAAAGTTCCCATTATGGTCAGTGATAACTACTTGTGTCAATTTGTGTGTGTGTGTATTTAAAGTTTCAAAATTGGAATAAAAAGTATTTTCCCAATTTCTAACAAAACACTGAAGAAATTACCAATCCCAGGGGTATGGATCATGTTCCCAAAATACTGGGAAAAAACCTGACACAAGATGGGAGACTTAATCCTTGGAACTTGCTTGAAAGATTCTTCAATTTTGCTACCCCACCCACTAACTTTTGCAAGTTAATTCATAGTAATGACATATATCAGCCAATTCATGTTTATAATCAAATAATGTGCACACAATTTTTCAATGACAAGGTCATAGGGATCGAATTCCTTCACAATATTTCTTACCTTGATTAATGGGGTTGAAATAGTTCGGGCCGAATCAGTGTCGAAATGTAATGCTACCTATGTTTAAAAAGTTGCTGATAAGTATTCATTTGATAGGACCCATTTAACCAAAGAATTGTCAACGATTTAAAAGTTCATAAGCTTCGATTAACTTCTAGTTTTAAGCTAAATATTACTCGAATTTTCGTTCTGCAATTGCAAATACTCTTGTGTATATAGACGCTTGTTAACCAAGCGTTAGTGAATAGGAAAAACGCCCAAGTGATCCAGATGCTGGGATGTGCTAAAAGCCACCCCAATCCGTACCCCCCCCCCCCCCCCCAAAAACTCCTCTGATTTACATCGATCTCAAAAGTGCCCCTGGCAGCTTTAAATCCGGATTTCCGGAATAATCCGGAATATTACAACCCCTGTTATAAAGACAAACATTCTGACTAGGTTTCATGATGAACCAATCAAAACAGTTACTTCTAGAGTGTTCACAAGGTTTTCCAGCAATTTGCCCTAGTGACCTAGTTTTTGACCGGAAATTACCTATTATCAAACTTGACCTACATATTATTGAAATAAACTTTCTGACAGAGTTTCATGAAGATCCAATCAAAACAATGATTTCTAAAGTGTTCACAGGGTTTTCCCTTATTTGGCCCTTGTGACCTAGTTTTTTACCCAAAATGGCCCAATATCGAACTCGTCCCAGATTTGGTCAATATTAACATTCTGACCTAGTTTTGCTAAAATTGAGCTAAAAGTGTCGCCCCTAGTGCGTTCACAAGGTAAAGTTTGACGACACATGATGAATGAAACACGTACGTGATCGATGTTGCAACAAACGCCTTCATCTTACCAAAGACCTATACTATACATGCTTACTGTATAGTATAGGTCTTAGATCTTACTAGTGTTCCATAATCGGAACAAAATTGCTATCGATAATCGAATTAAATTGTTTAATCGATTGTTTAATCGAAAGTGTGAATAAACAACATCAACTGTTCCTTTTTTAGCAATTCAAGCTCAAATGGTTTGTAATCATGTAAAATCACATGCCCATTATCAACTTTTGTACAATGATGATGACAAATAATGAAATGAATGCATTTGTCTGAAGAATTAATTAACAAAAGCATCAAGGATTTGTACGAACTTGGGAAGAAGTTTATATCGTAGTACTGATCATTTAACTGATCTTGCCACAGTCATCAACTTATTGTTTTACGAAAATCCACAAGATACTCCAACAGTGATCGGGAAAGGCATGCGCCATGCGCCATAGTCACATTAAAATTCAAAATGTCACATCGTCTTTTGCACCTGATGCGCCCATGTCACGTTCCGATTTTTCAATATAATTTTTGTGTACGAAATAAAGCGAGTATGCAATACATACTGCTGCTCAGTGTCATCTGACGCTTAACGTTATTCTTTGCATTTGCATGCAAGCGCCTAATGATATAGATGCTCTGCGTCGTCTGACGCTTAGCATGATTTCTGTTACCCCGGAAGCTTTACTCGCACATGCCTGCTGACAACCGGCTTACGCTTGATTCTTCGCTCTAAACGGGAAACCAGTGCATAATTAACATTATTGGTTCCCCTTTTTTCGACGAAGTGACGGCGGGCATGTATCCGGGTCACAGAAATAAAAGAGAAACCGATGAATATGAGCCATTCCCAGCGAATCAAATATAATGCTTCGTAAATTGACTTCTTTGGGATTATTCACCAACTTCGCTGCTTGGAAGTATTCTAATACTGGTTTCTACAGCGTTTTTATTGTTAGTGATGAAGTACGGAAAATTTGCATGAACATGCAAATGTCACACTCGGCCAACTAACATTTTTATCGTGTTTAGACTTAGTTGTAATCATTCTAAATGCGTGTCATGGCTATAACTGTGTATAAATTAGTAGCTACACAAATGGTGGTTATTTTTACACCCTAGTTGTGAGAATTGTTTAAAAAATGAACGAGTTGCAGCCTGTTTTCGTAGCAAGGCGTACTTTCGGTTTAGCGATGTTACCTTTCTATGAAGTATCATTCAAAATTTTGACAAACTCGGAAACGAAGCCAATGTGGTTTAGATATGTTGTATTGAGATGAGATTTTAGTTATGAAATATGTACCAGAGTTGAAATGCGATCTTATGGGATAATTGTGCAGAAAGCAGACTTTTCTGAATTGAAAGCCTGCTGAGTATATTTGCTTATATACCATAAGTCACTGACTTATTTGTTACTCAGTTATCATCTGCCAATAACAATGCCTCTCAAAATATTAGTTTGTTATCTCATTAAATGTCACATTGGATTTTGAAAATGTCACATTGATATCGAAAATGTCACATTGATTTTCCATCCGAAAGGGCCATTGTCCCATTAAGAAAATTTCTTTCCCGATCACTGCTCCAATTTAAAAGGTTTCACCAAATCATCATAAATACGATATTTGGTCGATTTTCATATCAAACTTCCGTGTCTGAACGCAAATAGTGTTACATGTACTTCAATACTAAAACGTTTTCTTGCTTTTTGAGAAGCAGCTGTTTTGCGTGTGTGTGATTTACACTGAAAACAACAAAATATTGTTGGACACTTGTTTTGATGGCTGGTGCGACCATGTTGACAGCAAAATGATGCAAAGGAATCTGTCGTTTGATCGGTTAAAATATAGTGAATCAATTATAGCCAATCAGCAAGCAGTTTATTTATTCAGTGCGGCCAGGCGATTGGTATCCGTCATCATATGCAGTGAATGTACGCCAAAGTATGACACTGGGATCAGTATAATTGGTTCCCGTCAAATGCTGGTACTCATTACGGCAAAAATTTAGATAAATTATTTCTCGTCCATTTTTTCAAATTTAATTTCTACTTTGTCCCGAGAACGATGTAAACAACGATAAGTGATAATACATGATATTTAGATGCGCGTCAGGTAACAGGGGTATTTACTACCGACAATTGATGCACAATCGATAGTACAGCGGCGCTTATTTGATTGTCAGCGACTATCATAAGATCACTAGATCTTACATTATGTATGGAATGCGTCAACATCCGAAAATACGTAAAGCTAGGCGCTCTGTATTTTTGAATTCTTACAGCAAATTTCATTAATAAGTATCTGATGTTGGGTCATGTTGATATTAATTATTATGAATAGATACACAATATTTTTTTGTTTATCTCAAACTAATTTCAAACTAATTTTCACAGGAATTTGAGATGAGGAGATTCAACTCTATATGTAATGCTTGTAAATTACAGGTTTTGATAAATAAACAGTTCGATCAATTCATTTTTGATATACAGGAAATAACTAGAAATAATGTTTGAACTTAAATAAATACACTTACCATTGTCAGAAAATTCTTTCTTCATTGGTTTTCTCTTTCTGGAGACATTGAGTGGCCGAGCAATCACCATTCTGGATAGAGGCTCTGGTTCTATTTTCCAGCCTGTTGGCTTGATTATCCCATTGTTGTGGTAAGCTTGTTGAAGATAGTATAGCCAGGACGTCTTTGTAACCTGCTATCTTCCATTGCTCAACAATGTTGATGATGGCCAGGATATGGGAGAAGTTACCACTTATTCTGAAATGAGATAACATTCATAAAACACTAGCATTCTTTAAGATAATATGTCAAGTATAAGTGCTGAGCAAAACTCATTATTCGGCTATATATCAGTTCAGTATATCAGACAGTAGCCCACTGCAAGTGCATATCTTTTACAGTTAATTTTTGGTACTGTAATAAGTGGGAAATAATGTACCTGATTCATGGCTCGAACTCGCGACCTCCTGCTAAGTCAGATCGTCTACCAACTTAGTTAATCGGGCTGGCGAATATCCCAGCAATTTTATAAATACAATATACCACACCTCTACATTCCTCCTACCTTTTAATCGTGATAACCACAGCCTCTTTCAACTAACCCAGTCATTTGCTTCACCCTAGCTCTAGGATTCAACGCCTAGTCACACACAGTATATAAATATTACATATTTATTTATAACAAAAAACTATTCAAAGCATGGGCAACTTAATTCAATCTTTATTTGTCTGTTTCCAATGATATAAAAATACTGATTGCATTTTGTTATTGTACTGCACGCATTCCCGCCTTTTTACGTTACGCTTGATATACCATTTTTTATGACGTAACATCCGTTATTTTCTAACCAATTTTTTATTGTTATGTCTTGATAACATTTTAGGCGGTTGCGCCAAAACGTTGACTAATGAAGAAATAACACAGTTCGAAAATTTATATGTCTTTTGTTGTGAAATCCACATGAATTTTTCTGTTTACAACGGAAATGCAATAGATATTGCGCAGGTGCAAACAGTACAGTATAATGTTCGAACATTCTGTATCCATGGTAGTGGGAGACAGTATTTTTCTGACAGTAAATTTTTTCCCGCTGTGTCGGACAGTACATATATGTCACGATGTCCTATGGAAGATTAACATTGTAAATTAAATTGAGGTATAATAACACGAAAATTAATGTAACAGGAGGAAAATAATGTACCCAATGCAGGACTCAAACCTGCGACCTCCTGCTTGCAAGTCAGATGCTCTACCAACTGAGCTAATCAGGCAAAGTTATAAATACAATATTCAACACCGCTACAGTACGATCGTGCTGGGGACGAATATAGGAGATGTGTGAATTATTGAACATTTTTGTAAACAACATGAAAATAAGGTGATAACCCCACTAAATGATAAACTAAAAGTAACGAAAACAGTAAATTTATTTACCCTTGTTTGCATTTACAGAAAGCATCGCTTATTCCCTTCTCAGACATTTTGACATCAATATTGATGATATGAGGACTCTAAATTCCTGAACATAGCAACCTGTAATGAATGATTAAGCCTTCAGTTTCTTACAGAGAGACAGCTCACATCTTAAGTATTTAGAGTCAAAATCGTCTGGAATATCGCTCAGTGAACATGCCATGTACGTCATTTTATTTTCTATGGTTTTGACGGACTAAACAAGAGATACTCCCCTTGAAATTCAGGGGGCGTGGCTACAGTCACTCTGGCATATCGTCAATTAAAACAGACAATAATTCTTGTTCAAAATCAAAATGCCTAATTTGGGCAAACTGAAATTATTCAATACAGGTACATGAAGCAAACATGGTGCAAGATTCAGACAAATGAGTAAAAGTCTGTAAGTTATGGAAATAATATGTTTTGAACTGTTTTTTATTCTATTTTTCATAAGTTGGACACATACAGAGTGCACTAACATAATATCCTACATGTTTGAACCATTCTTAGGTTCTAGAAATTCTACTGCACCAGTTCATCTACAAGCAAAGTTGATGTAAAAAATTAAAACACACAAGGGAGACAATTTCTAGTTCATTCATTGTATGAGATTAGCCTCCCTTCAAACATACAGGTAGTAAATTGGATCTATAAAAATGGCAAAGTTAAGGATATTCCCGTCTCTGGGATAGCAATTTTAGTTGTTTTAGTAGATGTTGAATACCTGAAACATTTTTGATAGGGTAATAGTTATCATACCATACTACCTATATTTAATTCATGTTTCTTGAAGTTTGTAACCTTTCATGGAAGAGAACTGTACTTGCATTAAATTATTGACAATATCAGCTAAGCTGCATTATTAAGCATGGCTATAATACAGAACTGTACTTCATAAAAATGCATCAAGAACTGTTTAAAACTTCCAAGGGTCTTTCTATTCCTAATATAATATATTGTACCTGTGTGCAATACAGTATTTATAAATTGTCTGGGATATATTCACCAGTCCTATTAGCTCAGTTGTTAGAGCATCTGACTTGCATCTGAGGTCATTGTTATTACCAAATAGCATGTTCCCCTGTCTTCCTAATAGTAACTCTGATGAGTAGATGACTTCCTGGTACAAATGTTGTCAATCTGTATACTTGGTACACCTGCATCCAGGACACTCTCTGATTCATTAACAATGAAACCCGGAAAGAATGATTTACAAGTCTTGTCATTCTTTGTGTAAGCTAGAACAGCTTCTACCTTCATTCAGTCTGACAGCTAAGACTCTGTAATTGAGGAAATATCGAACCTATAAGTCCTCATTGTCTGAAACAATATCAAAACAACTTAGCATTTTTTTAAAAATTGTAAAAAATATAAAATACATGTATTTAAACTTATGGTTTGTACCTATTTTTCACCAGGGTCGGAATACGAAACACACAGTATTCTGTTTTATAGGTTTAGTGACCCATCACTTAAGACCACAGTTATAGATTTTGCATGTCATCATGAGTACTTAGCAACATTTCTGCTCCTACTTCTTTACACTAGCTTTGAAATTAGTTTAATTTCATACTGTCCGGTAACATTTGATTGAAAGCATATTGTAAAGATTTGATGTGTAATTTACGGGACAAAAGGTGACCATTTACGAGTCAAATTTGAGTTTTAAAATTGCAATATGAAAAAGCTACATCCATTATAAAAAATTGTTTTCATCATTGCAAATAGTAATGGTTTGAGCAATTTTCTGTCCAAACATGCATTCACATTTGTTTCTTAAATAAATGTAACATACTGTTTCTATAGTTTTAATAAAAAGTTAGAAGTTTTTTAGATTGCCTTTTTGTAATACTTCAAATAATCATTTTTTTGTTGCAAATATTAATGTGATTTTTATTTATTCTGATGCATGTACATTTTAACTTCTTTAAAACTAAAGAACTACAAAAGTTTGTTGCTTAAGTGCTCAGTAATTTAGTACTAAATCCATACTGGCTGTCTCAAAAATGGTACGAAAATTACAGCCAGTGGTATAATTCAAACACAAATATCTTAAAAAGTATGTTAGTTGTACTGGTGAAACTCCAGAAAATACTTCAAAAAGCACTATATTTACGAAAATGTGCATTTTTGAAACTTCATTTTTTCACAATTTCATTTCTCAAATGTCCACAATAAGGGAGACAGAGTCTATAGGCACTACTCTATCAGTTCAGGGTCTTTTTTATTTGAGTGACCATGATTGTGTTCAATGCGACAAAGTTCTGTTGTGTTAAAATCAGAAGTATCAATGTTGATATTTACTGTAACTTACGTGTTGTTCACTTTTTTGTGTACAAAAACGAGTTCAGAATAAAATTAATGGAATTTCATTACCTGTCTTTAATTAATGTGCTGATAAACTTACCATTGATTTTTTTCTTTTTTATGCTAAGAGACTAGTAAAGTGTATGTCCTTCACATACATGACTGTATATGACCTTCATTATGTATAAATGAAAAGTCGGTCTGTTAGTGTAATTTTTTTTTTAATTTGCATGGGCACGAATGATATGACAGGAATGGATTAGTATTTCTTAAAACCTAAATTTGAATGACAGACTGATGAAGATCAGATAGGAAAAGCTATAAATGAAATTAATCAATACTTTCAAAAGATTAATTTCAGTACAAACTATAATATCAAGGTACACCTTGGAATTATATTGATGAATGTATATTAACATTATACTTAGATGATTTTAACATGAAACTGTATACATAAAATTATTGGTATAATTCATCCCTCACAACTGTAAATTTGAATTTAATATTTGCATTGCTATGATTCAAAATAAATCTTTTCTATGTGTATTAATCATGCATAATTATGTTCCTTACCTCATGACTCATGAGAATGTAGCATGCATGTCTGTCTAAAATTATCAATCATTATACTAGCTATAGACATGGAACCTATTTTATTTGATGTCAACTTTTTTATCTGTTTATAAACTTTAATTAATATTATTGTTGAATGTGAAAAAGAAATTACCAAACTGAGGTTGCAGCACAATATCTTGCAGTTAATTGCTTTTCTGATAAATCAATGGCTGATTTGGTGGGACGATGGTTTCCATTCTCACTGCTAGATTACACACACTTTGTGATGTTGGGAACCTAAATGAAGAAAACTGAAATGTTGATCTGACTGTTGACTGAAAGGATCATAAAATATCAAATCCTAGTCCATTTACATAAAAAAAGTTAACACAAGTAGCTTCTTACCAGGGGGGCAGAGCAATTAATTTTCATTCCTGAATTCTGAATTCTAAAAATTATTAATTCCTAAAAGACAATATCAATAAATAATCAGTCCTGAATTCCAAATCATCAGCAGCCAATTTATCCATCTATTTACAACACTATCAACACCAGTAAGTAATAATTCTAATACTCATACATGTATCATTATTCCAAATATTTTACTTTTGATTTGGTTTATTTTTATTTTTCGAGTTATCTCCCTTTCTATGGTAAGTTAAGAATAAGTGAAGGTTGATTCCAAATATTCATTTTTAAAATTTACTGTAAGTACTTGGGTATGATTGTTATCACATTCAAACAATTAGTCTGCAAATAATAGACCGACCGACAAAGTGACTCCAATAATTACCCCCTCTCAAATATCATGAGGGTACAAAATTTAAAAAGAATCTTACAACCAGACTCATGCACAACCTGAGATTTCTTTGCTTTCTTCAACTCTTCATGCATTTCCAACAACTGATTGGTTACCAACTTGAGCTCTCTCTCCTTTTCTAAAAGTCTGGTCTTATATTCCTCCAGGTCAGAAGCTGAAACCTATTATAAATCAAAACAAGTTATTAGAATGTGCACGGCAGCAACAACATAATACCATAACTAGACAGGGAAGCGTGAAAGCAATGTCTGTTGAGTAAGTTCATGAATAAAATGACAATAAAATTGCTTATTCATGCATGCATGCAGGCTTGTATAATTTTATTGTACAAATACTTGTTTCTGATATACAAGTACACACTTTTCATTCCTTGGTTTTTAAATATGAGTGTGCACATACATCATGCACACATGTTTTTAATCTCTTATACCTCATCAATATATGTATATATGTAACAGCATCAGAACTGTCTGCTTTCTCCAGGAAGTTGTCAAGGATTTGCAGCTGTGCTTGTCTGTTGGAAACCATGTCAATTATTCCAGAATTTTAAGTTCAATATCACTGTGGGGTCTAAGTAATATGATATCAGATGTCCTTGAGAATCTTCAGTGTGATTATGAATAATGTCCACCTTGTGTTTGCTAAAATTTGCTTATTTAACTCATTTTTCCAAGCTTTTGAGGCCGAAGTCACAAAGCGGTATATGTGTGGAAAGGTATTGTCCTAAGGAGCTTCGTGTGTAGGGCCGTGGCGAGTTACCGAATGCTCGGGTAATTATGAACCAAATTGAAAAATCGAGTACGAATAATCATCATTACTGAGATTCATGGTTCATGATCTTGTTTTTTTACCATAAAGTGTATTCTTTGTTCTTAAAATTTCATTTTCTCTGAATATATATTGTCTCATCATGGACCAAGAGGTCAACTGCTCTTCTTTGGCTTTTATTTCAGCACTAAATGTTGCAATAAATTGAATAAAATAAATAACTGTTTTTATGAAAAAAGAAAATTCTGCACTAGATTGGGATTTTTTTCCTTTGAAATTGGGAAAACAGAGAATTTTTTTCGAATTGGGAAGGTACCTTCTATGGGTACAAAACAAAGATGGAAAAAATCGCTGGTATGTGACTATGGTGTGTAGTGTGGTAAGAAGCTGCTAAAGGATAAAAATATTAGGGGAAAGGTTTAATTTTTACATGCCAATGACAATCTGACTATGAAAATAACTCGACTGTTTTCTTCAAAAGAAACAAGCTAACAATTTGCCTTCAATTATCTCAGATGAAATAAGGGCATATCTTAAAGATCCCTGGCCTCCAACTGTACTTATTAAGTGGACTGGTATGTTTGAATTTTGTGCACTAATTACGTACAAAATACATTTAAGTGTTATTAAACATATTGCCGAAGCATCACAATGTAATTTTATTTCAGTTTACAAAGTTTAAATAATATATTTCAAATGATTAAATAAATAAATTATTTATATATAAATTAAAGAGCCTCCCACAGTCCCATTGATTGACAATTATGCTACATGTCCACTGTACTTCCTCTGATGATATTTAGCCACCCAAAAAAATTCATGTCATTATCTCATTTGTTTGCATGCAACCAATGACACAACCAATATTTACATAAACAAGAGGACCCTGAGGGCCATGGATTTCTCACCTGAGAGACCATGACTTCTTTAACGGGCAATAATGGAAGGCTAATTTTGACCTAAAAGGCATAATTTTAATCTTTTGCCCTGTGACCTACCTGTAGGTAAGAAGACGATCTAGTGAAGTGTGGTCAAAATATGGTTATCTGTTTCAGGAGATGAGTTTTACTCATTTTCGCCATTGCGACCTCCTTATGCAACCAACCCTAAAATGTTAAGTAAAAATATTGACTGACAACACACGACACACAATTAACAACATACAAAGGGCCAATCAAGGTAGCTTATCATTAGCACTTCATGCTGAAGTGAGCATAAAATTCCAGTAAGAAAGAAATAAACCTGGTTCACTCCCTGAGGTAGAAACAATACACTCGTCTCTCTCAAACTTGGTCCAGGAAAGGCATCTGAAATTTACAAAACATTCGGAAGTTGAAAGCACTGTTTTTGGATATAAATTTATTGTATGACCTTGAATAACAAACAAGAGGGCCTATATCGCTCACATGACAATCATTGTTGACTCATTAAAACATTGTTTTGAACCTGTGACTTAAGATTTAACATTGTGACCTAGTTTTTTACCCCAGATGACCCATGTTAGAATTTGTCCTACATATAAATTAGACAATCAGTCTGACAAGGTTTAGTGAAGATCAAATCAAAAGCATGACACATACAGCATAGACAAGGATTTCTTAAGATTTGACATTGTGACCTAGTTTTTGACCCCGGATGACCCATGTTCGAATTTGTCTAATATATCATGCAGACAAACATTGTGACAAAGTTTGGTGAAGATCTGATCAAAATTTGATATCTACAGTGTTAATAAGATTTTCCTAACATTTGACTGTGTGACCTAGTTTTTAACCCTATGTGACCCATATTTGAATTGTACTTAATATTATTTAAATATTATTAAGACGAACAATCCGACAAGATTTGGCGAAGATCCAGTTAAATTTTTACCCTAGGACAATGATTTAACAAACTCGTAGAGGTCCACTAGACCATGCTACATACAAATTTTCTAAGCTGTAGACATTTTAGTTTCTGACAAAAAAGGGTATTTTGAAGAGCTTTTCTGTAACTACGGCAGTAACAATGCTAATTTTGGTACCCATGGGTTCGGAAAAATTATTAGCTGGGTAGTATAGGTCTTTGGCATGAATATCCTTCGACAGTACAGTTCCTAATTTAATAACACCAGTGACTCGTCTCTATGGAAAATATCAAGTTCTGACAGTACTTTGATTATTTATCTGATCATTGATAATATTAATTACTATTAGAAGAAACTGTATATTACAATTACTATTACATACAAGAACTATAGTGGCATCACTAGAGCATATTTTGCAATCTGTTTTTCAGTATGACAATGCAGCATACTGGTATACTTTTTAAATGTCTTGTCTGTCTGGATTTTTTAACAGTTTTACAGTCACATCACAGCAGTCAGTTTATGTTGTCCCTCATGAGTCCTGGGAACTCACCAGTGCCATGTGCACATATTCATGCCAGAAAATGACAACTGTCCAACATGCAAGTGAGTTAGGGAAAGACTGGCTGTAGAAATAATTTCATGATCTCATAAGCACACAAGTAGTCATACCAAACATGGGTTCAAACTCACAAATTGATAAACTGACCCTCTTACCCACTGAGCTATCATGTCAGAATAAAATGTTTTCACAATTGATACAGTACCTTTGTTTGTAAACTTTTCAATCCGAAACCGGGGGGGTCATCAGGTCTATGTATAAATTCCTTTGCAAATTCAGTCAGATTCCTTTTCTTGATGCCATCTATAACAAGAAAAACACAAATTCTTAGTATTTTTACCCATTGAAATTCATAATTGATGCAGTGGGAAACCTAACCTGATTCATATTTGTCTAATCTCAGAAAATAGTTAGTATGATTGTTCCAGAGTCTGTTAAACAACATTTTACAGCATACTCCCACTGTGTGGACGCAACTGATTTAAAACCCCATAGATGTAAGCTAACGAAATAGTGTTGTCAGTTTGAACATCCGAAACTATACCTTCATCTGTGAAAATCATATCATATGTTCTGGTATTCATTTCAAACTAGGTCAAACTGGCTTTATCGATAGACCTGATGGGACTTGATCCCAGTACCCAACTGGACTATAAGGGTTAATCTTGTGAATTGTTGATCTTTTTATTTTCACTTAGGCTTCTTACATTGTTCCTCACTAAGTAACTGTAAACTTTCATTTCAACATTGTGAATCAGCGACATACTCTAGAACGCTTAAATTTCGCGAGGTCAAAATTTCGCGTTTTTTGTTAAAAATCAGCTGTTTTCTTTATTCGCGTATTTATGAATTCGCGACGTCGTCAGACAGGATTAAAGTGCGATCAAAGACACGCTGTTGTTGCTTTGGTATTTGTGTGTCACACCTTATCTGTTAGACATTTAAGTTGTGATTTATATCTAATAAAGTATAATAACAATAGATTGATAATAGTTTGGGGTTGTTGTGGAAGTTATGTTTTACAAACAGTAGGGAAGTGTGAAAACCTGTTACTAGTATGTTCAAACGATGTCAAAAATTGTTCAACAAACAAAAGTTTAGTAAAAGCAATATTATAAAAAATAGAATGCAAACATTAAAGGTATATGTTTATTGTTAATATTTTGCTTTCATCAGATTAACTAAACTGATTATTCTACAATAAAATACTAATAGTGACTTAAGTTGCGTATTTTCGGACATACTCATTTTTTAATATATAAAACTCAATATTAATTCGCAATATTTATGAATTCGCGAGGTATTCGATTCGCGAATATTAGCGAAAATAAAAATAACGCGAATAAAACCAGTTCTACAGTACACATGAAACTGAGCAAATTCTACTGTTTTTTCTTCAAAACATCACTTACACAATTAGGCTGCCATTACTGGAAATGACAGGTGCTCTCTGTATATTCATTCTTAATTCTTTTCAACCTTTCTTATGATTTGTACCCAATTATTCAATTTATTGTGAGACAACGTTTGCAAACAGGCATTTTGGCATGTGACAATCATAATTCGGACATGAAAATGTCGTTATTTCACAGCCTGGCAAAATCCCTGCATACAGCTCAATCCTGTTTATGAAACTTCATCAAACTAATGAAAAGATTATTATAATATACAGTTACCCATTCGATCTATAGACTTTAGGGATTGCACTAGAGAAAATGAAAAATTAAAATTCACTGCTCTTTAATCCTGCCTCAGAGTTAGTTAATTTATGTGGGCAGACTTTTACAAAGTTTTCAGCTGACTGGCTTTAGCACGCACAGGGGTGTCAATATTCCAGATTTTTTAGGAAAATATCTCAAGAAATGGCTATGGTTATATGTATTTATTATCGGGTAAGCGGCTATAGATAAACGGTGGTACTGTATTTTAGAGTGTATTGAAGCACACAGACCGTGAAATACACGGGCAATTAGCGTGGTATTATACACAAATTTGTCATTCGAGGTATTGGCAGGCTACATGATAGTCGACAACTCTGCGTTAAGATGGCTGAACCAAACCATGAAACAGAGAACGATGGGGTAACTTATGCAGAAGGCTCTGCTTCTTGTATAGATTTCGATACTCGCCAAGGCACAGAAACTAGGAGAGGTAACCACCCAGGGGGCTCTGAGGGCGAAGCGTTTGAAGCTTTTCATTTATTTCGACATTACCTTGATTCGAAGTTAACCGACCTTAGAAGAGACATAGCAACGTCTTCCGTCTCTAAAGTTGAAGGAACAACCAAAGTTCAAGAGCGAGTCCCATCGTCACCAGTTCGAGTTCAATACCGATATTCTAAACGGCTTGGAGAAATTATTAGCCAAGGGGTCAGCTGATGCTTCCGTCATTAATGACCTGATCAAGAAAGTCAATCACCGTAACAAACTGTTGAAGATTGCCGATAGTTCCCCTGGGGGTTGGGCCACAGTCAATGAGTACGAGAGGCCGTCGCTTTGTGGAAGCGATAGTGAGGACGAGAAGAAACTCAAACAAGCCGAAGCTAGAGCAGTAAAGCGGATCATCATCAAAACCAGTTCCACGAAACTTGGTATGAACAACAACTCCAACTACAACAACACTCCATATCCGATAGCCGGAAACAGCGCTCATTTACGTCAACTACCGGCATATAGGTCGTTTGGAAGGGGCGTGGTTCAAGATTTTCAAGGAGGCCAGAACTACAAGCATCCCTTTCGAGGCTTTCGATGGGCAACTTCCAGTGATATCTGCTTCAGTTGTGGGAGAACCGGGCACTTCAGGCGAGATTGTCTCAGCTACCCAGTCAAAGGTTCCAGCAGCAATGGCGTCCAGGAGCTCAAACCGGTCACTGTCGCAGAGAGGCCATACAACAGTAGCAAATGATAAGTATTATCTATGTACTTTTGAGAAAGATGATTGTTTTGAGTATTTTGAGTACAAATTTCACTCATGTTCAGATTGTATTGAAAACAATGTAAAAGGTAGATTGAGAAAACATGCTTCATTTTGGAAAACTATCGGAACTAACAATAACATTCTAGAAGTGTTAATGCACGGCTATAAAATTCCTTTTATTGATACCCCAAGTAGGTCTTTTTCAAGAAATAATAAATCAGCTTTAGAACAGACTGAATTTGTACAAGCTTCTATTGACGAAATGTTACATTGTCAGTATATTGTAGATCAAATCAAATCAAAGTTTTTATTGCATTAAACAGGCCTCTGGCCCATACACAAACATAAAACATATACAAAATTTGTATGCATTATGATCAATTAAATGTACATATGCACATAAAACAACATATATATCAGTCAATTATATAATTATAAAATCAACACACAGTATCAACCAATCAAGCCAACCAATCCAACATAGACTTATACATCAAACCTATGTATCACTCACACATAGACAGCAATATGAACCAAACAAACATAACATATCAATTAGATAATTATTTGGTATTGACATATAAACATATTAATCATTCATATATGGACATAAATTCCAAACATATGAACCAAGCATACATATCAATCAATCAGAACACAGACATAAGTTGCAGCATATGAACAGATTATACATAGACAAATCTTCCAACAAAGATATATTGCAAATATATGGATCAATTAGACATATGCATAGCTAGCATCTACTTAATCACACATAGACATATTTTTACATATGAACATACATATAACAAAACGCTTGTACAAAAACATGAAAAGCATTTCTAACATGCATGTAACAAAAAACACAAATAGATACATATAAATTAATCAAACATGGATAAATACTGCTTCCTTTCTTGTGTAGCATAATATATAAACATAGCCAAGTTACGTACTATATCTTTATGGTTTGATGACATGAGTCTATAAAATTTATCTAAACATGAGTTTGTTGTATAATATTCATGTATATATTTGGTTCTTAAATTACTATAAAGTGGACAGATCATGACAAAATGATATTCATCTTCTATAAATCCTTCACAATAAATACAAGTACGATACTCTCTATCAATATTATAATGTCGCCCTCTTTCTATCATCAAACAATGCGAAGAATTTCTAAAGCTTGCCAATCATCTTCTAAATTTTGCAATATCAATAACTTTAATGTATGTATCAGTTGTATAGACATGTTTGTAATTTATATAATGACACAATGTACTAGTATCTGCACAGGCTGACCTCCAATTCTGAAAATACTGATCCTTATATAAGTCTTTCAACATATTGTAAAAGAAACAATGGTTCATTGTCAACAAATTGCGATTCCCAAATATACCCAAATCCGTTCGTATATAAATTACTTCTAACATCTGTTGCCCAATTACAATAACCAAGGCGGTCATAATATACCATAATTTCATAACAGAGTCGTACATTTCTATCTCTAGGCGTTTTCAACAATCTCAACCAATATTTCATACAACGCTTTGCAGCATTTATATTAATTGGGTATCTACCAACATCCCCAAGAACTGCATTATTACATGAAGACATACTAACATTTAAGAATCTTTTACAAGCGTACACTTGCACATTCTCAATACATGACATGGATTTTAATCCCCAAATTTCAGAGCCATAAAGTAAAATTGATGAAATCTTAGTATCAAATAATTTAAAAAACGTTTTATATGGTAAGCACTGAAACTGATGTAAATAATTTAACATGCCTAAAAGTGCCCTCTTAGCCTTTACAGACATTGCTTCAGCCATTTTATACACTGAAAGTCTGCTAGAAAAATACACACCAACATAAGTAAAACCATTAACAGCTTCCAATGCTTCACCCGCAAATGTCCATCGTTCTCGACTAGCTAGGCAACCACCTCTTTTAAACACAATGACTTTGGCTTTGGTAATATTAACATTAAGCTTTTTATTAACACAAAACTCATGTAGAACATTTAATTGCCTCTGTAGGCCAACAACAGTGTCAGCTGCTAATGCAATATCATCTGCAAACATGAGTAAGAATATTTCAGCAGTATCTGGAAATAGCTGAATGCCTCTAATGTTATTCTCGCATAAAAGTGCATGTAATTCATTAATAAACAATACAAACAATATTGGACTTAGTTTGCAACCTTGCCGTAGACCAACTGGACATGTAAAATAATTACTATGACCTTTTGATGTTTTAACACATGCTTTAACAGATATGTATATGGATTGAATAGCATTAAACAATTTACCTTTCACATTATTATTCCTTAAGACATTATATAAAATTGGACGATAAACAGAGTCAAATGCCTTTTGAAAATCTACAAATGCAACATACAAAGATTTCTTTTTCATACATAAATATTTCTGAACTATTGCATATAAAATATAAGCATTATCGACAGTACTGTACCCTGCTCTAAACCCACCTTGAGCTTCACATATTCTACTATATGCTTCAGCATAGAAAGTTAACTGTTTTGTAATTATAGATATATAAACCTTGCTTATAACTTCTATTAAAGCTATTCCCCTGTAATTATTAACACAATTAACATTTCCTTTTTTATGCAAAGGTACAATAATTGACTTAGTCCACTGTTCTGGAAACTCTCCAGATCTGAATAGTCTATTAAACAGTTTGCTAAGAAAAGGTAGAAGCACAGTCTGTCCATATATTAACTGCTGATGTATAAGATTACCACCTACTGCTTTGTTGGCATTTAAGCCCTTAATACCATCAATTATTTCCTCATATTTGATATCAGAGTTAAATAAATAGTCCTCAGATTCATCAGTACCACCCTGATCCCTATTGTCAACCACAGGCTCTGTATCATTATAATCTTCCGCGGAAAACAAGTTTTTAAAGTGATCATACCAGCTTTCTTTTGAAATATTTGGCTCAGTCCTGGTTTTACCAGATAGTTTCTTTATGTCGCGCCAAAACACACTACCTCTATTCACTGAATTATCCAGTTTTTCAAGGAGATTTTTGTTGAATTTTAACTGCCTATTTTTACACATATTTTTATAGTTTTGTTTGCTGTCTAGATATCTTTGCAAATCTCTTTCCGAGCGGCTGAGTCTAAAACGCTTTAAATATTTTCTACTGTCTGTTCTTGCACCTTTACATGCAGTGTCAAACCAAGGTTTTCCATTATTAACTATATGTCGCCTATGTTTCTTGAAGTCAATGCTACTGCTCAATATAGCACATTCTAGCTTATCTACAACCTTAGTAATATAAATTTCACCATCATCAAGCATATCATCAAACTCTCTCAAACCTCCAATTAAAATATGTTCTGTGAGACATTTTAGATATTCAGATAAGTTTTCGTTATTTAAATGATAAAATTCAGAATGACCTCCATTGCTTTCACGTTTATCTGTAACATTGAACTCATTTTTCATGTATAATTCAAGTGGCAGATGACAGCTTTCGGTTTTATTTGATATGTCAAGCTTACCTATTCTCCCAAACACATCAACTGACGCAATATAATAATCTATTACACTATGACCATTTTGATTTATAAATGTATATTCCCCACTTTTTTCCCCAAAACAACCATTCACAATGTAACATCCATATGTTTTACAACAAGAGGGCCAAGATGGCCCTATATCGCTCACATGAAAATCACTGTTCACTCATTAAAACATTGTTTTGAACTGGTGACCTAGTTTTTGACCCCAGACAACCTATGTTCGAATTTGTCTTACATATCATTAAGACAAACAGTCTGACTAGGTTTGGTGAAGATACGATCAAAATTTGACAT
This sequence comes from Lutraria lutraria, assembly GCA_964023205.1. Lineage (NCBI taxonomy): Eukaryota > Metazoa > Mollusca > Bivalvia > Venerida > Mactridae > Lutraria > Lutraria lutraria. The sequence continues at coordinate 2,257,680 of OZ026844.1, read as the reverse complement.
CTACAGTGTTAATAAGGTTTTCCTAAGATTTGACCTTGTGACCTGGTTTTTGACCCTAGGTGACCCATATTTGAACTTGTCCTTAATATCATTAAGACAAACAATCTGACAAGGTTTGGCCAAGATCCAATCAAAACCATGACATTTAGAGCTTTTACAAGATTTTTACCTAAGATTTGACCTTGTGACCCAGTTTTTGAACCCGGCTGACCCATGTTCATCCTTGACCCACATATCATTGAGGCAAACATTTTGACAAGGTTTGGTGAAGATCCAATTAAAACTGTGACATCTACAGTGTTAACAAGTTTTCCTAAGATTTGACCTGGTGACCTAGTTATTGACCCCAGATGACCCATATTTAAACTTGACTGTTATATCCTTAAAACAAACGATTTGACAAAGTTTGGTGAAGATCCAATAATAACTGTGAAATCTACAGTGTTAACATGGTTTTTCATAAGATTTGACCTAGCGACCTAGTTTTTGACCCAAGATGACCCATGTTCGAACTCGTCCAAGATATTATGAAGACAAACATTCTGACAAGGTTTCATGATCATCCAATCAAAACAGTGACTTCTAGAGTGTTCACAAGGTTTTCCAGCAATTTGCCCTAGTGACCTAATTTTACTACAGAAATTACCCATTTTCAAACTTGACCTACATATTATTAAAATAAACATTCTGACAAAGTTTCATGAAGATGAAGTCAAAACAGTGATTTCTAAAGTGTTCACAAGGTTTTCCCTTATTTGGCCCTGGTGACCTAGTTTTTGACCCCAAATGGCCCAATATCGAACTCGTCCGAGATTTTGTTGATATTAACGTTCTGACCCAGTTTTGCTAAAATGAGCCAAAAATGTGGCCCCTAGTGTGGTCACAACAAAAAGTTTGACAACGCACGACGCACACCGCACGACGCACGATGCCGGACGCCGGACGGAGAGTGATCCTTATAGCTCACTTTGTCACTTTGTGACATGTGAGCTAAAAATGTATCAATTCTCTCCCAAATTTGTTAGTTTTATTGTCTTTGGATATCCTGACAATTCCGATATCACCATCAAGGATTTCTTGCATGTCTTGAAATTCAGGAATGTTGCCATTGCAAGAAGTATATTCAATTAGGTCAGATGTTCATGCATTTAGATCACCACATATCAGTAATTCCACGTTAATCAAATTATATTCAGCAATACAATCCTCTAACTGTTTTAGAACTGAGGTATAATTCCTGTCATATGATGGAGAGTTCTCTGGTGGAACATACAGATTAACATATATTACATCTTTTGTTAGACCGAATACTGATTTATCTATTTTTAGCAGAATTCCGAATTTGAATTCTTCAGCAATGCAATTCACATAGTTTACTATACAATGTCTAATACCTACTATAACACCACCAAGTGGTCGACCACCAACTAACGACCTTTTAGCATTACAGGAAAATACAACATGGTTGTTAAGATAATTTGAGCAATATTTGCTATCAATATCCCAGGTTTCTTGCAATCCAAATATATCAAAATCTCTTATGTAACCCGTTTATATCAAATTGACACAGTTTGTTTTTTAAACCTTCGACATTCCAACTTAGTAATTTTATTTGTTTGTTCAGTAGTGATGGGCGTTGACCGTCTTCCTATTGTATATCAACCTTCGGTAGGCTGGCGGGTTCTTCTGCTTCATTGATAGATAACCTCCATACGATTGTTACGAGGTGTTCTCTTAAAGATACGTTTTGTCAGTCCATCGGTATTTTCATTTTCAGACTTTCGGTAAGTATAAAGCTTACCTCCTTTGAAATATGCACCTAAACCTCTCTTCTTAACCTCCTTTAGTTGTTGTCTCTGAATGACAAATCATTAGAAATCCTTATACCAAGCTGTCTCAGAGCATCTCGATATTTGAATAGCTTAAATTTATCATCACTAACGGCAAATTGGGCAATTACCATTCGTTCACTATCAGAATCATAGTTATCTTTTATACCCACTTTCCACACTTTCTTCAATGTTTTGTTGTCAAATTTATCATCAGAATCTGCCACACTTAACACTTGCTTATCAATTAAATCTTTCAGACTCACAGCATCAGATTCATTTTCTTCAATCCCAAATATTCGCATTGAACATTTGAGTCGTTCCGATTCAACAATATTTCAGCTGCTGTTCCAGGACATCCAGACGCTCTGCATGCATTTCATCATGAAGTGCGAGTGAACTAACATCAGAGCCTAGAGTATCTTGATCATATTGCAACTCCTGTACCTGCTGATCCACCTGTTGTAATTGGGTATTCATCTTATTTTGAGTGGTTTCTATCGCCTTGACCTTTTCCTTAACTGAACCAAATTCCAGCTGTAAATTTCTCATTTCACTTTGTACACTCCTTAGTTCAGTTTTTACATCACGGATTTCATCTCTAGCTTCGGCTATAGCATTCAATATCATTTGGGTTTCGATTGACGTTTTGGGTCAAGGATTGAGTTCCACATCCGATGATAGAATAAGTAATCTTTCAGAATATGTTGCATACTGCCCACCATACATGTCACTACCATACAAAGATGCAGGTGCGTATGGACCCATATCCTCGCCAGTCTCTAAATAGACACTAGATGATAGAAGAAGTAATCTCTGAAGATACATTGTATGTAACAGATTGTCATTAGGGCAGCTTGGTGTCGCATCTGTCATGGAAACAGCAATAGAGGAGGTTAAATGGAAACGTATATCGGCAACCGAGCATGGCGTAAATGCAGTTGTAGCAAGATTGTCTGTTATTATTTGTGTAGTCATTAAACAATATTTCGTTGCCATCAACACTGTCAATATTACTAATCCACTTGCAAAAGTCCTGTACTGTATATCATCAGACTTGTTGTATGGCTTATATTTAACTTTCGACATGTGTCGATTTGCTTTACCATTTCTGCCACTAAATAGTCCAACTCTTGCTCTGTATGTTGTTATATCTATCCCCATATTTAACAAGCACTTCCATGCCCCTGGTTTCCGTTATATAAACATGTACTACCATACACTAAACACATTGACATCAATTATCTCACAGTTGAGCAAGGTATGTTATATTTAATCCTTTAATTGCTAGCTACTGTGTATATACGAGGGGTGTCCCAGAATTATGTGGACTTTTGCTACATTTCATTCAGCTTTTAACATAAATTGATGAAAATTGGCAGAAATAAAGTCATATCTAATAACTTTCGTTTGCTAGTAAAACTATTATAATAAATGAAATATAAACATACGTAATGGGTCGCTATAGTTACCAATCATCGCTAGGGCGGGGCAGGTAAAACTTTTGTTATGTATTGTATTCATTTAATGTCCCAACAAAACCATCTGATAATGGCAAGATGTTATACATGTGACAATGGACGTCATGTCTGCAAACTGACCAAATATTGACGTAATATCCTTCAAAATCATTGTTCTGTGATACAAATCATCCGAATGGTCGTCAAAGAAATTTGTAAAAAATGACGTCAATTTATTATTTGAAACATTGCACAATTATAAAATATTGTGTCCATCTCGGTAAAACACCAACGCAGACCAGAGATATGTTACAAGAAGAAGAAGTAAAACCAGTCTTGTGCAGATCACTGATATTAAAGTGGCATAAACGATTTAAAGACGGAAGACAGGACATCAAAGACGAAAAGGGTCATGTACTGAAGGCAACACTAGCTATCGCGTCAGTGCAAAAATTCAAGGACGCTGTAGATCAAGATCGCAGATTCACAGTGGTTATTTGTGGCATCACAGGCATTTGTTTCCCACCTTGACAAGAACTGGTATAGGGAGACATTAAATCAGTGGATAGTCAGACATGAGAAATGTTTTATGTGGTGACTATATTGAGAAATATGAAACAATTATGTTAAGATATTCACTACTGACGTCGTAACGTCACGTTGACCTGCCCCGCATACAGTGCACTTAAGTACTTCGGACGACCGTCATGTCTACACCAATTTGTGTAAACAACTGAAATTGTGCTTACTTTTTAAGTAAACATGTGTCAAGATGCCAGTGAAGTTTAGTGTCATTATCTCTGACCGTTTTCAAGTTACAGCAAAAGTCCACGTAATTCTGGGACACCCCTCGTATATCCCAGTTTACACAAAGAACAAAGGAAATTTCATATTTCTGCCAATAAATCATTCTGTGTTTCAAAATTTTAAAATCCAAGTTCTCAGTCAGCTAGTCCACAATTTCACTCTCAGATTGGTATAAAGTTTATATTCCTATTCCACATATGTCCATATTAATTCACATTTTGTACAGAGCACAGAAAAGCATGACCATCTACTTCGCTTACATTACTCTATTGTAGAGATCCCATTCATACCTAAGATAGTAAATCCACTTAGTGTGTCCGTGAATAAATCTGGTAAAAAGAGACTTATTTTAGATCTCAGGTTAGTAAACAGGTCAATTTGGAAGGAAAAGATTACATTCGAAGATTGGCGTGTCGCGTTAGATTATTTCAAAGAAAATAGTTATTGTTTCAAGTTTGATTTGGCTAAGGGCTACTACCACATTTACATTTTCCCTGAACATCAGGTTTTTCTAGGGTTTTCATTTAAAGGGAAATATTATTGTTATACCGTAGTTCCGTTCGGGTTGAGTTCTGCGCCATTCATCTTCACTAAAGTATTGAGAAAAATGGTAAAATTTTGGCGCTTAAACAGTATCAAGATTGTTATGATTTTAGACGATGGGTGGGGAACCAATTCTGACCTTAATTCTACACGAAAAGATGCAAACTTTGTATTAAATAGCCTGCAACAGGCGGGGTTTGTTACTAATGAAGATAAATCCATTTGGGAACCAGTTCAAGCGTTAGAATGGATAGGAATATGGTGGAACTCCTTAGACTTTACTATATCTATACCCCGACGTAGAATAGTGGAATGTAAGTCCTCTATACAGAATGTACTTGACTCACACGTGTCCGCCCGTGGGTTGGCAGTATGTACTGGTAAATTGATTTCCATGATACCTGTAATTGGGAACATAGCTCGACTCATGACCAGGTTTCTTTTTATTGAGATAGAAAGTAGAAATTCCTGGGACCGTCATTATTGTTTAAGCATAGAAAACATGTGTAAAGCGGAACTTAAGTTCTGGCACTCAAACTTAGATTCAGTTAACAGTAGACAACTGACCAGTTATAGGCCGATTCAGACTATTGTATATTCCGATGCTAGTCAATCAGGGTGCGGGGCATATATTGTACAGTCAAATGTCAGTGTGTTCCATGACACATGGTCAACTCAGGAAGCGCAGAAAAGTTCTACATTCAGAGAAATCAAGGCTATTCGATTAGCGATTAGGGCTTACGGTCATTTATTAGCTAATACTAGGGTTAAATGGTTCTCGGATTCACAGACGTGCGTGCATATTGTTAAGGTAGGCAGCTCTAACGTAGAATTGCAGAAAGAAGCTTTATCTATTATGAGATCAAGTTTGGAACATAATATTGACCTTGAGATTCAGTGGGTTCCGAGAGAACAAAATAAGATCGCAGACAACATTAGCAAAATAAGCGATACAGATGAATGGCAGGTTACGCTAGACTTCTTTCATTTCATGGAAAGCCTCTGGGGTCCCTATACGGTTGATCGGTTCGCTTCGTATAGCAATCCCAAAATAGATAGATACAATTCTAAGTTCTACGATTTTCAAACAGAAGCGGTTGACGCTTTTACTCAGGACTGGTCTATAGACAATAACTGGCTTGTACCACCTATTCGTCTTGTGAATAAGACCATATTTCATTTGCTGCAAAACAAAGGTCATGGGCCTTTAATCGTGCCAAAATGGCCAAGTTCTGCGTTTTGGCCACTTTTGTTTAAGAAGGGGTTTGTTAAATGGGAATTTGTGCTAGATGTTTTGGAGTTCACACAGGGACAGAACATTTTCGAAAATACCAAATCGAACAAATGTATCTTTGATTCACGTAGATTTACGAGCAAGGTACTACCCATACGCATATAATGCGATTTCATTGTTTTAACATGTTCCGCATACACCTGGTGAATGGGGAAGCCTATGCTGCATAGGAAGTAAAAGCTACATTAGAACATAAATGTCCCGAGTATCGTGTTGTATATACGTTGTAGTTGATTTTTGCATAAAATAATTGTACTTGAGGGTATAGATCGTTACACAGTATCACATTAGATGATAAGATGTGCTTATATGCACACAAAAATTATATGCATAATTCACATGTTTAAATGCAATAACATTAAAATACCCCTATAATTATCGTTTTGTACTTTTACATTTGACAGATGCATTTAGAGTGGGTATATGGCAGAGGTTAGAATCAGAACTCGTACACCCAGATCTTCAGATGTATAATAATACCATGAAAACACTCGTATTACTTTCTAAGGCACAAAATACTGTACTGTACAATTCAAACTTCAGGCTATTTTGTACTTGGTGTAAAATCTACGGTTTTTGTCCGTTGCCATCGAAAGATTTTTGTAGCTTTATTTTTGACGTCTCATAAAGAATCAAACCCGTCTGAGTCTAAAGTAAATGCTATTGCATATGGTATTTCCTGGGCACATTGTATAGCAGGTATGCTTGACCCCTGTAAATCTAAACTAGTGACATCCACAAAAGAGGGGCTTATCAGGAGCGTAGCTAGACCAGTAACTAAGAAAACAGCTTTCTCCTCCGAGGACATTAGAAAAATAGTATCTTGTTACAGTTCCTTTACCAATCTGTCAAATTTAAGATTTGTTACCATGTGTTTACTAAGTTTCACTGGTTTCTTAAGGTTTAATGAATTGGTAAAGCTTAAACGTAATGACGTTTCTATTGATAGTAAACAGTCACGTTTAACTATCAAATGTAGCAAAACCCACCAAAAACGAAAGGGGTGTTCGGTAGTGATTGCTGGAACAAATACTTTGACATGTCCAGTTAAACATTTAGAAGAGTATCTTAAGCTTGCAAAAATGACCAGTGTTTCCGAACAACTGTTATTCAGAAACATAGCCTACGGTGGGAAAAACAAAACTTATTTCCTCAAAGAGGGTTCGCATCTGTCTTATAACAGAGCTAGGGAAATTCTTTTAGAGAACATAAAAGCGCTTGGATTTAATACAAAGAAATACGGACTCCATTCGTTTAGATCAGGCGGGGCTACAACCGCCGCGTTGTCAGGGGTATCAGATCGTCTGTTTAAGAAACATGGTAGGTGGAAATCAGACGAAGCTAAAGATGGATATGTACAAGAATCGGATACTTTATTAAGATCAGTTTCTTTATAATATATAATTGTTCAAGTAAATAGAATAGTTATAATGTTTATTAACTCAAAATGTTATATAATTAGACAGATATACACTGCTGTTACAAGATTGATTGCAACATTACGCATTTCTTTATTTTTCATATTTCTGTGATAAATTTATACAGGTGTGGGAGGATAAGTCACGTTTATGTAACCCGTTCGTTTTCTGTCGAAATGTAGTCTGCCATAGCCACACCTACATTGTGTTTGTTGTTTATATAGATGCAATTATTATAGATGATAAATAATTTATGTTTGACGAACATGGTGAGCATAAAACATAAATGTATTTATTATCGGGTAAGCGGCTATAGATAAACGGTGGTACTGTATTTTAGAGTGTATTGAAGCGCACAGATCGTGAAATACATGGGCAATTAGCGTGGTATTATACACAAATTTGTCATTCGAGGTATTGGCAGGCTACATGATAGTCAACAACTTCCCTCCCACCCACTCCTTTTTTGGATATTTTCTTACTTTGTTTCTCGTTTCAGTTATAAAATGTTGTAATGGTCGAAGGATGGAAAAAGTGTGTGTGTTAGGCGACTTGGACTTTTATATGCCAGATTCATATTCTGGAATTATTCAAGTGATTTATGTTATAAGTGACATTTAAATCCACATCATAAATTATGTGGTTGTTTTTTGTTTTCTTCGCAAGTCGTCTTAGTGTGTATGTATGTGTACATTGTATACTAAATAAATCGAAATGTAGTCTGCCATAGCCACACCTACATTGTGATTGTTGTTTATATAGATGCAATTATTAAAGATGATAAATAATTTATGTTTGACGAACATGGTGAGCATAAAACATAAGATTATTTTAATCTGCCCTGCAGAATATTCTTCAATGCAAACTGATTTAAATATGGAAACAATGTGGTTGAGGCAAAAAAGGTTGTCCACATATCAGTTTCAGCATTTTTAAATTGGCTCACCTGACACTCCTGTACGCCCTAAATAAACTCAAGAATCATCACAAAATGTTTACCATGATGTAAACCTTACATCAGGCAGCAGAAGTATTGAATTTTTTTTTTCGTGATACATGTTAGTTGCTAAGAGATATAGGATTGCTAGTAATCTTTTGTTAATAGCATGAAATAGACACAACTTGCAATATTTCGCAGAAAGATACATGTGAAAATGTGTCGGATAAATTTTATGTTACGTTCTAACTTCTTTAAGTTCTTACACGAATTTTTCCTATGATTTCCGCAGGTTTTTTTACCTGCGTCTTAACCCTACACTGCTGTGACCAGAGACGTATAATACAATTATACGTGCCGACCCATACATGGGCGATTACGATATCTAAATCATAGTAAATGCCGACAAATGTCTACCCTTCCAACAGACCAAAAATATTTTCGTCGTCATTTAGATGGATTCTTCAAAATGTAAACTTAACACAAACTTTGCAGTTATGTTGTCAACATAAAGTAGGATCATTTATATCATTGAAAGATATAGTCTGCAAGTTAAAAATCAAAATAACAGATAAAAATTAAAAAGAATACCGTACCCCGTCGTGCCGAACGTGTGCATCTGCATTCAGCCATATTGTCAAGATGGCGCGCTTTTGTGTCAATGCGCATGCGCATGTGCATGCGCGTTGATGAAGACGAAGAAGATATCCGCGTGACATTTCGCTGGCAAGAGTGTGCAACACACTCAGACACGCACACTGGTATCTCAGAGTTATAACGAGGTTTTCCTAGAAATTTGACAGAGTGTTGGGGAAGGCATTTTCCATGCGCTTAGTGAGGTTCCCATACCGAGGTCATGGGAAAATTACCTCGCTATGTGTGTGTACCTCGTTACGTTGGTGTGTACTTCAATGAAAAACCTTGTTCAGTAAGATAAACCAACGCGTGCGCACGCGCACGCACGCACGCACCCACCCCCACACCCACACACACCCCAACGGACAGGGTAAATACTATATGCCATCCGCCATTTCATCAAGGATTTTATTTATGTAGACTTGTGAATAAGATGCAAAATGCACATTATCAGGTGCAGAAAAAATAACAGATAAGGCTTTCTTTAATTACGACATTAAATTCATCTATCGTCTATGCACATTTTCTCGAACCCCACCTCCTTTCTAACCTTTTGTTAAACGCTTGTTCGTACACATGTGCAAGTCCGTGTGACATCATCACTGCATGCGCACCGACGCTTAGTATGTAAACAACACGCTCACAACTGCCAAGTGAAAATATGCGTCATAAACAGATAAATATAGTTCATTATTCTTCAATAAAGACAAAAAACAATAAAATTGCTATAACTTTATTGTGGAACAATTTGAGTGAACTATTCTCTATTGTTTCTTGCAACAGCTTCGAAAGCAGGTGCTCTTTAATGGCCACTATCTGAGTGGTAGTGGGAAATAATGGAGTATTAAGATGGTTAATTGATGATGGATGCGACGATTATTTCAAGCTGGTTTGATAGATTATTTTACTTGTCCATTTGATCAGAGACATATATCTGAGATAAGCAACTTCAGTTATTACCTATGTTATATTGCGTGTGACTATTATTTTCCCCAAAGATTGCTGATTTTGTAGCAAGTATAACTTATTACCTAATAATATAACATGCATAAATTTCACTAGTTCTGGGTTCCATAACTTAATTGGTCCTTTTCATTTCGTCTGGTTGACCATTTTAGTTATGAAATTGTCCTCTTACAAAGTCAACAGCTTAAGACGCTTGTTCATGCGTCTATTGAATCAGACCAATTTACATGCTTTCCGGAATGCTACGGATTTAATCCAAAGCATTTACGAGGACAATTTTGAAACTAAGGGTATGCAAATTATTTGATAATTTTCATCTGTTGAAGGTATATTTTTGTTTATGTTGATAGATTATACGATAATTCATCGAATTATACACAAGTTTTACAGAAATTTGTGTGTTAAATAGGAAAATGAACACGACTCAGATTGAGTCGTTTACCTGTTAGCTTACAAAGAACAAGTGGCTTTGACAATGAACTGTAATGTAATGCAAAGGGGTAGGTTCACCAAAATGGCCCTGTGTCAAATTCTGTCCAAAATCTCATTATATGTTCACTATTCATCATATTTGAAGAAAACATGATTTTTAAAGCTGCCTGACTGACTCAAACATGCCCCCTGTCAAACTTCATTTGCTGGGGTATTATGACCATATGCATACTTACTAGTTAACTATCAGAAGGCCCAGAACTGCTTACACTTCATATACATCTGAACTAACATAATATGATTCTCAAAGAAGACAAATATATGCAATTCAATTATGCTGAGATACTATTATAATAGAGTTTATGAATATTTGTAATCCATACAGTACTGGCATTATAAAATTATACATGTTTTACAATGATGTCAAAGTGTATAAAGCTATATCTGACAGTCATTTAATGTCAAAATGATTATTTGCATCGTTTTTAGTATCATACTAAACGATCTTTATTGCAAATTTAAACTGTGGATGGGCTCCGTGTACTTTGATTCAATCGTCGAAAAAATAGACGATTCTTATATTTTCATTCGTAAATAGACAAAACGGAAGTCTACGGAAATATTTACGGATGCTCCCGAAGTTTGACAGATTCGATTGTCTAATCGGATACATTTGCACAATTGCAAACGTCAAACAGCAAACTCGAAAAATGTGGAAGTAGTTCGACTGCCATTCATCAACCTGATTAACTTTAACTAATTATGAGACAAATTCTGGCATTAATTGTGTGATAAAATTAGCAAATGCCTAAGAGTAATATATTTAGTACAAACACAATGTTTACGAGAATATATCCAATGCTTTTCTATATCCCCATCCACTGTCAGTGGTGGGGGCTATACTAGAATCACATAAAATGTTTCGTAGTATCCCACTTTTTATATGCCCGAAGGGATATATTAAGTTATGACACTGGCGTCCGTCTGTCTGTCCATTAGCAATTTTGTGTCCGCTCTGTATCTCAGTCTGAGAGGAATTTTGAAGAAATTTAACTCGAACGTTCACTCCATCGAGATGACGTCCAGAGTGCATGTTTTGAAAGGCTTAATGTCAAGGTCACACTGAGGTATCAAATTAGGCTGATTTTGTGTCCGATCTATATCTCTTTATTCCTGCATTCGTGCTCATGAAATTCCAAGGTTAAATAAAAAAAAAAGGCATATTCATGCACGAAAGCTACCCCAAAATAATTAGAGCTGGGTATCGGTCCTTAAAAACGTATCACGATATATCATAATATTTCATGCTGTATCGCGATACATATCGCGATATATATAAATGGTAAATTTACAGAAAAACATTGCCAATCGACATTTATATAATGCCTTGGGTAACAATACAGACAATAGCTCACAGTGTATTTTCACATTTCAAATATTTTGTTCTGTTTTAGCAGTGTTGAAACTATTAATGCATGTATAAATATACATATATATGCGTTCACAGTTAATAATATTACAAAATTTACCAGCATTTAGGCATAAATAACACTTTACCACTATGTATGAACTTTTTTACAATAATAAACATAAAGTTCAGTTATTTCAGCATAACCCGATATATCGGTATGATGAAAAAATACTGTGATATTTATATTGTCTAGCTGATATCGCGATATACCGATAAAGCGATAAAACCTCCCAGCTATAAAAATAATGTTTTCCAGTATCAAACATAATTTCGGGCATATATCGCTTTGCCTTGCAGTGCCTCTGTCTAGTTGTTAAGGCTGTTATATTATTGTTTAATGATGAATTTTAAAATAACCTTGCATGATAGTTCACCTACATTAGCCAGTGTGTAGCAAGCAAGAATCTTGAGATCACCCAACAAATATGGGGCAGTAAGATCAAATCGTCTGTGTCAAAGAATGTGTGGCTATTCGTCATGACTGTGGCAAGCTCTATTTGTCTTTATGTGACCGAGGCTGAAGCTATGCCTAGCCAACTGAAAGGTCTTTTTAATTTTACAAATCATGCTTTCTGAATAACTTTCTAAAATGGTATAAGGTCTTATACCTTATAGTATCATCTTTGTTTTTCTGGGAGTTCCTATTTAAGTATTCATTGTGGTCGAGAGCAACAATAGAATTTTTTGCCCTGTGCACTGACTGTCTGTATGCATATCTCTCTTTCCAGCATACATGGTAATAAGACTGTTGAATTCTTCAAGGTCTCCTCCTGAAAATTACAGTTTATCATTGAAACCACCAGTACAAATTTGTAATAAATGTTAATAAGATCTACTTCTTGCAAAGGACAGCAACAATCAATCATATAACCACATCAAAACTGTCTCATGAATTAGACCTTTAGATACTGTTCCAAACAACATAAATATTTCACAATTTTTATTTGCCCGTTTGAAAAACGGCTTATTATGGGAACACCCATGGCAAATGGGCAGGCAGCATCCACAACAGTGTCCACTCACTAATGCGAACAGATGTAAGCGGATCCTCATCAAACTTCATGATAATCTTTATGGGCACAAGATCTCTGTCGATTCGATAGCACGCCCTATTGCGCCAGGCACTTCCGAGTTATGCCCCTTGATTCTATGAAAATTGACTAAAATGCAGGTCTGTCCTCAGTCAATCAATTATCAACCTATGATATCTTCAGCAAACTCAGTGCTCCAGATAATTTTTTTTAATGGGAGTCAATATACTCCCAGTGAGGTGAATGCATCCCTAGTATGTTTATAACCGCTGTGACCCTATTACCGCAAGTGCCCAGATAATTACAATGATTGGCATATGCGTGTCGCCTCCTAAACCGAAACATACCATATTGTCTAAATAACGAAAACAAAATTGCTACAATGTTCGAGGAAACCAAAACTAGATAGCAAGATCTTCAATGATCTGGCCATTTGATATTAATTTGATTTTGAAATTTTGGAAGTGAGAGATTGGATGGCACGAGACACTTAAATTAAGAATCCATAAGAACAAAGCATGACATGCTCAATCAATCTTTTCAACTGAGAACCCTTTTATTACAAACTTATTCAAAACTTCAGCCAAAACCTTCTGATACAGTAAACCTTAACCTGGGAGGTTGTTAAAAGACCCGGCATTTTTTTAAAACAGTACACATGAGTTACTTCAACAACAGGTTTCTAAGTAAGTGACATCATACACAAAAAAGTGTGATACCCATACAATGACCTATTTTTTTCTTATTATTGATGGAAATGAAATACAAAACAGTAGTGTACTTGGTGCAGTACATAAAATTAAACTCTGTTAGCAAGTCTGAGTAACACCAGTAACAACAGAAATATCCGGGCGAGTGGGTATAATTGTTCACAACTGTCAAACCTTCCTCTATTTCCGAACTAAGGAAACAGTACAAAAGGCAAATGTTGAAATTCATCGAGTTCACAATAACTACAGAAGAATAAAATTCGATTTCTAAAAATCACATTGTATTTTGCCTAAGAATAAAGGTAACACAACCATCAGTTTATAAGGTATGTAATGAAATATTAGCACATTCAAATATAAATGTTGTACCTTGCATTCAGAACATTGGAACCTCCTGTCAGCAACAACTTGTAACTCTTAAAATGTCCCCTGCTGGGGTTTTCTTTTGGGGCCACTTGATCACATGGGGTTCTACCAGAGGTCCATGGCTACATGGCCCTGCGTCGACAACCCACTCATGTTCATCCATTACATGAAGAACTCTAAAACAGAGATCCTGAAAAACAAAATATATTGTGAGTCAGTGACTGGCAACAAAGAAATGAGCATTCAATCTTTACTTTGCATGCATTTTGATTTTATTGCATAAGGTAGGACCTGGTTTGCAAAGAAATTAACTGCATAAGAAACTAGAGCTTGTCACAAGAGTGATGAATACCCCCACAAAAACGCCATGCCTCACTAAAACTCTGCAGGAAATACTATCTATGTGAACTTGAAAAAGTACTGATTTTTCTCTCAACCGCATCAGTAGTGAAAAAACGGCCCGATGAATTTAATTTAAAAACGCAAAACAGATTATTTGTACAATTTAGAAAACGTTAAGACAATAAAAAAATATGGTCACCAACTTCGTTTTCGCACCAATGAAACTTATTTAAACTTGGAAAAAGGCTAAAAACGTCAACGTTTTTATACAAGATCGACGTGACGTTGCGACTTTTTAGTTGTTACTGACATATTTTGGCTTAACGTCACGTCGATCTTGTATTTTATGGCAACGTTTTTAGCTTTTTTCCGTGTTTAAATAAGTTTCAATGTAGCGAAAACGAAGTCGGTGATCATATGTTTTTATTTTTTTAAAGTCTTTCAAATTATTTTAAGAATCTCTACTGAGTTTTTAAAAAAAATTCATCGGACCATTTTTTCACTGTTGACGCGACTGTAAGAAAAATGTCTCATTTTTTGGCATTGTAAATTGCAACCCCTGCAGGGTTCGCTCGACATCTTTTAAGATTTAATGACGGCGAAATGAAATATTATTGACTTTTTCGGATTTGTAAATGATTCATCATTGTAGTTAAATAAATTGCATAACTTAAAATACAAAAGTATCGTAGCAATACAGAAAATAACGCAAAAATCAACGAAAAACATATGGGTCCGCTAGGTGGCCATTTTCTTCGGTTTCCATGGAAATATCATTTGAATATATCATGTCTGCATTAGCCAATACATTAAAGGATGTTTATGCAAAATTTCTTTATCGTGCGTTGACGTCTAAAAAAATGACCATTTTTCTGGAGGAAACCCGCGATCCACCTTAACCTCTAAGTGTGACCTTTACCTTGGAGGTAAGGACCTAGGTCTTTTGAAAGACACATCACCACATATTGGTGAACATTTCTGCCAAATATTTCAGAACTCCATCCACAAATAACAAAGTTACTGAGCTGAGACAGAAGAAAGTAATACATTTTTTACCTTTCACATGTAAGTGTGACCTTAACTTTGACCATGGAGGTACAGAACTGCAATTTTGCATGGGAGACATTCCCACGTGTAAATTAACATTTCTGCCAAATATTTTTTGAAATCATTGGATGGACAACAAGAGTTTAGGTCCGGACACACACAGGCGCACTCCAGTATCCCACGAAGACACATCCTGTGGCATATAAAGAGTTAGTCATATCGATGTCACCCAAGACAGTATTATGTTACTTGTAGGAAATTACCGTGAACTCCTCAACTGAACTGAATACATGATGTGTCACAGATGTGATAAAAGTGGCTAACTACATGGCTGCACCACCTTTTTTTAACTGACCACAATCCATTTGCTGAGCAGCCTGAAAAAGTGCATTTAACATTTACTTGCATAATTATTATATTCATTACAATGTTTCAAAAGGAAAGGTATAATTCTGCCCACTACTGGTATTCAACAAGTCAACAAACACCGCAATGTTCAAATGACCTGAAATTAAAAATATTGATTGAACCATGTTTTCATAATCTTATTTTGCCATATTTTAGCAGCATTCCTTGGGTGTAGTATGGGTGTTTGGTGCCTGGGTATCCTTTCCAAGGAAAATATCATGTTATGAAAATATAAACCAGTGAATTTTGTTGATTCGCTGTGTTTTCAACATGAGTTCACTCCTGTACTGGCAGTGTTTGACCTCATTTTTTTAAAGCACTAGCCCGAACTAAGTATGGACTGTTGAAAATAAGCAAGAGCAACAATATTGACAATGAACATATTATTGTGAAGCAGTATTAACAGGGGATGCCTAATCTGTGGGCCAACTGCTTTAAAGATGACCTTGGAATGGATACAAATCTTCAGTCAGTAAAACATTTTACTTCCACTCAATCTTTGAAAGTACACAATAATAAAGTAAGTTTGAGAAGTAGTATCCCAAACACTGGTAGTTGGTTTACATTATAGCAGTACATTTATTTTTACATAGAAAGCTACAAATGAGTATCAGGTAACAAACTTCTCTCTTGGATGGCAAATAAAGAATAAACCTTTTAATTCTGCTTTGACAGCCTTGTTATCTAATATCATTAAATTAGATTACTGATTAAAATTTGGTAGTACTCACTCAAACGAAACAATAAACTGGCACTGAAGCTAGCAGGTAGTCTTGCTTTCATTTCCACCTCTGGTTTCATTCTGTAACATTTGCAAGATGAAACATACAGGACCAATTTCTGATTTAAAGTTTTGTTTTTTAACAGACTTAACTGTACTTCATTACAGCGCAAATTAATGTATAAAAAGTAAAAAACTTCTTCGAATTATACTCAAATAAAAAAAAATGTAATACTGTTCATTTGCACTGAAAAAACTATGCATCATGATATATTATATGAGTCATTACTTTCATGTCAGATTATTAGCGACTATTCAAATATAAAAATATCAAATATGTCAATTATCATTTTTATTTTTTCCATGTATGATGTACACAAAACATAAATCAATATCTACCTTAATTGGACATCCCTTTATCACTGGAGCTTATTACATGTCAGGCCTTATTCCAGACATAGATGATTTCCTGGAAATTAGGAAAAGTAATTTTATTTCATAATTAATGAAATATTTGAATGTTGACTGACAAGGTATTAAAATATAATTCATGGTAAGTTCAAATCTATCAATAAATAATTTATAATAAGATGATAATCCTACTATACATGTATATTCATAGCAATAGCACCAAACAAAATATTGTCCAAAAACAAAATAATATTAACTGAATTATAGTTTTAACAAAATATTTTAATTAGATACAGCCAGAAAGATAATTGCTCTTAACTGACATGTATATGAGAATGGATTCAGGAGGTAACAGTGCGAACATAAGACAGGTGTCTCATAAGCCAATTTGGCTGGCCTCTTCAATAGGGGTCAAACTATAATAAACAGAACCTTAACCTTTTATATCAATAGATTTCTAAATGGCTGTACAACTGGATATTATATATCTTTCTAGATGGGATTAGGAGGAAAAATGAATTCATGATTGATAAAGACATACACATATTCTGCCTCGTTGCATGATGTCCAAATGGAGTTGATGTCAATCAAGGACCTGTCTTGAGTGAATTTACTGTCTCAGATGGACCAGGCATACCTTGTTCTGTGCGCTAATGGTTTCACATATCTGAATATGACACACACAAAATATATACTAATGTAGTAATTAAAAGAACCACAATAAGTTTATAGGTACTGATTAAACTAGAAGCCCAAGGGCAACATGTCAAGCCCCTGTTTAGCCAGCTTGTGATCTTGACCTTTGAACTACAAGTATGGGTGATATTCATGACACATCATTTCATTGAAGTAAACTTTTATACCAATTTATTTAAAAATCCTTGAATGCAAACAGAAGTTACAGCCCAGACAAGGAAAATATATTTGACCGAATGTGTAATCTTGACCTTTGACCTATAAAAATCTGGGTGTTGCCCAAGACACATGGTCGCATTGTATTATGGCAAGTCATTTTTAAATAATTCAATGCATAAGGGAGACACAGCCCTGACAAGGTGTATAATGATTATTTTTTATGTTTGACCTCTAAGTGTGACCTTGACCTTTGAGCTAGAGACCTTGATCTTACACACTGCACACCGCCTCATGGTGTTTTACAATTATGCCAAGTTATCTTAAAAAGTTTCAATGCATAAGGGAGATACAGCCTGGACAAGGTGTATAATGCTAATTTTTGACGTTTGACCTCTAAGTGTGACCTTGACCTTTGAGCTAGAGACCTGGATCTTGCGCACTGCACACCGCCCCATGGTGTTTAACAATTATGCCAAGTTATCTTAAAAAGTTTCTATGCATAAGGGAGATACAGCCCGGACAAGGTCTATAATGCTCATTTTTTATGTTTGACCTCTAAGTGTGACCTTGACCTTTGAGCTAGAGATCTGGATTTTGCAAACTGCACACCGTCTCATGGTGTTTAACAATAATGCCAAGTTATCTTAAAAAGTTTCTATGAATAAGGGAGATACAGCCCGGACAAGGATCCGGACGGACACACTAACTCACTCACTAACTAACTAACTAACTAACGTACAGACACGCAACCGCCATTGTGGCGACTAAGTCGAGCTCACCGCAGGCGGGCTCGACAAAAATGAACTTTTATACATTTAAGACACTCAGTACCATGCTTTTACATTATCAATATGCCATGGAAAGATAAGCTTTTTATCATAGCTTTACGATGGGAACAAATTCACTAGTAAAAATAATTAATTGTGCAGGCAAGCTACATATGCATAAATTGTTCATCATGCACTTTATAGAGGAGTAAACAACTTGTAATTATTAAATAATATATTGAAATACAGCTTTTATAATTTCTTTTCTGTGAAAATTAAATATATATGGTATTCAAATAACATTTGAATGTTAAAAAGCTTCTTCATCTTCATTCTAAGCATAATAATTTGTAATTTCATCCTTTACAAAAATTACCCCTTAGAGGGCCCCAAGCAAACGCATTTCACACTGTTATCAAATTCATTTCGTTGCCTCAACAAAATCCGATCATGAATTGGTAAATTAATATAAATCTACGAAAAATAAATCGAAAATAACAACATTTAATCAGTAGAACACACTACACATAACAAAGTAAGGAAACTCACGCATCAACAAACCGCATTGATCAGCGCCTTACTTCTGGATAAGTATTCAACCCAAATTGTTCCTTTATATTCACCCAGTGGTCATTTTCAGAGCCAATATATCTTGTAGTTTGATTCCCTGTCATGCTTCTAGTCTCTCGTTTCGTCTTTTTGTCAGAATCTGATATTTAAGACATCCGGCGCCGTTATTCCTCATTTACATGGGAGCCGCCATCTTTATAGAATTAATTTCCGTAAACACATACTGAGCATGCGCGAAATCATCGACAAACCCCGCTCTATTTGAATCGGAAAATGGTCAAATAAGGTGTTCTAGAACACTTTATTATGAAAACGAACAATTCGCATGTCCAATAAATCAAAGAGACAGTTTCTGTTAAAATTGAAGCGGAAAATGATCAAATGGATATGAAAGCATAATTGTTTTTCATTTTTTTAACTTTTCTCTAAAAAAGTCGTCAGATATAGCTTTATACACTTTAAAACATCATGGTCCTCTGTGACAACAACATGAACACTAATTTCACGTACAGTAAAGTACATCTGACAAATGGTAGACATTCCTTTGTATCCTCACTACTGCATCAGTAGCCCATATATTAATTTCATACAATATTAGAACTTGTAGGAATACTGGCCAATTTCAACAGCCTTGCTATTGGGTTATCTATTTTGTGACATGGTTGAGTGCCTATACAGAAATTTCAAATTGGGAGGGGGGGGGGGGGTAATTTTGACTTTAAATAGTCTTACGGGGGGGTATAGTCACTTTTGAACTTTTAATTATCATTACAATCAAATTTATTGCCCCATTCCTTCCCCGCTTCCTACGGCCCTGCACAGCATGGCACAAAGTATTGTTACGTCATCAAAATGGAATGTCTTCAGCGTGCGGCATCATGAACTACAGTATGCATACAAAGTGAGGCTATTTAACCTTACATATATAGACATATAGCCTCGTATCATGAACGCATGAACATATCACATAAGGGAGATCAAATACTTACTTGATTCGTCGATTTATCTGCAGTTATTACTTCCATAACCGTCCGTATTACAAGACGCTGTACAAAGAACGCTGGGTCTGTAAACAACCAACTTGTCTCCCTTTGTTAACAATAATAGCGATTCGGATATTGATACATTAATCGGATAAGGCCACACCAATTTAATAACTTGTTCATCGGATTTTTTTTCTGAAAAGAGCAAGCGAGCTAGCGAAGTATTTTTATTAATATTATTTTTTACTTTTCCAATTTGACCGAGCGAGCGAAAAAATAATTTTAATATTTTTTTTTATTTTCCTTCTTTCAAAACAAGCGAAAAAAAAATTAAAAAGCTTTTCTATTTCAAACAAGCATGTGATCAAGCAAATAAAGAATCTGTATTTTTATTAGTTTCAATAACCCTTAGGTTTACCAGTGAAAACACTTATAATGTCTTTATTCTTTTTTTATATGAAAATTGATAAATCACCCATAAAGAAACACACAAAAATTAGATTAAACTTACAGAACAATACCATGTATACCATATTCTTGTTACAATCACAGACGCTTGTTTAGAAAAAATTACCCCACCCACCACGTTCGCTCTTATGACTACCAATGTACATACATACATAGAAGATAACAAGCTCTAAACGAAAGCAGAACACATTTTTGGGTTTTATTAACAAACGAAAGGTAAACTTACATTGGCATCCTGTTTTGCTTATTTAAAACGGCTTTTCTTTATTAACTGACACTCTTTCCACGGTCTACTAAACTAAATATCGTAGAATTCCAACTTTTTCACGTTTTGCACTGTGGGGGCTGTTGCGATCGAACATTTGTCGTAAAAACGTAAGCAGGCGACAACTAGACTATTAGCGCGTACCGCGGTTTGTCTGGCTCCCTGCATTTCGTAACTACGATAACGCAGTGTAAGGGGCCGATCACCTGGACATATTGGTGTTGTGTTGAAACGGTGTGTCGGCTGAATTTCGGGTGTTTTGGACATTTAAATATTTCACATTTGTAAGTATTTTATTATTTGTAATTTTTACAATATGTTTTGGACTTTAACCCTTAACTTGCTATGAAACTATGTATGGTACTTTCTGCCAGTGCTGAATACTTTTGCAGGAATTCTGTAGATTCCAGTATGTTGGTGTTTAGCTTCATAGAACACTTGTATCACAAGATACAGTAATAAAACCTATATGTAAATGTATCAGAATTCAATACTCTTTATAAATATGTAGTTAGTTTTTAATTTTTGTGCTACCTGTAAAATGTTATAATTGTGTTAATTAAAAATACAGGTATTTTTTTTTAAACTTTGTGCTGTGATCATATTTACAAAGTTGTAATAACTCCAAATCAATTATTAATTTGTTGTATATGACTTCTACATGAGTTGTTCATTGTTGTTTAAACTAATTATGACTTTGTTCACCTTCAATTTCGAATAATTATAAAAACAAAATACAGGTAAAACAGGTGAAATTCAATAATATTTACACTAAGCATAAATATCAAAACAATAACAACAACATATGAAACAAAGCAATCTATAACATTATAAACA
Organism: Lutraria lutraria; assembly: GCA_964023205.1. Taxonomy (NCBI): domain Eukaryota; kingdom Metazoa; phylum Mollusca; class Bivalvia; order Venerida; family Mactridae; genus Lutraria; species Lutraria lutraria. The sequence goes on along the minus strand of OZ026844.1, from coordinate 2,236,106 downwards.
TAACAAATACATAAACAAGTGTCAATAATGAGTCACTAGTCATAGTAAGACTCATGAAGTTAATTAATTACCACAGGTAAAATAATCATACTAGTTCCAGGTGTTCACTAAAAAAATTAATCACTGTCACTTTCATTACCACCTCCATGTAAATAGTTCTGGTAATGTTTATATGTATGGTACACTCTGAAACAGTCAGGCATACAGAGTGGCACTTCACACACATCACACATGTAGATGGTCTGTTTCCTTTTGTAGCCAACTCTGTCTTTCACTTTCAGATTGCATGCAACGCAATCTCTCTGTGGATGTGCGCGTTTAGCACCCGGTTTAGCCGGTATAAACATGGGGAAATGGCGTCCAATCAGTCTACCAATAGGTTCAGCTTTCCTTCCTCCCCTCGGTTGTGGTTTAGGCGCATTTGGAGCTGACTCAATTAGTGCCTTCACCAATTGAGACCGGAAATTCTGATGTGATCTCTTGCTCCGTGGATTTCCATAACGTAAATACAACTTGTAAGCATTCACTACCATCAAATTCCATAAATGGAAAAATAGTTTTTTCCACCACTTCACTGTCCTTCTGAGTGGCTCATAGTATTGTTGAACCTGGTCTGATATGTCAACACCACCCATGTTTTTACAATAGTCGACAACAGCTGTAGGCTTCACAATTGGTAATCCGTCACGACCTAATCTATTTAGCAGAGTGGAAGTGGCTCGATGATATGTTGATATCATGTGGACATCAAGCTTGTCATGAAACTTCATCACCAGGGTATTTTCTCTTCTCCTATATACTACTTCACCAGTCTTCAGTTTTGTTTGGGGGAATGACTTCGGCATTTCCTTACGATTGACCCGAACTGTACCGCAGACATAAGTGTCATTAGCACTCAACTCGTCAGCTAACTGAGGACTGTTGTAGTAGTTGTTCATGTAAACCACATGACCTTTATGGAGCAGTCCACATCTAGCCAACAACCCAACACAGACACAAGTTGTCTGGCTATAACTAAAGTCAGTGTCAACTAGCTCTGAATAAATAGCGCAGCCTTGACTCCCGTCGTACACATCAAAACCAAGGCAGTAACCAGAACTACTTTCACATACTTTATACAGTTTCATTCCCCACTTGTTTGGCTTGGCTGGATTGTAAACTCTAAACAAAACTCTCCCCTTGAATGGGCAGGTACCTTCATCCAATGACAGATTCTGTTCTGGTTCATACTTGTCAAAGTTTTTGTTCAACATGTTGATGAATGTCCTCACTTTATACAGTCTGTCATCATTCGCCTGGGAGTTGTCAGCCAGATGTAAATTACTCATTATGCTGAGAAATCTGTCTTTAGACATGTTTTTACTGAAGAAAGGTGTCCTTGCAGTTTCATCACTACACCAGTAGTCAACAACATCTGGTTTACGAACTAAACCCATGGAGACAATTAGACCAAAGAAAACTTTCATTTCATCAACCGTAATAGGTTGCCATTTTCTCTGACGAGAAAATGTTGACAATTCTGCAGAATCTATCACATTCTGGGCGTAAATATTCGTCTGATCAGCAATGACTGACCACATGTTTTCGTCAAACATCATGTAGAAGAAATCTAGTGGCTCGGAATCGTCCGGAACGTCAACTTTTAACCCAGGATTGCCAGTGAACGGTGACAAAGCAGGGTGGGGTATCGTCGCGTCGCCAACCATTCGCTACGTCTATGGCAAATTCCCGGTCTCTTTCAGCCTGATCCATATCGATTACGGCTCGTATGTTTGCTCCATCTATCAAGTCATCGATGTCGAACCCTTCGAATTCGGATCCTGATGAGGAATCGTCAAAATACGAGTGTAAATCTTCGAATTCAATATCGCTATCGTAGTTCGCCGCCATCTTGGATTTTGTTGCGTAGTAATTCGTGTTTGTAGGTCAAATATGAATGAATGATAGTAAATTATGCTTTTACCAGGGCTTATATAGCAAGCATATTCATAACTTAACCAATCAAAATCGGTTTCGGATCGCTAACCAAAACGGATTTATCATTTTCATTGGTTAATGAATGGGGTCATACGATTCGTCAATTGACGCGTTCAGCACTGATAACAATCAGCTGAAAATCGTACATTGACGCGAACCGACAGCTAAGGGTTAATATACACATTTGTAAGTATTTTTCTCCTTTTCTTTGTAATATTTCATTATGTTTAGTAACATTGAAACATGCACTTCATCATTACATTGAGAACTGACAAAATAGGGGGATGGTATTATATCAGTGACATTTTTACTGTTTTTGAGAAGGCAGACATCTTTTTCGGACATGCCTACATAAAACATTTCTTCTTTTTTTATAGCAGAAGAGTACTGCTTAATTGAAGATGTGAATTCGTATATTTCTTGTAACCTGTGTGGAGGAAATAAAATTATAATACAAAAAAATATATCATTCATATCATTCAATTTCATTGTATATACATGTGTAACAAAATTGAAGAAAAAATAAAAGTTATTATTGTTTTGTCACAGGATTGACGAATACCCCCCCCCCCCCCCACACACACAAACACACATAAGATAAAATATCCATACTTTGCCTGTAACCTCAAAGTGTGACCTTCACCTTTAGAGTTAAGCGCGACATTTTGTATAATGACAGCTAACACATGTATTCATTTATATAAAAATATTTGAATGAATTACGAAGTTGCAGAGCAGACGCGCCCAAAACACAAAAATTATTATCTTTTAACCCTACTTATGACATTGACGTTGGAGTTAGAGCAATGAGAGTTGCGCGCGACACAGCGTATAATGCATGTTATGTAATAATATCAAATATTTATAAGAATAGCAAAGTTACAAAATGGACACGCCAAAAATAACTAAATGATGACCTTTTGAACAAATGTATTGACTTATGTAAGAATCGTTCAATGAATGGCAAATTTACAGAGCGGACACACCAAAAATACTAAAATTATTACTTTTAAGCATACGTGTGGCATTGACCTTGCAGAACGATGGGAGTTGCACACGACACAACGTATAGTGCAGATTAAATAATGTAGTAACATGTCCAATGCATATATAGTATTATAGTATAGATAGTATATGCATTTATATATTGGTAAGTGCGACCGTGGTGGGCGGGGTGTTTTTCTAAACAAATGTCTGTGTCTTTGCCCAATGATTTGGGAACAAGAGCAGAACAGAACAGAACACAATTTTATTAAGTAATTTATACACAAATTATCTTGTTACAAACATAACAATGACAAAAACGTGAAGAAAAAAAGGAAGAAAAAAGGCAGATTACATAGATCTATAAAGACAAACATTATTCATTGAGGATGAAGAACAATATGACAATTCTGAAAAAGTATGATAAAGAGGACTTTAATGAATTGATGAAGTATTTACGTTGCTGCAGATAGTATGCATATAAACATAAAGCATATATTACACTTGAGATAATTATTATTTACATTAACGAAAAGGTACTTATCATGTCACATTTACCAACAACATTACAAGTACTTTAAGGCAGTACTTGATCAAATATTTAATCAAATGGAAAAGTATACAAACGCTACAATGAAAATAAACATAAAAATCGATCGATTGCTCCTTGCAATAGAAGAATGGCGTAAGGAAAATACAGAATATAAATACAAGGAAATTTTAGATTATGTGTTGTATAATTATTGATATTTTGCCGTCACTTGTAGGGTGAATATTTTTAATGTTTATTGCCATAAATTTAGTACGATTGCCAAGTTATTTTTGGCTAACTCACACTTAATGACCATACCGTGATCTCCCTATAAACACTTAAATCGAGTGTCATTTACATGTTCCGGTGATGATGTCTAAAAAACAATTCAAAATTGGTATTTGGTCAACAATAGTAATGATGAAACAAAATGAAAATTTGTGTAAAACGCAATTTTTCTATATATATATGAAGAAATATTGTGTGCATATCTATTTGTACGAGTTTTAAATCATAAGTACAATGTATACATATTTTATATATGGCTATAAAGTGAGCCATTATATTTAGTATCAAGAATAAGTAGTAAATATAGACATTATATATAATAATATATAAACCAAAATAAAAAAAAAAACACTTAATCACCGGTGTTGCGTGATCTGTATTGCCACATATCACAGACACCACAAGATACTCTGTACTGCCTGGGACGCCCAGTTTCTCCACTCTAAACACGAATCAGGCAATGTTACATTGAATAATACAACACTAATTCATAAATTCCACAAAAATGACTCACTGTCACACACACTAATACTATGTAACATTAAATTTGTCCAGACACTTTAACAAATGTTCATAGACTCTTTTAAATAACAAGTAATAATTGAAATGTAAAAAATATATATTTTTGATGCATATACTGTTAAGATAATCTATTTAAACCGGTAGTCCAAATCGTTAAGCAATAATAGAGAAACAAAAAGAACATAATATGAAAGGAAATAACTGCAAAAATAAAATTAATTGCAATTAATGTCAATAAAAGATGATTGTCACACCAGCGATGACAGACTTTATAGTGGAACCATAATTATTAACATATCCCCCTAACTAAGTAAAATTAATTTATGGTAAAACACAACTTCTTGATTAAAGTGTAATTTTTTTCTTTAAATAACATATGAACAAAACAATGTGTATATGACACCAACCTGTTTAATTTTATCACTAATATAACTCGTAATTAATATTTATAGGTATCTAAATTTAATAAGTAACTAAAGAATTTTATAAAATACTTACCAAGACGCACAATGCTTTGAATTCCACATATTGCACAAAAGACTGTCCGAAACTAAAATTTGATTTGGGTACCAAATTGATGTATGTGTAAATTGCACAGGAACGACAACTCTGTGTGGATATTGACCATATACGTGACCGTAGGTCAGGCGGAAACGCTTTAAAATGTCTAAAAATAGCATTTTCTCGATCGCAGCAGCCCCCGATACTAAATAATTGGAAATCGTCGGAATTTACACTTGTATTTGCAAGTTTGAGTGTGAGAGCGGCGTCGATAGAATTAAACAAGAGGGCCATGATGGCCCTATAAATGCTCACCAGGAAAAAAGGTCATTTGGAGACGAACATTGTTAAAATATTTCTACACAAGTCCAAGTAAAATCAAGTGACCCTAAGGTCAGGGCCAATTTTTACCCTAGGGCCATAATATGAACAAATTTGGAAGAGGTCTGCTAGACAATACTACATACAAAATATCTTAACTCTAGGCCTTGTGGTTTAGGAGAAGAAGATTTTTCAAATTTTCCTATATAAAATAGAATAAACCCCAGGGCAGGGCCAATTTTGACCCCGGTGGGCCATAATTTGAACAAACTTGGTAGAGGTCCACTAGATAATGCCACATACAAAATATCTAAGCTCTAGACCTTGCGGTTTCGGAGAAGAAGATTTTTAAAATTTTCCTATATAAGTCTATATAAATCAAGTGACCCCCGGGGCGGGGCCAATTTTGACCCTAGGGCAATAATTTGAACAAACTTGGTAGAGGTCCACTAGACTATGCTACACACCAAATATCAAAGCTCTAGGCACTGTAGTTTATGACAAGAAGATTTTTTTAATTTCCTATATAAGTCTATGTAAAATCAAGTGACCCCCGGGGCGGGGCCAATTTTGACCCTAGGGCAATAATTTGAACAAACTTGGTAGATGACCACTAGACAATGCCATATGTCAAATATCTTAGCTCTAGGCCTTGTGGTTTCGGAGAAGAAGATTTTTCAAATTTTCCTATATAAAATAGAATAAACCCCAGGGCAGGGCCAATTTTGACCCCGGGGCCATAATTTGAACAAACTTGCTAGAGGTCCGCTAGACAATGCCACATACAAAATATCTAAGCTCTAGGCCTTGCGGTTTCGGAATAGAAGATTTTTTTAATTTTCCTATATAAGTCTATATAAATCAAGTGACCCCCAGGGCGGGGCCAATTTTGACCCTAGGGCAATAATTTGAACAAACTTGGTAGAGGTCCACTACACACCAAATATCAAAGCTCTAGGCATTGTAGTTTTTGACAAGAAGATTTTTTTAATTTCCTATATAAGTCTATGTAAAATCAAGTTACCCCCGGGGCGGAGCCAATTTTGACCCCAGGGGAATAATTTGAACAAACTTTGTAGAGTTCCATTAGACAATGCTACATACCAAATATCTCAGCTCTAGGCCCTGTGGTTTCGGACAAGAAGATTTTTTAAGTTTTTTCTATTTGTTGCCATATAGTAACCAGAGTTTTTAATGAAATTTAATTTTTTGAACAATTTTGAAAGGGGACCACCCAAGGATCATTTCAGCAAAGTTTGGTTGCAATCAGAATAGTGGTGTAGGAGGAGATGTTGTTTTAAATAAAAGTTGACGCCGCTTCACGACGAACGACGCACGATGGCCGCAGGGCGATCACAAAAGCTCACCCTGAGCACATTCGTGCTCTGGTGAGCTAAAAAGATGTAATTGTGCATAGAAGCCAGAATTTATGACGCAAGTGCAATATTTGTTTGAAAAACCCAAAAAATATGTTCTGCTTTCGTTTAGAGCTTGTTATCTTCTATGTATGTATGTACATTGGTAGTCATAAGAGCGAACGTGGTGGGTGGGGTAATTTTTTCTAAACAAGCGTCTGTCGTTACAATTACTAAAATAAAACGACATAATATTGTATACTGGATCTATCACTGGAATGACACTGTACACAACTTGGACACAAGATATAACTGTTTAATTTTGGAGACATGTTTTAAAAGAATTTACCCTTAATTCCTATATAAACTAGAACCATGAGTGAAGGATAGACCCACACCAAATATTCAAAGATATCTTCAGTATACTTAAATCGATAGAAATAACAATAATCTGTGTGAATGTGCCATAAAATTCTGTGTCAAAAGTCAAATTTTTAATATTGAACTTAAAAATTTACTTTGCATGTTAATTTGACTACTGATAACCGATGTCAACGAACTTTAGCCACTCCGTGTACAACTACCGTCTGAACAGTGCTATTCTAAATCGTTCTTTACAATGGGTACCATGGGCTAACGAAAGTTGGTTTAAGTTTAACTTGTCAACGTTTCGGTGACATGTCATGTAAACTCAAATTATTTGAAAAGCGAATTTTCAAGAATAGGCGATTTTTACCATGACACCGGCAGTTATTCACCATTGCACCAGTTTCGTTTTCCAAACGGGTTTTAATGTGTGATTTTTCCACACACAACAAATTAAATATTCAGTTTTTGAAGGCTGGGCAAAATCAAAAGAGTATCGTCGTCACAAACAGTTTGACTAGGCCACGAGCGCTACCATCATGGGAACTAACGTCACCCTATTCCTCGCTACTTATATTTTCTATGGGCTTATCTACGATAATCGACGTGTTTCTGATTGTCTATGATATCGCGTGCAGTTAACATTCTTCTTCTTAGGTTTAAACATTCGGAATTACCGAATAAATTCATTATCTACGATAATCGACGTGTTTCTGATTGTCTATGATATTGCGTGCAGTTAACATTCTTCTTCTTAGGTTTGAACATTCGGAATTACCGAATAAATTCATTTAAAAAATCAGCTACGATATTATACTATCTCGGTATCGTAAAGAGAGCCGCATATATAATGGAGCAACACCACAGAATACAATTTTGTAGTGATAAAATCCGGGACACCGTACCGTTCCGGATTTTTTTAAAGATGTCGGCACGAGCCACAGGTGCCTGACGAATCTGGTCTGACAAGCCCCCAATATACACATAATAAATATGTATATTGGGGGCATGTCAGACCAGATTCGTCAGGCACCTGTGGCACGAGCAAGCGGTCGGAAGCAAAAAACAAATCAAAGGCCTGAAGGCCTGAAATGAGATGAATTTTGTGATGCAGGGATATCACTGAGTCGATACAAAGTTAAAACTGTATCAATAATTCTGAACGAAACAAGGATCTAGTTTATTTAATCAAATATTAAAGTTCAAGGATCATATGATATTGCCAGTTTAACCCTTTACTTCATAGCCCCCTAGTCAATATACATACTGTAACTTGGTACACTGTCTTCATGCGGGTTGTTGGGAAATGGTACTGTTTTGACACATGTCTACTTCATCACTGGTTATTATACTAAATATTAATCCCATCAAATTACAGTAAATATAAAAGTTATTCATACTTTAGTAACCTTATTTAAGGTGTAATTTTTGTAACTGTGGGATAAATATTAAAAGAAATCAAGGGTAACAAAAATTGCAAAAAAATCTGTAAGCTTATTTTAGCCTTTTCTGATTTTTTTTCTATTGACACCTAGTCATTTTATCACTTCATTGTAATGCTAAACTAGAACTGTCACAGAGGTAACTAATACCCCCGCCGCCGCTTTGACACTAAGAATGTGATAGTACACTATACGGCTAAGTTCAAGGGGACATAACTCTGCAATGAGTGGATCACAGGGTATGAAAATTATGTCTTGAACATCGACATTTAATAATGATAATATATATCAAGTTTCAATTCAATCTCTTGTAAAATGTGGAAGTAGTTTGCTCCAGAAAGTAAGAGTGTCATTGTACACTATATGGCTAAGTTCAAGGGCACAGAACTCTGTAATGAGTGAATCGCTGGGCATGAAAATTGTGTCTTGCACGAGTACACTTCATGGTGATAAAATATTTCAAGTTTCAATTCCATCCCTTGAAAAATGTGGAAGTACTTCGCTCCACAAACTAAGAGTGCCATTCTACACTATATGGCTAAGTTCAAGGGGACATAACTCTGGAATGTGTGAATCGCTGGAAATGAAAATTGTGTCTTGCACATCTTCACTTCATGGTGATAACATGTTTCAAGTTTCATAGCAACTGCTTAAAGAATGTTAAAGTAGTTCGCTCCACAAACTTTTGATATTTTAAGCTGACAGGCCGACCGACCAACCGACCGACAGAGTGACACCAATTAATATACCCCCTCCCAAACTTCGTTTGTGGGGGTATAATAATGGTTTATGAATTAAGCCAAATAGATTGTATTTAATGTATCTTACTTGCTATGCAAAAAATATCTGATGTTAGGCAAATATTTAGGGCAATATAATGTGTACAAACTGACACAAAGTCGGTGTTTTTCCTCATCCCTTTTCCATTTGCTATTTACTATGAGACATACAATAAAAAATCTTAAAGCAAGAATTGTTATTGCCAGCTCCTTGGGCTGTAAAAATCAATACTTTACACTCAAGATTAAATAAGTAAAGGTGAAACTTGGCTCGGTGCCAGTGATTGACCGTGCACATTCAGGAATTTATGTCCAGCAATCAAGGTCATCGTGACCCAGACGGAGTGTCTGATAAATGTGGCAAGTTCAAAGGACGTTTTTAAAACAATCAGAGGATGTGAAAGAGTACCAATGTACAAAACACTGTGACCTAGTTGATCATAATTTGGCATGTTAAATGTGGTGGACTATGTTTTTGACTGATCTTCAATTGCAAGACCACCCACGTAGATAAAATCTATGTTCAAATAATTAGCAGTGCTAGATAAAAAATATTGGAAGGGGGTCATAAAACACCAAGGTGACGCATTATTTTGATAATTATATACTGGAAGTGTTCTGCTGACTTAATTCCATTGATGTCTGCATCAATTAACACCGAATTCGTTATATATGTTTTTGTTTTTCACAAGCATTCGCGGCGAGTCTTTGTGATTTGAATATTATTTTACATCAAAGACGAGTAAAGCGGTCGTATGCATCAAATTTGTTTACGGATAAATATGGTGGCTGATTTATGCCATGTCGTATTTTCGCTTTTTCGCCACACCAAAGCGAAAATGCGAAAAAGCGAAAATACGACAAAGTCAACTTTGTCGTATCTTTGCATTGTTGCATTTTCGCATTGTCGTGGCGAAAAAGCGAAAATACGACAGATGAAGGGCGACAATACGACACCAAAGATGTGTCGTGTTTTCGCCTAATATCTGTCGTATCTTTGCTTTTTCGTGGCGAAAATGCAACAATGCGAAAACACAACAAAGTCGACTTTTTCGCATTGTTGCATTTTTGCTTTGTTGCATTTTCGCATTGTTGCGTTCCGGTTACGCATGCGCAGGTAGTTTACATAAACCTTATACAAGTTGGTGCGCATGCGCTTGTACAATCGGAACGCGAAAATGCAACAATGCGAAAATGCGAAAAAGTCGACTTTGTCGTGTTTTTGCATTGTTACATTTTCGCCACGAAAAAGCAAAGATACGACAGATGTAAGGCGAAAGCACGACACATTTTTGGTGTCGCATTGTCGCCCTTCATCTGTCGTATTTTCGCTTTTTCGCCACGACAATGCGAAAATGCAACAATGGAAAGATACCACAAAGTTGACTTTGTCGTATTTTCGCTTTTTCGCTTTGTTGTGGCGAAAAAGCGAAAATACGACATGGCATAAATCAGCCACCATAGATAAAGGATAATATTTACGTACGTTTCGACAAATCTCCTATCATAATTGATGTCAAAATGAACCGTGTGCTTGCCGACTTCTGTGTTCATGATATGTCGAGTGATCGGCGCATAATTCGTTTTGTGTTTACATGGTATTTACAACATTTACAGAATAATAGACGAAATATTTTTGTTCATGGAATATTGGAAATTATAATTTTTGGAATAAAAAATTGGCGATATTTCGAAGGGAAAGGTATCTGTTTAGGTTGAACAACGAATTGATTTGATTGGTAGAGTCATATATTGTTCTTCAATAAATAAGTCCCACCCACGACAAGATTAAATCCGATATGGAAATTTGTCACGCGTGTCAGCTGTAAAAACAATGCGGCACCATGAAACTCTAGGTGACATTAAAATTTGATAATAATTAGGGACCCATACTGTTAGCCAACTTAATCCCATTGATGACCGCATCAATTAGCACACATTTTTGTTAATTGAATGAACTTGTCATATATTTCTTTGGCATTGTTGTTGAAATATATGCATTGATTATCAATTTCCTTGCTTTTACTTTCAGCAGCTGAAAAACACGCTTTTTATTAAACCTTGTGTCAAAATGATACCAGGTACTTTTGACTTGACCTACAGTAGATTATACTAAGCGCAATAATTACGCAGTACGCTCTGTTAGCGAAAACAACAATGACCCAATGAAGTGTCCGATAGAGTGCTAGGGCAATAATTTGAACAAACTTGGTAGAGGTCCATTAGACAATGCTACATACCAAATATCTTAGCTCTAGGCCTTGTGGTTTCGGAGAAGATTTTTTAAATTTTCCTATATAAAATAGAATAAACCCCAGGGCACGGCTAATTTTGACCCCGGGGCCATAATTTGAACAAACTTGGTACAGGTCCACTAGACAATGCCACATACAAAATATCTAAGCTCTAGGCCTTGGGGTTTCGGAGAAGAAGATTTTTTAAATTTTCCTATATAACTCTATATAAATCAAGTGACCCCCGGGGCGGGGCCAATTTTGACCCTAGGGCAATAATTTGAACAAACTTGGTAGAGGTCCACTGGACAATGCTATATGCCAAATATCTTAGCTCTAGGCCTTGTGGTTTCGGAGAAGAAGATTTTTTAAATTTTCCTATATAAAATAGAATAAACCCCAGGGCAGGGCCAATTTTGACCCTAGGGCAATAATTTGAACAAACTTAGTAAAGGTCCACTAGATAATGCTACATACCAAATATCTTAGCTCTAGGCCTTGTGATTTTGGAGGAGAAGATTTTTTAAATTTTCCTATATAAGTCTATATAAATCAAGTGACCCCCGGGGCGGGGCCAATTTTGACCCTAGGGCAATTATTTGAACAAACTTGGTAGAGGTCCACTGGACAATGCTATATGCCAAATATACTAGCTCTAGGCCTTGTGGTTTCGGAGAAGATTTTTTAAATTTTCCTATATAAAATAGAATAAACCCCAGGGCAGGGCCAATTTTGACCCCGGGGCCATAATTTGAACAAACTTGGTAGAGGTCCACTAGACAATGCCACATACAAAATATCTAAGCTCTAGGCCTTGCGGTTTCGGAGAAGAAGATTTTTTTAATTTTCCTTTATAAGTCTATATAAATCAAGTGACCCCGGGTGGGGCCAATTTTGACCCTAGGGCAATAATTTGAACAAACTTGGTAGAGGTCCACTGGACAATGCTATATGCCAAATATACTAGCTCTAGGCCTTGTGGTTTCGGAGAAGATTTTTTAAATTTTCCTATATAAAATAGAATAAACCCCAGGGCAGGGCCAATTTTGACCCCGGGGCCATAATTTGAACAAACTTGGTAGAGGTCCACTAGACAATGCCACATACAAAATATCTAAGCTCTAGGCCTTGCGGTTTCGGAGAAGAAGATTTTTTAAATTTTCCTATATAAGTCTATATAAATCAAGTGACCCCGGGTGGGGCCAATTTTGACCCTAGGGCAATAATTTGAACAAACTTGGTAGAGGTCCACTGGACAATGCTATATGCCAAATATACTAGCTCTAGGCCTTGTGGTTTCGGAGAAGATTTTTTAAATTTTCCTATATAAAATAGAATAAACCCCAGGGCAGGGCCAATTTTGACCCCGGGGCCATAATTTGAACAAACTTGGTAGAGGTCCACTAGACAATGCCACATACAAAATATCTAAGCTCTAGGCCTTGCGGTTTCGGAGAAGAAGATTTTTTAAATTTTCCTTTATAAGTCTATATAAATCAAGTGACCCCCGGGGCGGGGCCAATTTTGACCCTAGGGCAATAATTTGAACAAACTTGGTAGAGGTCCACTAGACTATGCTACACACCAAATATCAACGCTCTAGGCATTGTAGTTTTTGACAAGAAGATTTTTTAAATTTCCTATATAAGTCTATGTAAAATCAAGTTACCCCCGGGGCGGAGCCAATTTTGACCCGAGGGAAATAATTTGATCAATCTTTGTAAAGTTCCATTAGACAATGCTACATGCCAAATATCTCAGCTCTAGGCCCTGTGGTTTCGGACAAGAAGATTTTTTAAGTTTGTTGCCATAGCAACCAGAATTTTTAATGAAATTTAATTTTTTGAACAACTTTGAAAGGGGACCACCCAAGGATCATTCCAGCCAAGTTTGGTTGCAATCGGCATAGCGGTGTAGGAGGAGATGTTGTTTTAAGTAAACATGGACGCCACGTATTCGTAACGACGCACGACGCACGATGGACGCAGGGCGATCACAAAAGCTCACCCTGAGCACATTCGTGCTCTGGTGAGCTAAAAACCGATATAGTAACAGCTTCTATGGTATTTGCTTGGTGCAGTGTGTGGATGAGTGTTTGAAATGCGTGCAGTATCGCTCTGTTAGCATAGCGAGTAACGAAAAAGACCGAAAAAATGTAGTACGAAGCGCTCCCTAAGATTACTATTGAGAGCAGTGCAGTATTGAAATTCATAGTCTGCGTGATCGCTATATGAGAAGAATTTACAAGTAAATTCATCTCATAAAAATAATATTATTTTTCTAATTTTGATAAAAAGCAAGCGGCAAATCCGATGAACAAGTTATCAAATTGGTGTGGCCTAAACGGTTTATTTGGCTTCGACGGAGATTTGTCAGAGATTTTCTTATTTAACAGAACTTTACTAATGTAGTAAAGGCTAGTTTTATTATTCATTCTGAATTGCATGTCCTCTATCGTTCAGTATTTATCCAAAAACAATATAATTATTTCGACCAACTTTGCTGGGAACTGATATGACACCCTCGTACATTTTTTCGATATTTTAATATGAAGTCCTCCAACCGACACCACGAAACTTTGAACAATTATCAGTCAGAATGTAAACAACACATATGCAAAATATAAATGTGTCGGGTGTGGGACTTCATATTTACATTTCCAGTTATTCGAACGGTACTAGGCGAGGATGACGGATCATAGTGTGTAGTATGGTACTTTCATATTCGATTATTGTTATACCAAGGTGTTTTCTAGCCGTATTTTTTAGTGTAATTGCGAAAATAGATGTTGAAAATTTAATTGCCAGTTAATTTTGAACGGCAGAGACCTTTTTACGATTTTTTTCCTTTCGATATTTGATGAAAATATCAGTGATTAACTATGTAGGAGGGCACACTAATTAGGTCATATTACAAAAACCTTTAGCCTCACATAAATGATTTCTTCACACATTCTTGATATATGTATGTTATTTTTTCTACTGTATAAATTTTGTCAAAATAATTCGTATATCATCGATATAAACACGAAACACCGCTATGTTATGCCCAGTCACGTTACTTCCACGTTTCCATAGTAACCATGGAATAAAAATATCTTGTCACTTTAGTCAACATGCACAATCATATACACTTGATAAAAAGAACATTGAGGCCATGGAACAGAAATTTTGAGGTTTTTCCATTTTTATTTTTTTTAAAAGTGTCGTTGCTATGGCAACAATACTCATTTCGGAAAAATTTGAAAACATGTTTTTGATGAAGAAACATCCAATATATTATACTGTCAAAATATCAAGGAAATCTGGCACTGGGCCATTTTAGGCCCTAAGTGAACCTAGGGCAACGGTGGGAGTATTCGACCAGCTGTAGTATTCGACCAGATTAAAAATTCCCCGCTGGGTGCCTCATACCACAACAGCCAATCAGAATTTTTGTTGTGTATTCGCCGAGTTTGCGCATTCGATCGACCTTTTCCTTCTAGGTCACCTTCTAGGTCAACAGAAAATGTCCACATTTTTGTGTCAAAGACCCTCATAGATCAGCTATTCTGCTATAGTAGTATTGATTATAATAATATTTCAGAAACAAAAGTCAAAGCCAAGATTCCCATATAAGGCCTCTTACTCAAGAGAAGATGTAGTCAAAGCTATACATGCTGTGTCTACGAATCGTCTTTCTATAAATAAAGCAGCTGACCAATTCAAAATTCCTAGGACAACTCTGAAAGATAAATTATCAGGCCGAACTCCGGTTAACAGTTCACAAGGCCCAAATCCTGCCCTCACTAAAGATGAGGAGAATGACATAGCCATGTGGGCTGTTAGTATGTGTAAAATTGGTTATGGCAGGACTAAAGATCAGATATTGGAAGTTGTTACCAAGTTATTGCTTAAACACCCACGCCCAACCTTATTTGTAAACAACAAACCTGGACGGGAATGGTGGGAAGCTTTTTTGAAACGAAATCCTACTTTAGCCCTACGCATGCCTGAAAACTTATCAAAAGCGAGACGCAGGAAGCAATTTTTAAGTGGTTTAGAGACCTCAAAGAATATGTAATCAATGAGGAGAAATGTCCTGACCTCCTAGAGGACCCGGGTAGAATGTACAACGCAGATGAGGCAGGATTCCCATTGAACCCTAAATCTGAGGGAAGAGTTCTGGCAACTGTTGGTGCCAAGGATGTTTATGCAATTTCAAGTTCTGACAGAACTCAAATCACAGTTTTAGCATGTGGTAATGCTGCCGGTATGTGTATTCCGCCCATGGAAATATTCCCAGGGGAAAGGTTCAAGTACAACCCTTTACATGAATGTGTCCCCAATACCTACCTTGGGAGGTCCAAAAATGGATGGATGGACACCGAAGTGTTTTATATGTGGAAAGCCAACCATTTTGTGAATTCTATTCCGCCAGTAAGGCCTGTATTATTATTTGTTGATGGGCACTCGACCCACATTGATGGTCAGACTACAAAATTCTGCAAAGATAACGGCATAATGCTGTATTGCCTCCCGGCTCATGCAAGCCACATCATACAGCCATTGGATGTGGCATTCTTTCGACCTCTGAAACTGAACTGGGCAAAGGCCGTTAAGAGATATAAAGATGGCAACCCTGGCCAGTGTGTCACCAAGATGGTTTTCTCCCAGGTTTTTAAGGAGGCCTGGGCTTCTTCAAACAGGCCTGAATCTCTTATAAATGGCTTTCGGGAAAGTGGACTCTATCCGTTGAACCCATTGGCGATTAATAAAGGTAAGTTTGCACCAAGTGCTTTATTCACCGAGCCTCCTATGGCATCAACCTCATCAAAATCTGCTGGTGAAGATCAACTAGAACCAGGTGCTGCTGGTGAAGCACAGACACTCACCAGTGAACCTGAAACTCCTGAAGCAATTCCTGTAGCGTCAACCTCTACGAGTTCTGTTGATAAAGATCAACTGGAGCCATGTGCTTCTGGGGATGCGCAGACACCCACCAGTGAACCTGAAACACCTGAAACCACCACTGTTCCTATTTCAGCAACAGCTGTGTCAAGTCTATCATTAATTGCCACAGTCGCAGACACACCTCCCACAACATCTAGCTCTGCCAGTGTCTCTTTTAATCATAAAATTTCTCCATTGTTTGATGGCATTATATCCTATCCAAAAATCATTTCTGCTAAGCCTAGAAAGCGCCCTGAAATTCCAAAGGCATTAACATCAAAACAAATGTCTCTGTACTTACAAGCCAAATCTAATGATAAGCTGGAAAAAGAATCAAAAAAACAAAAACGTAAAGAAGAACGAATGGTCAAACGTCAATTAAAACTTGAAAATGAGTCAATTAAGAAATCTAAAAAAAAGAAAAGATGCAACACATTTTGTGGTACATGTAAGGAAGAATATGATGAAAAAAACTCGATGGAATGGGTTGGATGTGATGGATCATGTAATAGCTGGTTCCACATCAAGTGCACAGACATTGATGTTGATTTTGAAAATTCTAGTCCAATGGAAATTCAGGAAGAGGTCTCAGAAATCGAGTGGTTTTGTCAGCGATGTCTGAAAACTTGAATTGGAACTCAGGCCTAAATTAAAATTAAGTTTGTTTGCCCTTTACCGACCGACCCGAAAAAATCCCGCCGACCCAAAAAATTTTATGGCAAAATCTTTGAGAACTTTTTTTTTATTTGCACTTTTGAGTTGCATTCCGGTTTCCTCTTCCCGATCATTGGTAAAGTATATAATAAATGGTTACAGCGATAAGTTTTTACCCTAATTATGCGATATTCTCGCATTATTTTCCAAGAAATCGCGTAACTTCCCACCAGTATGGCGAAAAAAAAACGCAGACGTAATCATTCTCCATTTCTGCATCGTCCGTGGAATTGAATAAAGTTCGTACCATACCGTACGGTCCGTATCGTATTTTCCGAAAATTGCTGGACAGTCACATGTTTTGATAGTACTTACTGAGTTTTATGTTATCTAACATAATGTTTAATTAAGCATTATGAACAACAAAGTATCAAAGACTCGTTATTTTTCAAGAACGATCGTTATACAATACACTTATATTTTCATGAAGTATACGAATTTCGGATGACAAACTTTTAGGATAACAAACCATACGTCGTCATTAGAATCATAATGGGTATTCAGTGATAATCTGTTATAATTGTGTATCCTATCTTTGATATTTAATCATGTGACATGCATTCAGGATGAAATCCCCATTTGCCAGAACACAGAAGAAATTGTAGTTTTTAGTTACTGTCTATTAATTATGTGATAGAGATTTAATTGTCTCCTTTCCTACCATACAACACTACTCAAAAGTAATTGATAAGTTGATGAGAGTGTACAGATTTGTTTCTAGGACAAAATCTGAGCAACAAATTTAATTGTGATTAAAACTGGCGGCCTAGGTAGATCAAAAACAGTTTGATACTAAATCATGTGAGTCGTTAACTGGTAGAAAAATATGATAATTCTATACCCTTGTAAAAATCATATTTTGTTTAGTTCTCACTTAAATAAATTTCAATTAGACTATATATTATGCAGACAAAGGAATGGTATCTGACATAATAAAGAAAATTCAGTCCGTACAAACTTTATTATTACATTCATCATAAAAACTGATTGTTTGATTATAGATATTATCACACTTGTTTTCCCATGTGAAATCTCATATAACATTTCATAGGTTTTGGGCAATGGGGATTTTTCTTTCATATGTTTGGGCAGCAAATATTATCCCTGTGGTTATATGGTAGCAGAATACATAAGATGACTATATAATGCTACTAGATAGAAGTGGAATTTCATGCTAGGTAAAGGTCAAATTCAGAAATAAAATAAAATATTTTTCCTACCTACCGACCCTCTTCTAAAATTCAGGCAGGGCCCTAGCTGCACTTTAGGGGAAGGGGCCCGGGGCCCTCAGGTAGGGGAATTTCGCGTCATTTTGATAGAAAAGGGGAATTTCAGGGAATTTTTTTCAACTGCTTTATAACCCTGCAATAAGCATTTTAAGCTTAAAATGGCTGTATTTAGATATATTAAATATACAATTAATCAAAGAATGATAACAGTTAACTTAATATCAACCATTTATTATGGCATTTAAGCAAAAAAAAAAAAAAAAAAAGTTTTTTTTTTTTTTAGGGGAATTTTTATCAAAAATAGGGGAAAAAAGTATATGTTTCTAGGAGGGGAATAGGCCGAATTTCGGCCCCAAAAAACGTCAAATGAGGGCCCTGTCAGGGTCGGTAAAGGGCAAACAAACATATTTTTAATTTAGGCCTCAGCTATTACATGATCCATACATGCTTCTACAAACAATTTTAAACAAGTTACTACCGTGTTTAAAATCGTACAAGCAGTCAAACAGTATTCCAACAGTTTTTAACTATATTCTCTAGTTTAATATACCAATAACAAAACTCAAATCAAGTACAGAATATGAATATTGATTATTTAAATGTTTTGTTTTGATATTTTGGCTAGGTAAGTATTTTTTTTTTTTGTCATTTTAGACGCTGTCGAAATTGTTAAGGGAGCGAGAAATATCCGCTAACCTGGAGTTTAATAAGATGGAAAAATTACTTAGAGAAAAACTTATGAATTTATACTTTAGAGAAGCTCTCTTTGACCATGGAATGGTGACAGACATTTGTCTATATCTTATCAATTTAATTGAGAATCCACATTGTCTAAGAGATATATTTCATTGTTATAGTATTATTATGACA
Organism: Lutraria lutraria; assembly: GCA_964023205.1. Classification (NCBI taxonomy): domain Eukaryota; kingdom Metazoa; phylum Mollusca; class Bivalvia; order Venerida; family Mactridae; genus Lutraria; species Lutraria lutraria. The sequence continues at coordinate 2,217,061 of OZ026844.1, read as the reverse complement.
GATGATATTTAATGTAGGAGCATTGTGTTACTGGCAAGCATGTATTGTAGGAAGTTTAGTAACAATGAAGTTTTATTGAAAATGATTGACGAAGTTAAAATGTTTACACGTTAAGTGTTTTAGTACTGTTTTTGTTAGTTGATGAGTTAAATGTTGCCTCTTAAAATTGTCATAATGCAATAATATCTACATGTTTCATAACCTAAAATTCAGATAGCATTGTCACCATATTCTCCATAATTATACTGTCTTAGATATTTGAATTGAAACAAATTCCAATGATACCACTGATAATCATAATTGTGGAAATACTGTAGATCTTATGTTAAATAATGTTTACTTGTTAAAGTTGCTTCAATGTGAAACATTATGCAAATGGTTGATTTAAAAGTGTTAATGTGTTAAAGGAGATGATATTTTAAAGTTTTATCCTGTTCATGTCAGTGCTTATGTGTATTTTTTAAAAATTCAATTAGGTGGTCGAATACTAATGCAAGTGGTCGAATAATACATAACACCCCTGTGCGCCCCAAAGAACTATTCCATAAATCAAGCGTCTGCAAACCGGGAACATGTTTACATCCGGTGATTCACGAGGGTCTGTTTAAGCAATACAAGGCGCATTTTACCGATAATGATGCTTACAATAAGAATTATGGACATTTAAATGGTAACTGGTCGAATACTCCCCCCGTTGCCCTACCCCTTTATCATCATCAAAGACCCTTCAACTAAAATTTCACATTTTCAGGAAGTTTATTATTTAAACTATAGTTTTTTTAAATATATCAATTCTGACAGATAGTTTTATTACACCCATGTTTATACAACCTATTTATGCCATTTTTTAAGAAAAATATCAACTAGCTGGTACCAAATTTTTCATACCAATTACATTCTAATGGGTATAGCTAAAAATTAACTTAGAAAATACAAGAACAATGATATTATTTCCAGCAGTGCACATGGTCAAATGTTTAAACTATCAGAAAATGCATAATTTATATACATAAGTTATTTGGTTTTGAATTTTATCCCCTGTATGTTTATTTCCGCGGTGACCCTATCATTTGATTGGTCAGTAGGCGGTAATAAGGTCATCAAGCAAAAATCAATATGGACGTCAGTGCGTCAAGAAATGCGATCAGGTGATGTATTATTTTATTGTTATTGAGAGTATTTTTATGTCTTTTTGACAAGAAGAATTGCTTATGAGGATTAAATGATTGTATGATTGCAGACTTGTACTGTCGTGCATTTTAACAGAGTTAGGTAGGCGGTAATAGGGACAGCCTTTATTCTTGCTACAGAATTTACAAAATGATGTCATGCGTGATATTTTAAGTTGCCAATCTCTGTTATCTGTCTCTGATTTGATAGTCAATATTTCTTCTGTTGGTAGAGAAACATCGAGTTAAAGCTTTAGGTGTTTGAAAACCGGTGCGTCCACGATATTAGTACCGCGGTATTAGAAAACTCCATCCTACTGTACAAGGACACAAATATCGCGAATTCGCGAAAACATATGACCTGCACATAACTAGCTGTTACAATACAAATAAAAAAATTAACATTTACATTTCATCGTTAAATACATCACATCTTATAAACAAGAATCAACACTTACGTGGTATTAGTTAATAAACAGGAGAAAACTACATCAACACGTGAAGAACTTCCCGCTTGTGAACTGGTTCCCGTTCTGCGTTGCAAAGCACCAAACATTATCAAGGGGAAACCATGATCTCTACAAGGGAGACAAATCTGAATGACTAAAATCAAAGCACTGAAAGTTCCTGACACAATGTACTCACCGTCTAGAACATCGGTTATCTTAGCTGGAAAAAAACAACAAGTAAAATGTATCTACTGACAAATTATCCCAGAAATTTCAATCAATATTTAGTTTAATAAGGCACTGAAAAAAAGACTTCGTATGACTTTAAGTAATCTTTAGTTCTGTTGACAGTGCTGTAGTTGTGGCCATGGCAGTTGAGATCATTCAGCATAATGATGTTACACTGTGTCTATATCATGAGTGGATTCTGGTAACAAAGCAGGCTCCATAACGTTGAACTTTCTCAACTGTTGTGATATGTTGCTTTAAGTATAAGGGTCCCAGAATTTGTATGTACTCACTCCGTTCTATAGTCTATAGCTTGGGCTAGTTAGATATTTAAATGATAAAAAAACAGCAATAAAAAATAAAACACTGACTAAACGTCATTTGGAGCAAAATGGATGTTACATCAAACGTCTGTTCTAAAAATTTTAAGTAGTGAACTTTTGCGAACAAACAAGTTTACCTGTTATTTTCTATACAAAAATTTGCATGTATCTCCTTTGAATGTGTTTTTAAATCAAGAAAACTGGTGCAATCAAAAGTTATAAACCGTCGTAATGGTATCACATATTATGAAACACCCTGTACTTGTGTTCCAAGTCTGTAGTAATTTACTGCCATACAATAGTATTTATGAGACCATATCCTGTTTTATTCTAATCTACCATTATTGGACGAATCCTTATGATATACAACCAGAGATGTATAATACAATATACGTCTCTGATATAACCATACGATAATTAACTGTCATGATTATGTAACTTACTAGTTTTATTACCCTGACATTTGTTTAAACTATTTGAAATTTGTTTTATAGGAAACAATTCTTGTTCTATTTGGTGATACATTCTAGCCTAGATCACAATACATGAATTTTTTTACTCTCTATGTTGACACTGAAACATATATTGTTATAAAGTACAAATAAATGTAAACCAATGTAATGGAACCTGAACTTATATGGACTTGCACAGCAACATAGAAAGGTAACTACAGTGAAACTTGTCAACAAAGGCCACACCTCAGGAAATACATTAAGTGGCTTTAATTGACAGGTAGTCTTTATTCGGAGGTCATTTTGTTCTAAATAATCAATAATTTTTTTAAGAATGGTCTTTATTCAGAGGTGACTGCTAGCACAGGTTTGACAGTATTTTAACAATTGAATGGCTGATGTAGGAAAGCAGAGTAGTTAGGTCTGCATCAAAATTATTGCACGCCAAGCAAGTGACTGCTATGGAAAGATTAACTATCATTCAGTTTCCTAAATTCAGATTTATGGAATATTTGATTTCATGGCACTTTTTCATTCGATTTCAAGTTCAATAATTTACACCATGTAGCTAGTGATGGTTTGTCTCGACATGTGTTTGAATTAAAACACATTGATTAAAGCTAGGTACATGGTGTAAATTATTGAACAATGACTCTCCCAGGGTTTTTTGTCTGTGTTTTTTGCATTGTTTCAATTTCAGAAAGTAATGTATGTGAATGGCCAATATGTCAGAGAAACTAGATTTTGGTATTCAGAAATACTGTCTGTATATACATCCTTAAATGTACTAATTGATAATGAAATTCTGATTTTATACATTTTTATAGTGCTTCGCTTATATGAAAATGAATTAAATGCATACTAAGAAATCATCAAGCACAGATAAGCAACACAGAACTATTGAAAAAAAACTTTTATTTATCACAGCTTTAGACAGATACATGTGTACACAATACTGTAGAATTTTATACATGGGGTAAATATAGAATCTTATTTAATTCAAAATGTGTTCATAAAACTGAATTAAAAGATTACTTTATACACTAATAATAATAAATTTTCAATAAATATTTTCTATTCCACTGGACGGATAGATTTAAAGTACAACACATAATCTAAATTGATTAAGTCATACGCATTATTTTAAGTGCTTTTTGTGATAACCAGTACAAAAAATACACAACTTGCATATTTACAAATAATAACAAATTCAAAACATGAAATATACGTAATAAAATAATATGGACGGTATTTATTATCCAACAGCAAACAATGAATGTATAAATTAATATAACAATAAAAATAGAGAAGTTTTAGACACTAGTATCACTACATATCTCACTGGAATGTCTGGTATAAAATATCACAACAGTCTTTACATTAAAATCTTAATACTTTTACTTTGTAGTATCTGAAGAAAAAAAAGTTGGCCCAACTTAATAGTTCATGAATGATTCACAGAAAATCACTTCAGAAATAGCTTTTCTATCTGTTTGCTTCTAGTAAATGCAAGATCAAACTGATGAAAAATTGTGGGAAAAATCACATTCAAGTTTTCATAACAGCGATTAACACACAAACATAAAGTAAAATTATTTTGTCATTAAAGATTTTATAAATTCTTCTTCCTTGTAATATTTGCTTCATTTTCTTTGTTTGCACGTTTTGTTAATAAGTGTTTAAAAAGCATCTTCAAACTTAATCTTCTAACTGACACAACATAGCACAGCCTCGTTTGATCCAATGATCTATAGGCTTATCAGTGTTTAACAACATGGCCACCACAAAGTTGGTAGAATGACCAGTAGTGGACAACACTCCCTTTCTCTCACCAGTTTTGTAAACTGGACAGCGATATCGCTTATCTGACTCATCAATATTTTCCCTCTTATTCGGCTTTAACCAGATCGTTGGAACGGAATCATTCAAAATCTTTGGAAGTTGTTCTCCCAAGCACATCCTGAAATAATCATAGAAGATTATCAGTTGACAGATAAAAAACAATACATGATATATAACAAGAGAGTCATGAGTGGTGCCAACGCTTGTCTTTTCACCATCTCAGTGAGACATATCCACCTATGAAGTTTCATGTTGCTACCTCTTATAGTTTCTGAGTTATGAGCTACATTTTGCACACCTTTATGGAGACACTGCAGTGATCACAATAGTTCCACTTTTTCTTTGAAACAGACAAGCTAAAAACAATACCACAAATCTATCATGATACCACATAGATAAGAAGATTAAGATTTTATGAACGTAATGTACAACTTTGGAACCCTATGATAATTCAGTTAAAATGAAATACTTTTACATGCAAATGATATCAGATAACTTAAGATAGAGGTAGCTGCATCTTAAGGAAAATAATTCTAAGGTTTGTTGATGGAATATTTAAACCAAGAGTCAATAAAGTTACAACATAATGAGAGTTGAACAAGTGATGACATCCTGTCTAAATATTATAGTATCTTATAAAATAGTAACATACTTGTGTTTGTCCCATCTTGCACCATCAAGGAATAAGCCAAACACATAAGCTCCATCCTCGGGAGCTGTGTCATACTTGTCACCCTTCTGTACTTCAAAATCAAATGCCAGCGTATCAATGGGAATAGTAAACTTTCTGGCATAATTCTGCATCACGCCAGTCAAGAAAGCTTGTGTGAAAAAGAATCCAGATATCCAGAAAGATGGGGGTTTTCCATTGTCATACCAAGTCTGAAAAGTGTAACAGTAAGAATGTAATGATCAACTATTCAACACTTACTCCTAGAATATGATAAACAGTTCAATGTCTTCATGAAAATATAGATGAGAAACTAAAATTAGCATCTAAATGAATAAATTCATATCATATTAAACAGTTTACACCAAAAGCTTTTGTTTTAACTACAAAAAATACTACAAAATGCTGTAAGTGGTTTCCATGGATATTGGTAACTTGGCCCTTGATCTTTTATAATTGACCTTTATTGTTACAGATTTAGAATAAACAAGTAAGCCACAATTTATAAGATGATAACTTAGCCATGAACTGATAATCCAAATAAAACAATGAACAAGACCTGTAAGAACTTGAGTCTTTCTAATAGATCTGTGACGTAACTTCCGAGTGGTTTCAGTGATGGATAGGATCTCTTGGCCCACATTGCTGGTAATTTACCAATTAAGAGACTTCCAGACAACTGTTCAAGTTCCGCTGACATCACAACAAGACCTTTAATTGCCTTCTGTATATTTACCAAACTTGATCTTACAATGGATGTCAATCTAGAATATAAGAATAGTTTTTATCTATACAGGGTAGACAGCAGACATATACAGTGCAACCTCTCCAAAGCAACATCCTTCAGGAGCAGTCAAGTTATGTTGTTGTTGAGAGGTCATTGCTCTAGAGAGGTAGAATTAATAGTTAAATCTAGCATTGGGAAAGAATCATGCTGGTATTAAAGGGAGGTTGTTGTTCAAGAGAGCCGCTCTGGAGAGGTCTGTACTGTATTAGCAAATTACAGATTTGTAATCTACACGCATTAACAACATATTAGAATAAGTTGTATAACGACATTCCTTAAACAATAAGTGTTGAGTGTGTACGGACTTATGGAAACATTTGTGATACACTAAGATTATACAGAAATGGCTTCCCATCTCCCACGTCTGCTGTAACATACACAAAATAGTATAATACCTGTTGAATCTTTCCATTTCTTGTACAAGTACTGTATTCATACTTTCATTATAGTCCACTGGATATTTCTTTGTGGCTTCCTCAATATCAAAATCCTTAGGAAGCTACAAGAGAGAAAACATAGAGTTCTAATTGTTTCTATAATTGAGTTATTATAAAAATGATACTAATACGAATGGAAGATACATTATAATGAACATTGTGATTTATTCGGTTGCTTTGCTATGATTTCTAATTTTATCCACAAGTTATTGCCAAGCTACCCCATATAATACAGAGGTGGCTGACAATTTAACATAGGTTGTAATATCTTTAGTCAAATTTGTCACGGACAGTGTGAGCTTCGCCCAGGATTTGAACTCACAACCTCTTGATCAGTAGACCAGTGCTCTTACCAGTGAGCTAACTGGGCAGGCATTATGATTTCTTAACGAATGTTGTCCAAATGTTACACATATCTAAAATAGAAGTTGAGATTCCAAGCGAAGTTTGAGAGGGTATAAAAATCATTCCTGTATGTATACCTTAGACAGAATGTCACCCGAGATGGTATTTAATTGTGTATCTGTATCACTAGATCCTCCTCCTCCTGAGCGACCCTGAGTAAGTAACACTGAGTCAAACAGAAGCTTGGTCTCCTGAAGTTCCTTAGAGATGTCCGTGTTCTCGTGCATACCAAAGATTTCTGGGAGCTGATTCTGTGGAAGGTTCTGTGAAGAAATTGAAGTTTTAACAATCAAACAAAATAATCAACTTTAATAATGCTTTCATTTATACAGTGCAACCTCTCCAAAACAACACACTTTGGAAGTAGCAAAATTATGTTGTTGTTGAGAGGTTATTGCTCTAGAGAGGTTAAAATAAAGTTAAATCATGCAGTGGGAAAAATCATGCTTTTGTTTATGGATGTTGTGCAAGAGAGGGCTGCTCTGGAGAGATTGTACTGAATATTACCATAGTAAGCTTAAAAATCATGAAGCTGAAACAATAGATTAAAGTGCTATATAACAAAAATGTATTGTTCATTTCAATCTTATTGCATAGGAATGATTTCTACTTGGGATAGGACCGAATGTTCAAATATCCTTTTTTTTGGCCGATTTATTCAAACACAAAAAAAAAGAATTTATTTGTTTGAAAAACAAAAAGAATTGTAAGAAAGAAATTTTGCCACAAAATTAAATTCAATAATTTTTCTTGAAATCCAAGAACTGTATAATACATTAATTAGCACCTTTATGTTTGGCTCCTATGCTTCTTTTCATAATTGACAAGGAGTGCAGTATTTAAAATACAACAATTCGACAATAATAAGTCAATCAGCATTTGAACTATTTTAATTGATTTGTGGCATTCAAAATATTGATGTTTGATTGTATTCCATATCAGGAAATTGATTGTCACAAGACACAGCATACCTTGATAAATTCCAGATAATCTTCATATTTGCCTTTAGGTGGACAGTAGTATAGACCGCTTGGTGAAAATTTGTATTTAGGATCATTACAAATATGTGGAGTATAGTAGTCTGACAACATTGTACGTAAACAACGTCGATCCCAGTCATCAGTTACTCTGCCTCCGTAGTTGCATTCACCAGTCATATATGTTATAGCATCAAATGGTACATCCTCATATTCATTAATAAACATCTGGAAAAAAAAGAAATAAAAAAGTAGTTTACAGATGCAAAACAAAAGAAACGACATCACACACACAAAGACAATTTGTATTATGAGTCGGAGAAGGCCATTATTACTCTCCATTCCAGGAAAATTACAAGACACGGCATTCGAGATGTCATTTTATTTGGATATATACAGTCAAATCTGTGTTAGTGACCCACAAATAAAGCCACTTGTCCATAAAGGCCACATTGTTTTCCCCAAGGGTGGCCTTTATTCACAGGATTGACTGCACATATGTATTCATGAGGTTATATAACAATATACATAGAGTTGTCTAACTTAACATGTGGTTATTTTCTAAAATATCTGGAGTTGTCTAACTTGACATGAAGTTATTTAACAACCAGAGTTGTCTAACTTGGCGCAAGTATATCATAACAATATACCTGATGTTGTCTATCTTGACATGAAGTTATTTACCTGGAGTTGTCTGACTGAGATACGTAGATCAGATTCATTGAAGCCATAGGCAATGTTCCAACCTAGAGCACCAAACTTCCTTCTCTCTTGAACCAAACCGTGGAAGAAACACAAACCAAACAACAGCTTCTCAAAGTTCTGTAACATATTGAGAACATAACACATTTTAGCTCAACTTAAATTTAATATGTGGCTGACTACATTAGCATTTATATCACATCAAACAGTACCTAATGGCACTTAAACAGGATTTCATTCAATGATATCATGAATCGTATAAAAAGTCAACACAATCTGTTTTTTCATCTAAAATCAAAATGTGTCAGACAATAACATGATCACACCACACAAAAATGAAGTCAAACATATGTCAAAAGAAAGTTAGAACTTTTTAATATCCTTCAGTTTGTAACACATTTAAGCCATAACATTTGTACTTACAGACTCTTTTCCAGGACATCCAGAGAAGAATTCAGTATCAGAAATTGGATCATTTAGATATGACTGTAGTAAGTTCTGACGGAGACCTGTTGGGGGTTCATTCGTCATCTTAACACCATTTTGTAATACAGTCACAGGGAACTAGAAAAATAGCAAAACCTAAATAAAACACCCAAATTAATAACAAGATTTTACAAAAATTAAGTAATTTAATATTGAGCAATTAATTAGTATCATATAAATTCATGAGTATAATCATTTTTGTGATAGCTGCAGACACAAATTCCAACACTTATTTGACAGAAGTGTAATACCTGATAATGTAGATCACATTACAAAATATACAGTTATCATCCATAGTGAAGCATACTTGGTATGTTTTTGTTTGTTTGTTTATTTATATTGGGTTTTAGGCCCCTTTTCAACAGTCAGAGTCATATGAGGTGGACAGTACATGGTCGGTAGTGGGGCTTGAACCCGCGACCCTTTATCAGTGAGAGGTTACAGTGAACTTGCCATCCAGTATATCATATTTACCTTAGCAGATGGATAACTTGTCAGCCACAGTCTGAACTCAGAGTGACAAGTATCTGTCGTGAAATCCTCACAAAGTTTCTCAAGTGGTGTCATCCAGGATACAGCAAGATGACAGTTCTGTAACATGACCCAGGTACCTTCCTGTCTGGCCTTCTCTATCATACGAGATGCAATTGGACCCTGAAAGTCAAAGACAAAGAATAGAAATCAACAGTAGTAAAGTTGTAACACAAACAGATCTGAATGAAAACTGTAATAAAAATTCATACAAACAATTACTTAGAAATAAGACTGCATTAAAAGTATTTGAAATTTAACAGCACTGTGCACAGTTGAATGGCTGAAATAAAATTAGAAAGCAATGTAAGTTTTATTGTGGCTTTTTACTCATTAGTAAAGTTGGCCTTACCTGTCCTTGACCCAATGAAATGGAATTGAATCTATCACCACTGAACCCTTTGTCTTCAGCAAACTTGAGAAGGGCCATAGTAGGGTCAGCACCAGGGGACAAGACAAAGATCAGAGGTGCTGTACAGTTGGAATCTGCATATGATTTAGCTAAATCAAATGGTGGAGGCTCAATAAACTTCTTACCAAGTTTGCTCGTGACAAACAAGGTGATTGCAGCATTGACCTGAAGAGTTAGAAATAAATGTAAGCATGAATTAAGTACATAAAACTAGTGAAGTCAAGTGTAAATGTTATAATTCTAATGTTTTAAATGTGAAGTTTGATCTACCCGATGTTGTACTGTGATGCATTTATAATTGTATATTCAGTGTTATTTTAGTCTTTTATTAGCTTAAGTATCTAATAAAACATGCATATGATGGATTAATATTAAATTTTTACAAAAAAAATCTGAATATTGTACAGATGTCATTTTACCAGACATGGTTAGCACAAAGAACAATTTGTTAAATTTCTGGTAAAGGATCTATCTAAGTTACAAACTTTGTCAGGTCTGACGACACGAAGTATGATCATCTTCTGAAAGTCATCGAGTTCTTTATTAAAAGGGGCAGGTAACTCTTCATTATGAGGCTCCTTAGAATTATAATAGTCTGCCCATTGTTGTAAATTCTTCACAAAAGATTCTCTGTAATGTAAACAATATTCAGAAATAAAACATGCACTAAAATAACTTATAACACAGCAAGAGTACCGCAAGTGGTGCCAATGCTCATCTGTTCACCTGTGAAGTATCATGTTGTAACCTTTAGTTTTTGAATTATGAGCTACAGTAAAGTCTCTGCATGGATGCAGACAAGGTAGTGATCACAATAGCTCCAATTTTTCTTTGAAAACAGTCAAGCTAAAAAGAAGGAGTAATGCAGTACATGAAACACTGGGTTATATGAAACTTGATAAGTTACATCACTAATTAATCTAAATACACATAAAAAGTGCAATAAACAAGTATGACTTAGTTAATCTATTTGCTCATTTTAATCTTTCTGAAGATCCCTTATTTATCATGTAAGTATTTTATAAATGAATCATTCACACACTTGAACATATAGATCATCTAGCCAAAATTTACCCCTGTGATTTTCTAAATACAAACATCTGAATCATGCTACACACGACAACACATTGTCTTATTTCTGGAAACAGAAGCACACTGACGCACATGCATAAACAGGAGCCGATCTCATTTTAGACAAAATTATTATTCATGAACGAAATAGAATTTACACTAGGGGCCTTGTCTTAGCGGACTAAACAATAAAGTAAAGTAAAAAAACATCAACTAACAAACATAAGTTTGTTTCAGTGAGATTTTAGATGTCACAAAAATTACCTCAGCTTCTTCAATGGTTTAAGTTCAGAGGCTCTGCAGATTTCATCCCAACTTTTGTCAACAAGCCATGTGGGTGCTGGATTAGCCAGTTTGTTAGCCAAACCAATACCGCCTGTCAAGAAGAACATAAACTCATCGCGATCCAGTTCATGCTTTGACCTGTTAATAATAAATACAAGAGAAATAAGACAATGAGACTGATTTACATGTTGACAGGCCGAGAGGTTATAAAACAGTCTCCGAGCTCAAATCGTAATTCCATTTTCAAAGTATTATGGTTGAAAAGAAGGCGCAGATTAATGTTTAAATACAAATTCAGATCAATTATACTGTCAGACTAATGTATCAATGATATGATTATTGTCTGATCATAATTAACTTAGAACCATTAACAGACGAGATATGTGATTTAAGCTTGGAGATGGATCTCAAGTTTATAACCTTGGAGCTAGTACATAAATACATATTTTTTACCAAAGTTTAAATAATTAATTACACTGAAAATATTTAAATGGTTTACTTTCATATGAATATAATTGTAATAAATAAGGCCATATATTAGATAAGCCATATATTTTCAAAGGTATGAAACTATATATAAAACATTAAGATCATTTTATAAAGATTTAATCACTGGAAATCTGAATATTAATTTAAAAAAGAATTAATACAAATGTGTGAAATAAATGTGCAAATTTAATAAAAAAATATATAAAATAACATTTGATACATTATGAATAAATGAATTCACTAAACAAGCATCTACTCATAATATTATTATTTAAAAATATTTGAGGCAATAGTTTTATTAAGCATAATTAGCCACCACATGAATATTAGTACAACAATTATAGGAACAAAATAAAAGCAAAGTTTCAGCAAATTATTGAACAACTATATAAGATTATCCAGATAGGCTAGAAGTATGGTAAAATTCTTATAAGTGTTCACATAAATATCACATACATATTGATCAGTTTAAGAATATGGACATATTTTGTTAGAGTCCACCAGGTAACAATAACATTGTTTCCAGAAAGAGGTCAAATAATAATTATAAATAAATCTCTTTAAGTATAATGTATTAGATAAAAGAATAAACACAAACATAATTTTGAATTAGCACTCATGCATTAATAGGAACCATGCATCATGCAAATCATACACTTAATACATAGCAAATTTACATATTTGAAAAAAAAACACTTGGTCTCTCATTCAAAAGAATACACAATAAAGGATAGGGTACATATTGAAAAAATATATCATCACTTTCCTTCAAATCATACCACTGAATACAACAAGGAATTATCAACATGTATATTCTTTATTACTTATCTATTCACTCAAGAATTAGAGTGACATCACAAAAGAATGCAACATAGCAGGAACAAATGGACAAGAAAACACAGCACTGCCATGGAAACAGTTGTAAAAGATAGTATGTTACTTGGTACGCTTGTACCCACAGAAAAATCTAGATTTCATGATAATCTGGAGAACTGTTGAAAAGAGATCTCCTTTTCTTACCCCACTGTGTCACTGCCATCAAAATGTTCATTTCACAAAAGGAATTAGTGCGGTATTCAAACTTGTTATAAGTTTACAGAGAAAGGAGATCAAGGAATTGTATTTGAAATCAATGAAAAAATAAGAGCACAGGTTGTTGGACATAAATATTGAATGTGTATGTTACTAATAATGGACCAAATCCACATGATGACATGGTTACAGGATTGTAGATTTAACTTACTTGTTAGATCAGCACACACAAACACAAACATGTTAGTATAAAAACATTTGAACTCAGGGAATAGTTCAGTCAAAGCAGCAACATATTTCCATGGATGTTAATTGTTAATTCAAGCCACAAAACATGGTGTGGATGTATTATTTCACTTCAACCAAAAAAACATTCAAACCCTTTAATGGTTTGTGCTTAAATACTTACAACAACATATTTGTACATAACAAAAATGAGAAAAGAAGTTTGTCTTTTTCGAAGAGTGACCGACATACATTGCAATAAAGATTGTATGTGAAGTGGTCAGAAAGGTAACGTAATCTTCTCTCCAAAATCTTTGAACGGTTGCTGAAAATAACGGAACAAAACAACATAACTTCTAAAAAACACAACTCTAAAAACAAATACAAGGCTAACAACAAAAGACCAGAAAAGAAATGGTTTCCATGACAACATGGACCAGAGCACAACATCCTTTGTTTTATTCCATGATACTTACAGCAGTATGTTGGAACATAGAACAAATGAGAAAAGGATTTTGTCTTTTTCAAACAGTGATCGACACACATTACAATAGAGACTGAATGTAAAGTGGTCGATCAGATAACGCAACCTCTTCTCCAGTATCTTGGACCGATTACTGAAATACAATAAGCTCTTATAGAAAAACAGCAGCAGCTAGGGTATATTGTTTCTTTCAAGAGAAATCCATTACAGTGCAACCTCACCAAATCAACACCCTTTGGGAGCAGCAAAATTATATTGTTGTTGAATGTTCAGAGGTTTTTGCTCTAGAGAGGTTAATTTAATAGTTACTTGCAGTGGGAAAAATCATGCTGTTGTTGAAGGGAGGTTGTTGCTCAAGAGAGGGCAACTCTGGAGAGGTTATACTGTATGTTCAACAGAAAAGAAACAATATATCAGGAGGAGGGGAAAGAAATAAAATATTGGAAGGGGATGTAAGCAGTTCTGCAATAAAACTGGGAGTTTATACACGAGGGTCTGGCAGCTATATAAATACATCTAGGTATAACTAGAGAATTCCTTGATTTCTCTCCGGCACTATCATCTATACATACAGTAATATATTCACAAACAAAGACACCAGCATTTAATCAAAATTGTTATAATTTAAATGGTAATAATTACAAATGGTCCGCAGATCAAAGCAAAATCTCTTTGTAGTAAATATTCCTATATCTATCACAAATTTTGAACTCAGTAAATTCATACAACTTAGTGACTTAAAGATTTAAACCAAATTAGTGATAAAAATCAATTGCTTAGCGTGTTAAGTGATCCTAAAACACAGAAATTACTATAATTTATACATGAAAAACATATAATTCTATGCTGGGGTCCAGGTTTGTAAATGAAGCACCTGTCACCTGATTATATCATAATAAGTATACATCTATGTGTAAATTAAAATACACACACAAACAAACCAGTAATGACCAGTAGTCAAATTTTTAATTTTTTTTAATTTTTGTCGATAAATATTAAAATAGACAGTGTGACTGTCAATACGTTATTATAATGATGTGGTACATTTGTACCTCTGTTGGTTGGGTTTTACCAAATCTTTTATGAATTAAAATTCAATCAATTTATTATGTAATCTCATAATTTGCATAATAACAAAAGACTGGTTGATATATACATTGTATATCAGCTGGACTGGTTTGTTGGTAACAAAAATAACAGAAAAGATATAATGAAACTAAATCAACAAATATTTCACTTTTGGCAAACTTCATCAACATTTATAAGGAATTAAATGTTTATTTTTAATTACAGCAATACATAAGAAATCAATATAAACTCTTAAATTATTACCCCCCCCCCCCATCATTTTCATTTTTGAACAAATTACTTAACAACAGGCTTGCATGGTTGAAATGCTGAACTTGACTCATCTCAAGTCAAGTGACCATAAAGTGAAATATTTGTGGCAAATAAAGACATAAGTCTAATTTCTATTATTCTATCTGGTTAAACATACATTTGATATAATGATCGCTCTAACAGACTAGCACTAATCAGCCCTTTTTTATTGTTTTGGGAACAGGTATCTGGTCCCTTTGATAGGGGAAATTTGTGTCATAAAACACCAAATTGGGGAATTTTTAAAGATTAACATACATGTACTTTCTTTAGGTAGCTGTATTTATTTAATGATTTTTTTTAATTTAAGGGAAATTTTTCTCTCATTTGGGAAAATATATACTTTTTTACCAGGGATTCAGGACCAAATACTGGACCCAAAAATGGCATAAAAAAGGGTCAGCTGATGTACGATGTATACAAAACATGCAGTAATCTAGTGGGTGGGGTGATTACAGGGTGTCTGGTTTCCTATCACCATTACTCACATTAACAAATTAGTACACAGTAGGAATGCAAGCACGACTTTATGTTTTGCAAACAAAGATCGTGTCACATTGTCAAATAAGAGATAAGTAAAATGATCTGTGAGGTATCGGAGACGTCGTTCCAAGATCTTCGATTTATTGCTGTAATATGTAAAATCTTGGTCAAGAACATATACACAACATTAAGACAAAAATGATTGAATAATAACTTCATGATTTAATGAAATTCTCAAGCTCACATAGCTTAAAAATACCAATTACTGTTTAAATTTACATTTTAAAAAATCAGTTTTTTTTCGAAAATATTAAATTACAAAATGAAACATGACCAAATATTTATTAAAATTACTTTATGCTAAATATGAGCTGAAGAATTTGGTTCAATGTCATACATGCTCTGTCATGCTCTACTAAAATATTCATTATTACATGCAGATATTGGCAGACAAATTAAAGTCACACACATGCTATTCATTCTTTAAAGAAATAAAAAACCTGAATAAAATTATTTATAATTTACCGCCAATATACTAGTTTTAACAATTCAAATTATATACATATAGCTCGGGCTCATTTTCATCAATACAGGAATCATTGACAATCATGAAAATATGATAATAAATATCTTCAAAGTTGCATACAGTATGAAGTGTTTCACACAGTCAAGAAATAAGACTTAATCAGTCATTATCTTGTTTAGAATAACTGAAGCCCTGCGTCTACTGCTTAAAGTTATCAAGACAAGTAAATGAACACAAAGAACAAATTACAGTCAGTTTATCTGGGTACAATGATTGCATTAGGTCAGAACAAATAGCAACAAACAGTACTTTGAACCAATATTACATCAATTCATAAAAGCCTCAAATATTTTCAGAAATATACAACATAACCCCTGTAGGAACATCATGATAATATCAAAGTAACAAAGTTAAAGCATTCGCTTATTAACCGTAAAATGATAGTTGAATCTTGTATAAAAATAAATATGAGAATTTTACAAGGATGAAAATTTCATATAGAAAGAACTATTAAGAAATTAAATACACGTAAATATTTATTATTTTGATATTTTTGTAATGAAAATACTTTATTTGGAAAAACTTGAATAATGTATCAACAGTAAAATAAACACTGTAAAGTACATACCTGTCATGTATAGACATGACGTATAGATTGACAAACCATGTCAGTGAGTACTGGTACATAGGATCAATGTTTGGTAGATCAGCGATGGAGAAGAATAAAATCGAGGAATGTTTAGCTATAGGACGATATCCCATACGACTGGTTTCAATCTTCTCTTCTGTTTCCTCAGCAATCTGGAATTATAAATATTATGTATTATCAGTGTGAGAATGTCATAGTTGTCTCCCTTAATATCTAAATGTAATAGTCACCTCCCAATAGTAACTACTAAGGCATTCTCGTCACTCAGAAATACACCTAGTACGTAACTAACGGTACAGTAGGGTTACAAATTTTGGTTATGTGGTTGCTTGTCACTAATTTTTCAACACTAGGCACTCATCAAGAATCATTCTCAGAATGGGAGACTTTCAAACGTGTTTATCACTCACAATTGATCAAATGGGAATCAAGTACTCATTGAAACAGGATGTTTCCATTGTTGGATTCCAAGGTTCAGCAATTATGGAAAGTAGCCCGTGAACAAAAACAACAGTATGGCCACTTGGTGATTATACCTGAGGCGTTTTCTTTAGACAAACATTGAGGAAATTTTATTGGGTCACCTCCCTAAATAGTTACTTCCCTTTGTTTCAAAATAAAATAGTTACCAATATTTGTATCTAAATATTGTACATAGTTACCAGTCTTTAATTATACACACAATATTAACATTCCTTAATATTTTCAGCCATACTTTTATTTTTATACTAATTAACATATCTGGCACAAGGAGTTTAGATAACAAACATAGACCAGACATTAAGAATATGTTTTCACAATGTTTATTTAAACAGTTTCTTGAACACCATTTAAACTATGATAGTCTAATATGGTAAAGGATAAAATAACATTATAGCATACCTTCTGTTTCTTTGAGATTTCATCTGACAATATTTTAGATGAATCAAGGACCTGGATAGCAGATTCATCTTCCAGGATGTTTCCCTCAGATGCTGAGAGTGTATGTAAAATTTTATCTTCAATCTCCTTTAATTGTTTCTTGTTCTGAGCACTCTGTATAATCAATGCTTGTCTCTCTTCCTCCAGCTCAGGTCTGTATACAAACAATACAAGGTTTTATTAGCCCAAGACAATAATACATAAAGTACTGAAAATACTCATGGAAACTAAACTCATAGACTAGATAACTACTGTATGGCGGACGTAGTAAAATGTAGTACTTAGGTCTGCATCTATATTCATGTGTGTCGAGCTAGTGACAGCTATGGAAAGATGAACTACTGTTCAGTTTCCAAAAATTCACCTTATCCATGACATCTTTGAAGAGAAGTTAGTTTATATTGATAAAAAATGAAAAGAAAAGTGTTATTTATTTTGATTGCAACTGAGTGTATCTGATCATAAAATGTTTGTGAAGTTAGTAGGAACTCAAAGTAATTATAGTTACTTTAAATGATTGGCTAACAACAAGTTGACAAAAGTCGAAAGTTGTTGGATCAACCCTCTTGTATTTTTATACAATAATTACCTTTCTTTAGCGACCACAATACCAAGCAGCTGATCTTCAAGACCTTCAGGGGTGATCATAAAGTTCAACAATGATACTTTAGTAGCAACTTCTGGTAAATAATGTGGATTTCTCAACTTTGTAGTGATGTAGAATCTGAAATCTTTGCTGTACTCGATGGTGTTTTCACCAAGCCTTATCATCTCAACACCTCCTGCAAAACATAGTGCTACATGATATACCTAGTTTAGATCATGATTCCTGTTTCAAACACATCAAGACCAAGAACTTGTGATAGAAGATTTAGCTACACAGCAAACATACTTAAAGTTTAGTCAGTTGTTTAACAGATATTTAGTAATTGATTGATGTTGTTAATTTATTACTTGTCAGTTGTTTGGAAAAATGCATGAAGTGATGAAATGAGGCAAACAAAATTAATATAGATACATGTATTATTTGCATACATGAATAAAGCGAGAGCAAATTATGACAGCAAATTATATATTTATAAAAATGCATGTGTAAAACTATCTTTCATAGCAAGAGATTTCATGCTAATGGCTGTCAGGGAAAGCCCCATTAATTGCCATGCAGCTACACTGTAGTGGTGAAGTAATGTTGCCGGTATGATGGTATACAAAGCTAAATGCAAGTATAAATAGATGAATAGAAATTCATTCATTGAAATGAAATTATTAAGATTTATTATTCAAAATTAAGAAAAATGATATATATATTTATAACACAGCCATGCACAGAGATTGGTCAAACTGAATAATTAATGCCAATATATTCCCAGACAAATCATATTTTACACAGTCTTACAATACATGCAATATCTCAAGCATTTTATCCAATACAAGTAATATGATATTATACATTTTCTGTGCAACATTCAAGATGCATTATATATCAGCTACATGTAAAATATACATAAAGAATACATATATCACATCAGTCATATGATGGTGAATATATTTTGTGCAATTTGTTTTAATTTGCTTGATATTTTTAGATTAAATTAAATAAAAAATACCACATTATTCACAATTATAAAAGTTTTTCATGCTACATACAGGATAACTTGTTATAATAACAAAAATAAACTGCTCAACTTGAAAATAAAACCATGAACACTTGCAAGACAAAAATAAACAGATAATTTGAAGTATATACATAAACTATACAATAAAAAAGTTATATTACAGATTATTTACCATCTGAAAGAGTAAGAAAGGTAAACATGATGAATGTAATTGTAGAAATATATTATAGTTATATTATTTATTATGTTCAGTCAAAAAAGGTTGCAAAATAGTTGTACTGTATACCAGCACAAATAATATTAGGAGTCAGACAATATACCAAACATGCAGTAGTTCATCTTACTAAATATTAGAGATAAAATTTCCATACAATATCTTATAAATGAATAAGATAATTTCAAAATTAAGCTTAAATAATGACAATTCATCTTCTAAATGATGGTTCATATGAAACATTTTTATGAAGTTCTGTAGAAATACCGGCATATTGCTAAGCGAATATGTAAACTGTGTACCTATGTTTTACATATGCAGCGTTACGTACAGGGCGAGATTCATATGTCTATTATAGTGTTTTATATATCAAGTACCAGGGCGAGAATTTAGACCGAGTCGCAGTCTCTCATTTTACGAATGTAGCTCAGTGCTCTACTCAATAAAACCAGTCCATTGTTTACATGTAATACTATTTCGCGCAATAATATACGAAAGCTGACAGATTAATTAAAGCTCATCAACTACTATTAAGTTCTCATCACTCATTGATTATAATTTATGTCAACGCTAATTTTTCACACATATCAGGTAACAATTTGTTCACAAAGCGCAATTGAATAATGTGTGAATAACAGTGTTATTTACAAGAAATTCGTAAGTTTTGAGTAAACTAAAGAGACGACATCGCGTATCACCGCGTTGAGCGATCGTCGCCGCAATCCACCGCAAATTATTGCCCTTCAGTGGTGACGGTCACCGT
Organism: Lutraria lutraria; assembly: GCA_964023205.1. Lineage (NCBI taxonomy): Eukaryota > Metazoa > Mollusca > Bivalvia > Venerida > Mactridae > Lutraria > Lutraria lutraria. The sequence goes on along the minus strand of OZ026844.1, from coordinate 2,197,053 downwards.
CGATCGTCGTCGCTCTGAACGCGACGGCCAAAATTCAAATCGCCGCGTTGAAGCGATCTACCTGTGACTTAGCGCGATTTTAATTCCGCCGCGATTCGCGAAAATCGGACAAATCACCCGAACCGTACTGTAAGTACACTATGTGCACCGTCAAATGGTGTGCTAAGAGTTTTATTTATTTATCAATGTATTAACAACATTCTATTTTTACACAAAATAATACAATATCATTACTTTTACATAATCCGAACAAAAATCAAAAGAAACTAACAATATATGGCAGAGAAAGATTGAGATCTCATCTAAATTAGAATTCAATGGTTTGAAAAAATCAGTAATGATGCTAAAGTAGAAGATTTCATTTATAATGAAATCTAGTAAAAAGGATTTATTCTTAACATACATTATACCTAGATGGTCTTGTTTAAATATCAAAGTTTCATTTTCTGTATTCAATGAACAAGTCCTGTAGGCTACATTAGATAAGATAACTGAAAGTTACTAGTATATCATCTGATATGTAAGAATTAATTTTTTTTCACCATATGAATTTATTCCATATTTATTTTCATTTATGGCACAAAAGCAGACCACCATATTCAAGATACTTTTACAAAATGGAGCATTAACATACATACTTACTTCTCCATTCAATAACTTATTATGTGGATATAAAACTTGATTAATATACAAATATAAATATTTATTATGATATCATATCAACTCGTTATATTAATTAGCAGCTCATGATCTGGTATATCATAATTATATTGTATCTAAAATTTATTTCACAAGATGTGAATATTTATTTTAGATAAAACTATTTTTTAGATTATGATTCAAATAAAATTAACTCCATATCATTAAAACCTTTAGAATGATGACTTGGTTATCAAATTGAAAAACAATCTACATAGCAATCACTTTATGATTAATTATATGCCAACTATTCTAAATGTGAACTGTGACATTTTTAGGATTATGATATTCTCAGAGATTTAAAATTAAACATTAACTCAGTGTCAATAGATAACAAATTCTCTAACCATGAATAAATTTGTTTTGAATTACATATATAGACAACAAAGATTTCATTTCTGACTTGAGACTTGAGACAGTAAACTTTTGATTCGAGTTCAGAATTAAGTTTTAAGATAAACAGTTTAATTTCACTGTAGACATGAGTTTAACATATCAGAATCCATATGGTTACATAATCTACAATAAATTTTAAAGAATAAAAGCTCATGCAGTGAATATTGAGATTTTTATTCACACCATCAACTTAATGTGTTTTTAATAATACTTCAACCCTTAAAACTTCACGACCAAATTTACGGTACAATTACAACATAGCTTACCATTATGTTTTTTCATTTCTACATAAAATCATATAACATAAAATTTATATAACTTGTACAAACTATTTATATTTACTTGAATCATTTAAAATACACCCTACTTTCTGCCAAGAAAGTTTAATAATAAATAAACAAAATATGCATTATGGAATTGCCTTAAAGACATTTAACTGAGTTCTTTTATGATCTCTAACTAACAATATAAATGTGAACATTATTCTACATAAATACAGTATATACCACACAGGTTTATTTGTCAATTAAATTTTAATTATTAAAAGAATTATCAAAGTACTGGAGGTGCACTCATGGAAACTGAACAAACATTATACTTGTACTGCAACATGAAATGGGAACTAGTTTACAGTGGCATGGCGGATGTAAATAAACATAGTACTTAGGTCTGCATAAAAATCCATGCGCGCCAAGCGATTGACAGCTATTTGAAAGCTGATCTATCATTCAGTTTCCAAAAATATGAAAATAATTTTGCTATTGTGAAATATGTTCCTAACTTATGATACAAAATTAATGTTGTGATATTTGTACAACATTACACTATAGAAAATCTTACCCTCAGCTGTTAAATCCTCTATTTATATTAACATCAATGTAAATATAAAGTTAGATAATATGATAAATAATCAAATATATATATAATTATATAAGTTCATAGATATCAGTGTTTTAAATGAGAAGTGGCCAGAGGTCAAACTTACTGCTTTATAGAAAAGAAAATTGCCCCCTAGAAATCCCAAATATATCATTAACGATGTTGGAAATGAGCATGAAAAGCCTTCTTCGATCAAGGTTTGGCCTCTTACAGGAAAACTTATTGCAAAAAACCTGATTTATCTAAGTTAAGTAAATTGATGAAACCTTAAAGTAATGAGAGAAATTTACCAAAATGCAGTACAAATACAGAATGATATCTTTTTTATAAATCGTAAGAACTTTTATCATTTATCCCATAGCGTATTTCTTTAATTCACAATAGATCCTTAATGAATAAAAAAAATCAGCTGATCATTAGTAATGATTCTAATTTGTTTTTAGTCTATTAAATAATTACCTGTTTTAATTTTTTTTTTAAATATAAAAAAATACCAATCACATGCATAAGGTTAGGAGAAGCTATATAAAACTATAAACATGTCTGTAATGTACATGTAAAAGTTAAATAAAGTGTGCATCATATACATGGAATACTATATAGTGCAGATAAAGTAAATACATTGTTGTATACTCTATGTTGTTTATTTTACTGGTTTAAAGATAGCTAGCTACAGAAGCTAGATAGAATGAAGGACAAATGTAAGCAGAACTATATATATAACAATTGTTACTCTATATACTTGTATTATCAATATCTATAATAATAATATAACTCAATAATAGTTGAATATTTGACTATAAATATAAATGCAACTCATTCACTGTATTGATACATAAAATATCACACAAAATACATGCATCTGAGTGAGTAATTGATAATGTTGACAATAGTAAAATAAAATTTCTTTAATGCAAATCCAAAGCATGTGGTATCCGTATCATTTGTGATATTCAAAGTTTTTAAGAATTTCATATAACAAAGTATTTATTGGTATTGCCTCTCAAAGTCATGTCAGCAAGGACCACAATGGAAATATGGGATAACTGTTACATCTTCTTTGTGACACTTGTATTGGCTGGTACCTGCTGTATTCTATAGACAGTGTTAGAACACTAAAACACTATCATGCTATACACAAGGATGGTAAAGCCAGTTATAATAAAGACCCTTGTCCATGCAATAACATGCTAAATCTACCTACATTATGTTTACTGTATATGGTGCAATATTGACAGGATAAAACTGTGAAAATGACCAGTTCTATTCTGTTCAATGACCCCTATACACAGAGTGATCAGTTAAGTGTTTGTTTATGGTGAATAAAAACTTAATACTAGCACATCATATAAAAGATACATGTAAACAATGAGCTTAAATTTCTGTATGTTTTCAAATTTCTTAGAATTACTTTTTTAGATCAAAGAATCCACATTTATTGGTGAATTGATCAAACTGAAGCAAGATTTCTCCAACAAATAAATGTGGATCACTCACAAGACTTGCAGAATTACAAATAAATCATTTCTAATACTGATTTAAAATTGTTTTTAAAAAAGAAAGAAAAAGGCATCAATTTGGATCACTGTGTATAGGTTTACAAGAGTGCAAAAAATGAATGTATCATAATGTTGTGTAAAATGGTAAAATAGGAGATTCCTGTCCCAAACATGCAATATATACATGGATAAAATACATTGAGTTCATACATAGGAGGTAGAAATATAATGTAACTAATGGAGTTTACTCTGACACCTACCCATTCCAGCTGTGGAAAGTACACATGGAATATATTTATAAGTATAACACACATATAAACAATATATCACACATATATATGGGCTATCTTGTTCTGAAATCATTCATTGAAAATAATGAACCATGCGTTTTTAATCACAGAATATTAATATACAGTCAAACCTGTGTTAGCAGCCACCTCCGAAAAAGGTTCACCTTGTGAATAAAGGCCATTCTTTGAAAAACTATCATTGATTATTTAGAACAAAATGACCTTCAAATAAAGGTCACCTTGCCTTTCCCAAGGTTGGCCTTTGTTTACAAGTTTGACTGTACTATATATATTCCGAAATAAGTTAGAAATTAAATAAACTCATTTGTTAATTACATTTTTTGTTATTTGTTTTATTTATCATGTGCACACAATTAGTATTGTATGAGTAAAACTTGGGTCATTTTTTTAATGTTAGCAAGCTGTTTATTTTTTGGAAAATTAAGTCACTGTGTACTTTATAATGACACAAAGTGGTGAAAATTTACACAAAGGAGCAAAAAAGTTTGAAAGAAAAGATACACAGAAGTTGACATAAAATAATGTCAGATAAAAACATCATCGGACTGATGAAGACAAAGTGGACTTAATTCAAAGAAGAATGTATCAATTACATGTAAGAATTAATTACATACCAGTGAAATCTAGTACATTAAGCTTTACAGTATTTCTTTATCAGACAATACTACAAACAAACACCATGTGTACTACTGGCGCACATTCATTGACATCACACAATGTGTTAAGACCTGATGCATGCAGACAACCTTTACAAAAAGGTCACATTTCATCTCTCCCTGAAGTGGCCTGTGTACACAGGTTTAACTAAATCTATCTATACACATGTCAGTATCACTGTGTATGTAGACACAGTGCAGATCTCAGTGGTCTCGATAAACAAGCTTACACTATATAAACATATGAATTATTAACCAATTTGTACCTTACAAGGTTGAGGTCCTTATTATCATACACTATATTATTTACCTTGTTTGAAGGTTTGTTTCAGCAGCAGGGGCTCCAAGGAAGGATCAAGTTCTTCACCAACATTTTCCAACAACAGAGGATTACCAAATGTAATACAATTCTCTAAATTTCTCATGTAATCAGAATCTGTCAGTTTAATCACAGACAGTTTGTATTCCTTCTCCATATTCTTCACCCATTTGTTGGCTTGACCTTGAGGATCTATCATCAATGGCCTGAATTAGAAGAAACAGAAATAGTATCATGAAAGCTGTTCACTAGAGTATCTGTTTTTATTTTTCAAAATAAAACTTTGTTGATTACAGTACATCCTCTCCAGACCAGCCCTCTCTTAAGCAACAACTTCCCTTCAGCAACAGCATGGATTCTTTCCACTGCAGGATTTAACTATTAATTTAACCTCTCTAATACAACAAACTCTCAACAACAGCATAATGTTGCTACTCCCAGAGGGTTGCGTTGGAGAGGTTATACTGTACATAAGAACTTGTTTTATATTTCATATCCTACCTCAAGGGCCTCCAAAAAGGGCATTAAAAAGGGGCCACAAAAAAGGGCCTAAAATCATATCCTACCAAAATATGTTGTAAGATATATAAAATAGTTTAAAGTTGACATACCATCTTCTGGCATTAGCCACAATGACACCATTATCTATAGAGAAAGCATCTCTAGGTAGACCAAATATATTCCAGGCCTGTATCTTGATTGGTTCACCAAGACATTTACTTAAAGAAAACTCTTTAGAACAAGGAATCTTCTTGGTCTGAAAGAAAGGAAATAGAAATATTCACTGAAGTTACTTTGTTGATTTCTGGTCAATATAATCAAATGACATGATAACATATTGGCACTTATACCTTTTAATTCTTGATTCCACAAGTATAATATAAGGTTTTCTTAAATAAATACACATTATGAAGCTATCTAAGGAGGTTTAACTAAATGAATAAAAAGTTAAATAATTTAAATAAATTTTCATAGATAAAAATACCTAGTACAGTCAAACCTGTGAACAAAGGCCAAGATGGGAAAAGGCAAAATATGGCCTTTATTGACAGGTGACCCATGTTTGGTGGGCATTATGTTTTCAATAATCAATGACAGTTTTTAAAAAGTATGGTCTTTTCACAGGATGGCCTTTATTCTGAGGTGGCTGCTAACACAGGTTTGACTGTTTATACAAGATCAGTAATCTTTATCCTATACATATACTTACAACACAGACATTGACCCACTCTTGAGTTGCCCTGTCTCTAAATGCAGAAGTAAATGGTCCGAGGTAGGCTATAACACCAGCAGATATCAACACATCACCAATTAAATTGTCAAATGTATTCTGTAATTGTTCTGCAGCTTTTGTCCATCTTGTCTTCTCACCACCGAGACCTCCAATCAGCTTTTCAGCTCGAATAAGTTTCTTTCCACATAAGTCTACTTGGAATTCAAGTTGCTCTTTCTTGTCAGTCATCTCTTTAAATGTGGCCTTCAAATCTGCCAGACGCTTTTCAACAGCGGCTAATTCAGCACGCTTGGTATTAAGAAGTGTCATAGTTGTGTTCAGTTCAGTTTCGGCCTCCCCAAGACGTTCCTTCTTTGGAGCGACAACCTTAGCTACACGATCATAAATTTCCATAGCCATAATCCACTTACAAAGACCTTCAGCAGCTGATGAAGCATTAGCTACTTTAGCAGGGTCAAATTCTGGGTTACTGATGTATTCTTTACGGATTTTCTGCATAACTGGCACCTAATAATACAACAAATGGAAGAGTTTACAAACAAGCGAAGTAGAATCTTTCAAATCACAATTCATATCTTCCTAATCTAAATCTTTCCTGTTCTGTAAACTGAACAAGAGCGCTACAAGCAGTGCCAGATGTAGATCTATCCACCTATGAAGTTTCATGTTGCTAGCTCTTGTAGTTTTCGATTTATGAGCTACATTAAAGATTTTGCACAGATACAGACAATGCATGCGCAGACTACGCAGTGATCACAATAGTTTGACTTTTTCTTCGAAAATAGCCGAGCTAACGAGTATTTAAGATGTTCGTAGAATGTAAATGTTACAAAGAATTGTTCATGTTGAAATGAATATCTTTACTTACAGGAATATTGTCTTTGTCATATTCTTTAAGCATGCTGAGGAAGCCCATATCACCAAGTAACTTCTTTGATGGGCCCCAGTAATCTTGAATCTTCTGTCCAGGTTTATCAGGATCATTGATTCTGTCTGGTTTTATATCTTTCATCACACAGACAGCAGACATGACAAGTTTTACACCAGCTGGTGGATTCTTCATGGATTTCACAATAGTGATGTCAGCAGGCTAGAATATATAACAATATCAACTTAAGAATGGAACATAACACTTGAATATTTTATAATACAATACAGATCAAATCACTAGAACTTCTAACAGCAAAATCATAACTATGTAAGTACAATAATTCTGTAAAAAGTTGTTCTTATAATATTAAGAATTATATCTGTGTATAATGTTTACTGATGAAGTTTACTGTTACTGTATTTAGAACATTTAGTGTACAAACCTTCAGTGTATTCAAGGCAGCAAGAGCTGCTTCTAGAGCAGGAATGGCTTCAGCTAGATCAGCTTCACATTCATCTTTCAATGCTTGAGCAGCAGCTGCTTGTTCATTAGCAACTTGTTCATCAGCCTTTACAAGTTTACTTGTTTCTTCTACTTCAGCAGATTCTTTCTCAATGACAACCAACATCTTAGAGTTCTCTTCAGCAGAAACAACCAACTGTGGTTGTAATTCTTCAAGCTCTTTCTGCATGTCTGCTACCTACATGTTGCAAACATATACTCATTTAAAAAACAATTTGGAAGTGATTTTTTAATAATAATTTTCCTTTTCTTTTTTTTTCATTGTAAATTGCAACCTTTTGTAGTGTACTACTGTTCAGCACTTTTGAACATATTTCAAATATGTTAGGAGTGCTTTATAAATATGGTAAATAAGCAAATAATTATCATTTTGTTAAAAAAGAAACAAATATGACCAGATAATTAAAACCTGTGTGATCAGCACATTCATTATGTGAGCTGATTGATCATTCAACAACTAGTATTACAAGTTTATTCAATCCTATAGACTTTCAATAGTTATAAAAAATATGAATAAGCTATCATTACATCACAAATTCACAATCTATTCAGAAACAAACTATCTGAGTATATAAATGCCGTAAGAAATGAATATCACACCTGACTGGCAGCAAAAGCGAGTTTTTCCAATCCTACAACATATCTTCTTTTAGCTTTTAATGTTTCATCTTGTTTTGCTCCAAGTAATGACTTAAATGCATTGATGAGCTCTAGGTATGATGTAGGTGTCACATAGTTATGTCGACCAAGTTCTGTGAGATAGGCCACAGACAGTATGTTTGTACTCTGATGGAAATGTTTACAGATTGTTACAGTCTCTAGTTTCTGATCATCTTCAATATCAAGTTGTTCCAAGAACTTGTTAGCAACTCTCTCTAAAGCATCCGATGGCCAAGCCTGAAATGTATGGCAAGTGTGCATCAGTTTAAAAAAATACCAAGATTCATTGAATTTTAAAAGTAACATGTACCATATTTTGCCACAGGACTTATGTTACTAAATAATCCTGAAGAGTTTTTATTTATAGGCAAGGTTAAAGTTTGGTACAAACAGGCAGACAGGCCAAAAACAATATGCCCCGAAATCTATTGATACAGTAAATATTATTAATGACATTAAATACACAACATAACCACTAAGTATTTTAAAATGTTTGATTCATATTCCAGACGAACACTAAAGATTAGATGTAGCAATCAATCAAATTGAAAATCACTAAACTAAGTTAGAATCTAAGAAACAGTCCTACCTGGAACCAATCAATCACTAAACTAAGTTAGAATCTAAGAAACAGTCCTACCTGGAACCAATCAATCACTAAACTAAGTTAGAATCTAAGAAACAGTCCTACCTGGAACCAATCAATCACTAAACTAAGTTAGAATCTAAGAAACAGTCCTACCTGGAACCAATCAATGGTACAACAGTTGATAAGTGAAGGGAACTGTCTCAATCTATTTCTGAATGCATCTCCGATAGGACTGAATGCAATAATGATGTGTAAATTCTCCCGGACACGATTCACAAAAAATGCAAACATAGCCAAGGGAGAGAAATCATCTCCGCCTTTTCCTTCTAACTCCATCTGGGCTTGCATTGAAGGTCGAATACTCTGATAAATAGAAATAAAACAAGTCATTGTAATCATGCTACTAGTATCACATGTTGTTTATTGAAACACACAAACATTTAGATATAAACTAAGTGTAACAAAAAATCCTCATTAAAAAGTAAAGAAATCTTAAAGTACTTCGGTACACTGATAAAATACAGTACAACCTCTATGGTGTGTCCTCTCTTGAGCAACAATCTAAATTCAACAACAGCATGATTTTTCCCACTGTCCAATTTAACAATTAATTTAACCTTTCTAGAGCAACATCCTCTCAAAAACATACTTTTTCTACCTCTAAAGGGTTTTACTTTGAAGAGGTTGTACTGTAATTGATAACTTTCTTTCTAACATTTCGTTTTTACTTTCAAACTGAAAACGGTTGAATTTAGTCAATAAATATATCCAAAGTACATTAAACATGAATGTACATTGTATAAGAACATGTTATGTATACACCGGTCACTGTACCTACCTCCATAATTTCTGATTTTTCATCAGCTGCAAAAATATTGGGAACTTCACCCGTGTTGAGAAGATTGTCAATATCTTCAAGGAATGATTCTTCTTTTATTTGGGCGTCAGTAATCAAGAATGACGTCGGTTTACCGCAGCCTGTTGCCTTTAATATGTTCTGTAACCAAAGATATGTTGATTGTTTGAATATTGTCAAGTCTTTTTTTTGCAAAAATCCGTCACACACATTGGTTAAGCTTTAGGATTTCAATATACTGCATAAACTCATATTGATATTTGAATGGTTTAGTTTCAATTCAATTTAATATACAGAAAAAAATATAAAACTTCATGTTAAAAATTTATCATAAACATTTAGTGATTGAATCATAAAAATCTGCTTGATAAATTAAATAATTAATTGGAATTGTGCTCAAAATTTGCATTGATAAAACTTATAAAACAAAAGCACATTAAATATCACAATAATAATGACTGACATATACATGAAACATCCACTATGTACTAACAGCATGTATAAAATGCAACATAAGTACCATACTAGTTGGCTGGATTTGAATAAATAAATTGTCATCATAGCATTTTAGAGCTCAAATAAAAAAATCAATCATAACATTTTTATACATTACATACTTATATACAGTGTATATCAATTAGATTTTTATCAAGGCAAATATTTAAACAGGCATCAACACAGACACTAAACAAAAAGAAAAGATGCCATCAGATCTTTCACAAATCGTTCTTGCAATAACAACAATACAGAGTTAAATATTTTATTGCATCGCTATAACCAGCTATCTACACTCGTGTTTGACCAACGTTACAACATTTATACCTCTTCGGGATCACCAACACCAGCGTGGAATACAACTTTCTAAACATCAAAATTTACAAGTTCAATAATCTTGAAGTAACGGGGAACATTTATTAATTCTTTGCATTTTCAACTTAAGCTATTTTATAATTTGTCATGACAGCTATACAGAGCAACAAGTATGTTAAACTATTGTAATCACTCCATATAGAAATAATTTTATTACAGCAACAAATTAATATATAACATAATTATCATCTCTATATCATAGAAAAAACAGCAACTTCGACTTACAGACTATGTTATTAATAACAAGACATCAGTGTCTACATGATGTGTGTTAGCCATAAATTACATATGAATTAAAACAGGTGCCAGAAATGACTGAGAACCAATCATGAATCTTATGTTACTAAGTTAAAAAACACAGTGAAAGTAACCTTAATGTCCTCTCTCCATTCAGTCTTTCCATAATTCTTTGAGATTTCTGGTTGAAAGAGATCATATCCAGCCATGGCTGTAGCTAAACGTGTAAGAGATTGTCTACCACTTCCACCGACACCAACCAATAAAGCATTACCTCCAGGTACACGTAATACACGACTGATACGTGACAAATGTTCTAGTACATATCTGAAAATACATCACAATTATAAACTAGCTACCACATTATAAGAATTCTGAAACTACATATTACATCATCTTTTTTTTTAAGAAAAAGAAACACTATTCTGTTCAAATAGTTCTTTCCTTAGATCTATCAATTTCGCAAATAATCTTATATATTTTATCTTAAGTTTTCTGATATTTTAATAATTAAGATTTTGATCAAAACACATTCATTAAATAACAAGAGCACCACAAGCAGTGCAAATGCTTGTCTGTTCACAGTTTCAGTAAGATCTATCAACATATTAAGTTTCATGTTGCTACCTCTTATAGTTTCTAAGTTATGACACTGACGCTGTAATGATCGCAATAGCTAGACTTTCTCTTTGAAAACAACAGACAAGCTAAAAAATGCAGTTTAGTAGGTAAATAAGTTATTATAAAAAATTATTCCACCTGAAGATGACAAGATTCATTCTGCTTTTATGTGTATTGTTGTATTCTTCTAGACATTGTTCTACAATCTGATACATGTCATCTAGGGAGCGGACTTCATCATACACTCTCTCATCAGCCTCGGCATCAGGGTTCATATAGTCGCCAAACATTAAACTACGTAAATCTTCTTCTTTAATCTTTCCACCATCTGGACAGAGACTTTCAAACAGTGTATCAAAACTGTCTTTAAAGAAGTCTTTCACTGATTTCTTTACAGCCCTGTGATTGCAAGAAGATTGGATTTAAACCATGCATAAATTATACCTACTATTTCATTCGATATTTTGTCTAACATCACTTTAACTATAACATATTTCTTAATTGAATTCATATTCAATGAAAATGAAATCTTTTCTACAAGCATTTCTGTTAAAGTAAAATAAGAAAACAATTTAAGATAGAAGACATGTAAGTAGCAGCTATAAATAACATAAACAAACTTGTAACATACTCAAACAACCACATCCTGTCATTGTCATCAGTAAGACGATCATAGAATACTCTCATTACTTCATGGACCCATAATCTGTAAAATATTGTAACAGTATCAATCAATAATACTTGATATCTTTATAAGCATCAAGCACATCTTCAGTAACCAAAATTTATAATAAAGGTGAACAATTCATCAGATAAACAAGAACATGCCAAATGGATCATAGCCTCAATTTCAAACAATTTTAAAATTCAACCTGAAAAATTATGATAATAATTTGAATTATGTGAAGTTATTCTTGAATAATTCCAGAGTTTATTAAATGTTGTTATAGATTTATTACCTGATCATAACTCTTTTATTCTCTACTTGTGGTTTCTTGATTAAACACACACCAAGTATAATCCTGGAGAAATCTCTCAAGTTAAACACATAGTGAGACTTGGCTGGTGTTGGTAACAAGTTAGCGATAGCTTGTTTGTACATATCTGATGTTGCCGCAACTATTTGATTACCAAGAGAGAAAAAGTCAGACGGGAATTCTTGACCCTGTAAAGGAAAAATGTACAACAAATTATATAATAAATTTAAATAAAATATTTTAAAACTTTCGGTCTGTAACCCATTCATTGACTATCTAATCAAAGATACTGTAATTAAAAAATGTCTGCTTTAATATTTAAGAAATTTAAATATCTTCAAATGACAATTTAGACAGTAACATAGTATTCTATTAAGTATAGTATGAATATTGGTTATTTGCATTTCATTGTATCAATGGGATAAATTTATTGAATCACTCTCCATGCAAATTAAAACTACCATGATAAGTCTATCAAATTATTTTTTTTGTGGACAAAAAGATGAACTCATGTAAAAACGTCCATTCTGTTCTGTATTTAAAATGATTTTGGAATAACTTACCCTGAGGTATGTGCTGATGATAACAGTGAAGATCTTTGTCATTGTTTCATCACTGAATGGATTCATACCAACAATATTAAAATGTCTTAAGAATCTTGGTGTCACATCATTTCTACCACCACCTGGGGGTCCCATTGCACAGAAGAATTGCATATCTTGTAGTGTAATCTTTGATGTGTCCTTCAAGTCATACCTGGAGTAGTAGTTGAGATTATGACGATTCATAGAATAATTTCAAAATAAAACGAATTAAAGTTACAATTAAGAATGGGCATATCTTTGATGTGATAACAAATACTTCTCAGGAACTGCTTGCTTAATATGTTCCATATTTATTAATAATTAAATTTCAAATTACATCATTCTGATATGGTATGCCTGTAAGAACAAAACTTACCAGTTGCCATGGTCCAGATATTGTCTAAGTAATTCTATAGGAGGTTGTGCTCCATACACTTCCTTCTGTGGCATGTTCATATCATCAACAAAGATGATGGCTCGTTTTCCCATCTGTGGACCATAGACACCTTTCCTTCTCTTGTCCAGACGAGACATAATAATGTTCTAAAACAGACAAACAAACAAAGATCCTGTGTGTAGATGAGAATAAATAGAATGGAGGATGAAATCCTGACAGAACAGGAAACAGTTTAGTCACATAGACCACTAGATGCAGACATAGGTACCTTTAACACTAATGAAAACTTTATGCAAAATACTTTGGGCGTTAGTTGACTTCCTGTATTCTTCTTAGTGAATACAATACAAATTGAATGTCACTGATGTAACACTAAGACTTAGTAATTATAAAAAGTAATGTAAACTAATTGAAAAAATGTTCAAGTAAATACCTGAGTTTGATTAGCGCTTGTTTGTGCCGAGAAGTTGACGAATGCTGGAAGGAATTTCTCTTTCGGGAGATCGTGCATCAGTTTCTCCTGGACGTACACAGACTTTCCAGTACCAGTGGGGCCAACAAATAGTAGGGGCCTAAATAAAAGTAGAAATCACATTAAACTTAAAAAGTACTGTATTTAGGAAACTTTTAAACTGAACTGTATTGAAGCATTTAACTACTCTGTTTTGTGAAAAATTTCTTCTGCATAAATTAATGTGAAAAACTTGTTGTAGCATGCTTTATTTATACAATAGATTTAATCACTCTTATATTAAGTCACCAATAGCATGCAATCATTACAGACCATGCATTACTATTTTATAAGCCATCTAGCTATAAAATCTCATCAAATCAAGTTGTTCAAACTATGGTGGCTGATTTATGCCATGTATTATTTTTGCTTTTGGCCACAAAAATCTGTAATGCAAAAACATGAAGGGACAACAGTTGATTTTGTCGTGTTTTTGCATTTTCACCTCGAAAATGAGAAAGCACGACAAAGAAAGGTGACAATACAACATGTGAAATATGTTTTGTTTTTGCATAACATCTGTCATGTCTTTGCTTTCATAAATCAGCCACCATATCAAACAGTTTATTTCAAGATGTGCAAAAGGTGTTGATTTTTCAATTCTAGTTTTTTCTATATGATTCAGATTGAGAGTCACATATGAGACAATTTTTAATTGATAGCTGGCTTAATCAATGTTGTTATCTCCCTTGAAATAAAATTATTAATTAGTAATTGCAAATGAAGTTCTACACATGAAATTTTTAGATTTCAAAGGGTGCAATTTTATTTTGTCTTGGACTGTATTTTTGCACGTGTATGAAGTAGGTTTTGTGTCACAATTCTGACTTCAAACTGGCAAACAATTCATTAGTTGCCGATAAAGTTCAACATAATAATGAGATGAACAAACAAAATGAGCATCTTGTGCAGTAACTCCACATTTTGACAAATACTTCTTTCATTTGAGCTCAATCTTCAGTAATTTCTGTTACGTTGATATTTTCCGATGCATGTTCCATGTATGCACCTCTGCAATAAATACCACCCGCAGTGCCTATCAACAATTGACAATTTCCTGGGGCTATCGGCAACATAGTAAATTTTAATCAGATTATGCGTTTGATGATATGAGCTAAAGGGACACAATCCAATGGCTGGTATTAGCATGGTCTCTTAAGGGAGACTACTAATGAAAATTTACCAACATAGTCCCATATGCTTATAAACAGTGTAAATAAACAACGTGCCACCAAACATGCAGTAGACAAGAAAACCAAACCAAATATTTTATCTAATTTTGTTCTGATAAGAAAGATTGAAAGCTACAAAATGAATGATACATGTATGACAGCAGGGAATGATTACTAAGCTATGGAAGAAAAGTAAAAGATATGGAGAGAGAATAAATGTTAGCATAAGATGCAAGTTAGCCCAGCACCAAGGTCCCACACATGCTTGGACCCAGCACAGCACTGTCAGATGATTATATGACAGGAGATTATATGATTATATGATGGAGATTATATGATTATATGATTTTAGTATACAGTACAATGATTGACAAGAAATTATACAAAGTTTATATATCTTTGGATACACAATTGTATTGTACGCAATAAAGCTATGTAACAATACACACCATCTATTGTGCGATTTTATCAAACTGTCAAAGCTGCATAATTTCAGCACTAGCATTTATTTTCATAGCTCCGGCGAGACTCGATCACTTTCGTAAGTTATAAAATATTTTTTCTTATACCAGTTGTTGAATGTACAATTATCATGTATTTAATGATGCGCTACGTAATATTATACAAACATGCACAATTGGACATTCACTAACAGTAAAATAAACGAAAACTATCGACTGTGGTACGAAGCTAAAAATAATCACATTCGGCGACTGTGTAATTATTCAGCTTTGACAGTTCAATACAATCACACTATAACTGAAATAATGTGAAAGAGTTTGCTAGTATTTACCTGTACACTCCCTTGACATTGCTAGAATACCAATACAAACATAGTGTATATGATATTTGAGAACATCAAAGAACAATAAATTTCCCCTGTGAAATGGTTATTCATTCTTCATGAATAGTTCATGAAGTATGCAAGAAAAGTTCATGAAAATATTCAAGATTAATTAAAGATTTTATGAACTCCTTTCAAAGGGGTATAATAATACTATTCACATAAAAGTACAGTCTTTGTAAT
The DNA here is from genome assembly GCA_964023205.1 of Lutraria lutraria. Classification (NCBI taxonomy): domain Eukaryota; kingdom Metazoa; phylum Mollusca; class Bivalvia; order Venerida; family Mactridae; genus Lutraria; species Lutraria lutraria. Next base: position 2,181,166 of record OZ026844.1, on the reverse strand, counting down.
TTCAGGAATTAGAAAAATTGAACAACAAATGAAATACATGTATAGAATGAAGCAATATGACCAATGTAAAATGACTTAAACATGTATATTTTTCAACTTTAAGGATAACTTTATATTAGAAGCTCAAGTTACTGAAATATTACAATATGTAAGATATTCAGCTGAGAACCATATTTATGAAATACGAACCTTGAATGTTCAATACAGAGTTCCATAAGGAATCTATATCTAGCAGTATCCATGGTGGGAACCAACATTTCTCTGATCTTCTTGGATTTAGGCTCAGCACCCTTCAATAAATCATTCCAGTGTTTCCAGGTACCTCTTGCTTTTTGCTGAAATATTATAGAACATTAACAATTTATTTTATCATCAGATTTAACTCCATTTTCAACATTATTTAGTTATATCGTGGCAGGCAGTTTCCCTAGACTTCATTTAGGCCTTTACCAGTACTTACCAGATTCTATCAACAAGTTATTGCCAAGCTACCCTGCATATTTCAGAGATGGTGGACAATCTAACATAGGATGTAATATCTTCAGTCAAATTTGTCAAGGACAGTGTGAGTCTCGCTCAGTGTTTGAACTCAAAACCTCTTGATCTGTAGACCATCGCTTTAACCACTGAGCTAACCAGGCAGGTTTAGGACACTAACAAACTATACCTGCTATCACAGTTTCCGAAGTTTTAAAAATTAGGAGTGTTTTAATAATTGAAAATTGTCTTAAATGGTGGTTGGAGACAATAAAGGTAATAATAATACTCTGATGGGATTAATGATAATCATGATGAAGTGATCAATATTTCATCAGAAAGACTTCAACTTATGGTCAAACCTTCTAGTTGTGCTGAATGTCTTTCACATGAATAGATTAATGTAAAAAATCCAAATATACACTTTGAAAGTTTAGAGTACAAACGATAATAACTAATGCATGTACCACCATCATACTGTATAAAATGCAGTTATAAATTAACAACCATATTTTACAGCAACACATGCAACCCATGCATCTTTTAAATCAGCATAAAATCAAGATTAAGCAAAAAATGACATAAAATAACATGCATGATTATTATTATGATGTTACATGTTAGCAAATATTAACTGCCAGCAATATATATACATTTTACTATGATGCCCAAGAGAAAAATAAAACTGAACTTGTAACATATTACATATAATGTGCATGGAAAGGGAAAAAATAAATACAACACAATATGGCATGTATACATGTGTCTCGAGTATGGAAATTTAATGGCATCTAAGTCTTCTCCTAGAATGCTTCATCAGGAATATAACCACAGAAGCATACAGTACAATACATAACCTACCTTACCATCTCCTGACTGAGGCTTATTGAATAATTGATCACAATATTTAAATAAAACCACAGGTGATTATAGGCACTAAGCAGTGTGACACAGAAGTTTTTATTTACAAAACTGACAGTCAGCGGTTTGTGAAAACATTTGTACCAAATCAACAGCAGATATTGACATACTCTAATCTACACACTATAACACTAATTTTTTTTCTGCTCCGTATCAACATAAAACACAGAACAACAAGTGGCCAGTGAACAAATGTTCATTAATTGAGCTTAAAGATTATAGATTGATACAAATTGCAGATCAATATGAAGACCAACTGAGCATAAAAGTAAATTTGTTCAATTCCTTTGGCAGTTTATATTCACAAGTTTTACAGTACATTTAGGCATTCAACAAACATAGTATACATGTACATACCTCAAAGAAAACATCATAAATTAAATGTTCTGGGGGCATTGGGACATCAAACTTGCCGAGACATTTAGGCATTGGATCTTTTTCAAACTTTCCTCCAATCAGTTCTTTGAAGAATGCATCAAACTTCTGTCTACCATCTACATCAACCACTGCACCGATAGACCACGGAATGGAGAATTGTATAATATTCTGAAATACAGGAAAATAAGATAATCAAAGTACTGAAAGTACTCATAGAAACTGAACTTACATAGACATGCACTGTAACATGGAACAGGAACTAGTTCAACAAGTTCATGGCAGACGTAGAAAAAACATAGTACTTAGGTCTGCGTAAAAAAATTCATGCAAGCCAAGCAAGTGACAGCCATGGAAAGCTGAACTATCTCTCAGATGATTTGTTTATATCATAAATATAAATGGTACTGCACCATAATTGGTTTCAATGGTGCAAAAACTGTCAAATTCTGTCTTATTTTTACAAGATCATGTGGAAGACACTTCTAGTCAAGGGAAACTGCCCATATAAAGCAGTAAATATAGTGAAAATAAATCAGTGAATAGGTATACAAAGTACTTACAATAACCCATGTTCTGAGTGTTTTGTTGTGTTCAAGGTCTGGTGAACTAAGCGCTTCAGCCAGTAACATATCTACGAGATACATCAATGACCGTACAACATTAGAAGGCTTGGACACAATATATTCCTGAAAAATTAATTTAATTAAGTGTTTGACATGATATAACTATTCCATAAAATATACTGAGAAAGAACAGATTCTGTGTATAAGCTAAAAGATACAGGAAATCAATGCAAAAGCTAGCAACCAGTAATTTTAATAATTCTTCTCTAAATGAGTAAAAAACATAACAGAATATGTATAATTTGTCATATAATTACTATAGTTGAGCTGCAGATGAAAAATTTGGAAAGGAAGAGAATAATAAGCATTGGTTCCTATGTTAATCCACTACATATATATGCTGGTTCCCTTCAGTCATGAAATTTCACTCACAATTATGTGTTCACCATATCATTCGGATGACCTCATCACTTACTATAATTTGAGTTGAGACCAATCTGGGCACCAAAGTAATTGGTTAACAAAATTAACTTGATTATTTCTATTGAAATAATATTCATTATCATAATTTAACCCACCTTGCAGTTCTTTCTGATGAAGTCTATACAAGGATCAACGAGCCACTCAAACATGGCTTCTATAGCATCCCCAGCTTCACGAATCAGAACTTCATTGGATTGGTTCAACCAAGATCTCATGATAGGCCTCCACCCAAGAGTAGAGGGTTCTAGGTAGATCATACCACAACGACTCACAGTAGCAGGCTGTAATATCATGTGATACAATTAATTCAAAGACTAAGTACAAAACAATTTCATAATGGCAGAACTTGTTGCTGTGGTATAATCAGACTTTTATTTTAAAATAATCACATAAATTAAATGTTAATTTCAACTAACAACAGAGATAGAGAATAATTTACATCAGCAAGTAAAAACCAAGCTCATGATACCTTAATCATTGAATCTTGCAAAAAAGGTTCAATGCATAAAGTTTAGGTAACTGTTCATGCCGATGGATACTTGGTATTAAATGTTTACAAAACTTACTGAGGCTTGTGAGAGATCCATCGTCTCGAAGATAAGTGACATAGGGGGTGACATCTGAATGATTTCTCCACTCATTAAACATAATTTTTTGTTATCATCAAGTACAGTGTTCATGTTTTCAATCCACAATGCATCAATAGGTCCATCAAATACGACCCACTTCCTGTCTGGCGTGTCTGTAGAGGCAAATTCACGGAAAGTGTTTGCTACGATACCATCTGTCCACTAAAATAGCAAGATAACTCTTTATTAACATGAAAGTGAGAGATGTCTAATTGACACAATGTTGAGAGAAGTTTTCTATGTATGAAAAAATATTCTCTCTTACAATTCAAAATAGTTCATAATAACATATTGACATTCATTTTCCAGTTTAACAGTAAAATGTTAGACATCAAAGTTATTATCTAGATAATTGTACAGTGATTAATGTTCATTCAATCATTAACTATGAAATCCATAAAAAAGAAGAAGATTTTTTACCTCATGTGAGACGGGATCAAACTGACCAAATAACTGCCCCATGGTCACAGCTTTAGGATTGATGATACGATATTTGACTTTTTCATAATCCTCTGTATGACCTTGTTCATTTAACATTGTCATACCCTCACCTAGTGTCTCAATTGTCATTGTTTTACAACCAAATGGTTCTCCCACCAACATGAAACTGTAATAAGTAGTCAGAGACAAGTTTTAACCAAGAAAATCTATCAGAAAATGCGTAAAAAGGACAGAAAAGATCAATTTACTCAAGCAAGCAAATTTTTGTTGAAGCATATGCACACTACAACATTCAACAGGTACAACAGATATTATAAGGTACTGTATAGTACAAATGTAAAACTATTATAAGCAATCACTAACAGTTAACATCATCTATTGCTGTATTAAAATGATATATTTCACTGAAGAGGTAGAAAGTACCTACCCGTGTCTGACAATCATCATTTCATATGTCTGTATAATCTTTTCTTTGAAGAAGTCCACAAACTGTAGATTCTTTTTATGAGCCACTGTTTCCATGGCTTTCAGGAAGATTTCATAATCTGCCTCTGGCAGGGAGAGTCCAGGGAACAAATCTGAGATGATACCATTAAACAGTGGGATGTCATGTGACAAAAACTTGGGTAAATTCACATCAATGATGGATCTCAGAAGCTGAAATAGAACATAAAAAATTAAGACGACAATATGAATCAAAGTACTGAAAGTACTCACTGAAACTGATCTTACACAGACTTGTACTGCAGCATGAAACAGGAACAGGTTAAAAATTTAAAATTCTAAATTTTAAGTCATTAGTTTTATTTTTGTTTTCATTAACATGTTTGACACAACTGATAACAAGGCTTTAATCATAAATATTCAAGGATAAAATACAAACCAAGATGTTTTCTTCTTCATCAGGATACTTCAGCTTGAGATTACCAGCTGCAGACAACACAGCTTTAACAGCCCTCATACCATAATCGTAGTGAAACTGTGAGGACAACTGTTCTGAGCACAATCTGTATACTGTGACAATCTTCACAGACAAACTTTTAGCATCCAGGAAACCAAATGAATAGAGAGAAATCTCAGCGATCATAGCATAGTCTGGTACCATCATAGCCACGGTACGGAACAGTACTTTAAGATTGTCAGGAAGTTCTGAACGACCGGCGTAACCAGGATTCATTGTGATGTTTACGTAACATTGTGGGTTAAGGTTTAATTCTGTGCCCTCAAACATAAACACATCAAGTTTACCCTGCACAGCACGGATGATACACAAAATCTAAAATAAATAAGAATTTTCATAAAATTATGAAATATAAACACATATAATCAATGGTCAAAATTAAGTAAATGTACAACTTGTGAATGAAAATCAGAACCTCTAAAACACAAATTTTATGATTTCTAAATGCAGAAAACATAATTACCTGTTGAGCAATGACAGACAATACTTCCAAATCAATTCTGTTGAACTCATCAAAACAAGCCCAGGCACCAGCAGATGCAAGTCCTTTGAAAAACTGAATGTATAAAATATATCAAAATAACATGAATACTTGACAGACAATATCATAATACCAAGGTTTATAGTTGTACTTATTGTTTAGACAAATTGTTTTAAGTCTACTTCAGTGACAGCATTCATTTACTGAACATTTCATATATCTTGAATTCTAACAATGTATGTATAAAACAATATCAGTACCTTTCCCATAGCAATGTAATCTAAACCATCAGAACAGTTGAACACAACACACTGTACAGCCAAAGCTTTAGCCAAATCTTTCACTGTTTCTGTTTTACCAGTTCCTGCAGGACCTTCTGGGGCACCGTTTAAGTTCAAATGGAAGGCACCGACCAGAGTACGATAACATCTGTCAGTCAGAGGTGTGATGACTAGACGAGTCGTGTTTCCCAAGTATTCGTAAGAATATTTCACTGTAGCATTTGTGATTCTGACAATCATGTTTTCATCTTCCCAGTAATATCTAAGATGAGCCAACCAGTTAAAGTCATTCTCACTTGATACACCTGGAATAAAACAATTTCAAGTAATTTTCATCCCACCGCATACAAAAATAGCTAGACCTAGACATGTGGATAAAATTAGATTATTTATCTTTTTGTTCTCTCATGGAGTTTAATTTTTATAGAATAATTTCACATATCTTCTTTTTAATTACACATATTGAAAGACAGGTTTAGTGAAAAAAAAGAGAAATAACACACCTTTGTCAGCCAGTTCTTGCACGGCATCACGTGCATGCACATCAATTACCACTAATGCACCGAGAGTAGTTCTAGCTTGTTTGGTTAGTTTACCACGGACCAGTTCGACCACATCTCCAAGTTGTTTTTGTAAAACGCCATGATAATCAGGCAGACCTGTTGGTGCCGCTCGGATAGCTTCGTGTACTTCTCGTGTCCAGTAAGCCTGGGATGCACACAGCACAACTTGACCCGGCCAATCAATAACCCAGCTGGTTCTTGGTTCAACAGCATAAGCCTGTTATAACATACAACAAAATATGTAGGCTTAGGAACCAATCCTAACAAAGACAATATCTGTACAGAATGCAACAGTATAAAAAGACAGCACTATCTAATCAACATGTGTGCATTATTTACATCATAAGATCTAGAACTACAAAATATGTCACAGAAATATGAACAGACATACAGAGAATCTATGCAGGTATGCAATCAATTCAATAATCATCCATGTATTGACAACATTGTGGTGTGTGTGTGTGTAACAATAGAACTACCTATTTCATACAAAAGTCATAAAAACATGCTTACATCGTTATATTGACCAACGTCATTGTGAACACATGCAAAAAGTTAAAAAATTGTTTGAATACCGAACTGATTTTGACTGTACATTGTAATTTTATCTTTCTGATAGAAACAAATTTCACATGCAATTATCAATACACCTATATCATGCATGCCAAAAACATGAAAAGAATTATAAACCTTACTACAGTAATGGTGCTTACCATTCTGATCAACCCTTACAGTATCAGATTAATCTCAATAAAACATGCAATTTGGCCTTTCAAACAAATAAAGAAGACACATTTATCAATGCATTCATACAAAACAAATATCAACATCTAAGTTTACCAGTCTCCATATCTATATAAATATTTATTAACTTCATAATAATAATAAGTTCCAAATTGAAATTACTGATCCTATTAGCTAGTATGTGGGTAAACTTGATTATAAGAAAAAAATACAGTCAAAATTGACATAACAACCATAGGTATGAATTGAATGTAATAGTAAACCAAAACACCTCTGGATAAAACCCAACTCTGTTTAAAAGCCAGATTGACTTTTTTACAAGTTATTTGCCATTGTGTTCAGGATTTTAAGAAAAATTTTAATCAAAGAAATCTAAGAAAGAAGTCAAAAGTTTGTGAAAAGATAATCAAAACCTTCAGACGAGTGTGAATAATCATAGTAAAAAATCAAACACATTCATGACATAATGATATTGTTAAAAAAAGATATAACATGTGGATTACAACATTACCTCATGAGCCTTGCTGACTACATCCTTCACAGACAGTAACATATTATCCTGGACTTGTAGCAGCCATTTCTCTACAGCACCTCTAGCTTCTGATGTAGAGATAGAATTAATCATCTGTACTCGCTCACCTTCGCTACTGAACATAGCATGAATGTCTAATTTAGAATCAAAATCAAGTCTCGCAATCCCTTCAAAGCACTTCTTCAAATGGGGCTGTACACGTAAGGGGTCCTTGGTCTCCGACAAGATTTCAAGCATCTCATCATTGGACAAGAAGAAGAATCGAGGGAAGAACAAACGTTTCTTCTCCAGATAAGCATTAAGACCCTTGTTAATTTTATCCAACAGTCCATTACTGTCCAGGAGTTTTTCAAGTAAACCTGCCATACCAGTAGCAACCAACACCTACAATAGACAGTCATGATTAATTATAGCATAAAACTTACTATATGAAACTTCAGAATAAAAAAAATAATGGCTTCAATTAAGTTATTTCAGCAACATAAATTTCTACAATTTCCTTTAAAGTATACACATTTTTTATACCGGAAACAGCAAAAGTAGTCTGTAAGTGGAAAAATAGTAATTTCACACAATAAAATAACATGATTATTTAATCTATATGATCAGTTTCCTGTTTCAAATTCAACAATCTACAAATGTTATAACATTATGTCACTTTGTAAAAGTTCTAATACAAAGTATAATATTATAATAGTTATATAATGATCATGCTGAAAACAATACAATAATAATTATAATAACCCACATATTTCATTTACAATGTAAACCTAGAATTGCGTTTCTAGTACTGCAATAACAACATGTACATTCAATTACTGTGATAACCTCTAATAAAACATGAGAATAAATTCAGAATAATTATCTGCATTTAGACAACAATCAATTTATGAAACAATACAAAGGAAAATTTACAATTACGACAAATTTATCACATCTAATAAATATTTCAAGATGTGATTAAACTGACAGATGTACATCCAATATTTACCCCAGCAGTTGTCATGACCTAACATAACACACAGTTTACAGTTAATTCTCATCAAAATAAATATAAAACTTGATGATTCTAAATAAAACAAAACTACAGTAAATCTAATTTACTGACTTCTTCATCTTTAAGACTATTTCACTAAATGATAAATATTGTTTTCGGACCAGTTTTCTTTAACAAGTGTATTTCTTCTAAATTTCAATTTGATAATTAGGCCACCAAAAAACTAACATCATTTTGTTCAACTGGAGTTGTTAAATATATCAAGGTTTTACTGTAATGTAAATCAAACTAATTTATAAGGAATTATTGTCAGTTATGAAAATCATTTAGGTAAGTAATTACTGTAACAATGAAAACAAGTTGATTGTATTTCAGAATATTTTTAGGTAAGTGTAAGTTCCAATACCTTCTAACATTGACAATCCTTAAATGATATCATTCATTGAGACCTTCAACTAAACCCAAACAAAACTAAAGTAAAACCAGTCTCCTAAGGCTAATCAAAGAAAACAACATATTTGACTGTTAATGACAGGTCCAGGAAGAAATATTGTATTTCAAGACACAGTAACTAACCTTAGGGTCCTTGACTGTAAATTTCATAATTTCTTTCCAGTTTCTGTCTACAATCTGGAAGAGACGTCCTTCTTCAGGCATCTGCTGCATGATATCTTCAGAGGAGAAGATAGGTTCTAGATATAACCACTGTGCCTGTACTTTCAACCATTCATCAATGGTGTCTTGTATACGAATCAATCGTTCTTCCCATACCTAGATAATATATACACAATAGAAACTAGAGCTTATCACAGATGTGAAGAATACCCCAACAAGCTGCTCTGACACAGACATGTCCATGTTACCGTCCCATATTTGTCCTTTGACCTTCAAATGTGACCTTGATCGATAGTGCGTGAGTGTATAATAAGGTAATTTTTCCCATTACGGTTTGTAACTCACTATGAGTAACTTCCCAAGTGTGGCCTTTGTTCACAGGTTTGACTGTGTGTCAACTTGACAATGAGTCCACCATATATTGAGTGTATACAGAAAACATTTATCGAGATATATTTAAGACTTAAAGTAAACACATTAATTTAAATGTGAATGGACAATTCTGTGACAAAATCCAAACATACCCTGATTTCCTTGTCAAATGGTTTAATGAAAGGTGAACCTCTCATTGTCTGTGTTTTAACAATCTGATCATCTAGTTGTGTCTGTATATCATCCACAGAAGATAGAATACTGATTCCTGTATCACGATATTGTGATAAGTTAAAGTCTACAGCATCCCAATCTTCCATCATCTTCACCATTGCCTTCTCCAACGAGTGTTCCTGTAAACAGGCAATAATAGATCATATAAACAATAATAGATCATATAAACAATAATAGATTATAATCAGTCATATATTTAACATTTTTTAAAGGTAAAAGTAACATTTATTTCATTTTAAAGCAAGCACATGATGCTTTATGTTAAATTTGTGATAACTACTCTGCAGTAGTCAAAAATGAAGTTAAATTTATATAAGAATTACCAATCCTGAATGACAATATAAAGAATGTGGACTGGAAATCATTATGCCTTGTCACAGCATCATGTCATTCCAGATGGAGACTGACTTATTCTGGAGACTAACATATTTTCAGACAGTTCTAACATAAAGTTTGGTTACTATTAATGATAAAAGATCCTCAAATTTGAATGGAAGAAAAAATTCTTGTTCAATTCTTTTTAAATTTGAATGCAGTACAGACAACAATTGAAGCAAAAATATGACAAATACATGTAATACAAACATGTACTCACCTTGGTGGCAGCAGCACTAATTCCTTCAAATTCTTCCATGAATGGTTCCAGTTCCAGTTTGAGCACTTTTCTAAGAGTGGAACCAGAGTCAGGAGTCAGATCAAAGCCAGCAGTAGCTGACATTTTCTCCCAATGACGAGGACGCATACCACGGTTACACATGATTCCAATAACTGGTACATGTTCCTGAAATCAAAACATATAAATGTGCAGATCAACTCCTTCTAGGGATGTCAAAGAATTCTCATTACTGTTAAATATATGCTTCAACAGAATATGTTAATAAAGAACATTGATTAATGAAGCAAAAAAGTTTAATAATCAAACTAATAGTCGCAGTGAACATACTTTTCTGCTTCTAGATCTTCCCTAACCTGTAACTCGCTCATTTATGCCAAACTTCATATTATGATGTTCTCAAAAGGGAAAAAATGACAAACAGGTTTGTAGAAATGAGCAGTGAGTAAAGAGCATAATATGATGTTCTATGTGTTTACCTTGAATTCTGTCATATGATCTTGTACAGAATTACAGACACCAACAGCTGCTGGTGGGTGAAGTTCAAGGTCAGGTTCAATACCAGCAGTATCACCACCATCTTCTTCCGCCAAACGTCTTTTCTTCTTTCTCTCTCTATTCACTTCATCTATTTCAATCTGCATCTTCTTCATCTTCTGGTTGAAGACTTTCTGTATCTTGTAGATTTCACGCCAGTATTCGTCTACCTCACCTTCAATAGCCTCTGCTTCTAGATCCAAGAAAGCTCCATCCATCCATCTGTAGAACAAATGATATCATGTATGTTACCTCTAAATGCAATTCAATACCTCAGGAATTATTAAGTAATAATTTCTTACATGGCATTACATAGAAATATTCAGACTAATGATTAATATTTAATGCCTAAAAATGAAAAGTTGGATAAAACAAGACTGTTTGCTATCCCCCGATCTTTTGATAAAAACTTGATAACTTAACTACCATATATGCCTGAATATAAATTCTTCAGATCATATTTAATGTATTTGATCATAAATAATCATTCAAACAATAGCTTGATAAAATAAACAAAAAATTGGTAAACGTAACATTTATGAAGGCCCTGATTAGGAAATATTTTTGTTATCTGTTTAAAATACAGAGTAACCTCCAATAACTGTCACCTCAGCACAACAGCTACCTCCCTATTACAGTTAGTAGACTAGCAACCCTAACAGTGATTTTACTCAATTTTCATTCTCTTAACAACAGCCACCTCCTTACAACAGCCATTTTTATCCTTCCCACTGGTGGCTGTTGTATGGAGCTCGCACTGTATTAACAAAACACCAGAACAATCAGACATGTTGCTTACTTTTTCTCTGCTCTCTGCCATTTGAGTACAATATTAAACAATCTCTGGAATGGATCTACAGCACTTGTGATCTCATCTACATCAGGATACTGTGTGATAGGATACTTATATAACTGTTCTTCCTGTGAAATATATACAATACATCTATAGTAAGAAGTGGATCTATTTACCCATAGATATTTAGTATGATACAGCAGCAGTGGAACTTAACAATTTGTAACTAGTTGTATATAAAAGTCAAATAATGTTGTCTCACTATCTTACTAAAAAAAAAGGTTTTCTTACAATCTTATTTTTACACTTATTGTAAATAATGGATGTTTTGTACAATTCTGAGTCAATCTTTCTATGTCGGGGACATTAAGCTGGTAAAGTTTATTGTTGATTGTAGCAATGATTGAAAACAGTAAACAGAACATTGAAAGTACATTATATTACATCTAGTATGCTTACAGACAGGCTTCATTGTATCAAACTCTGCATGTTTGTCTCATGTTAATAAAATCACTAAACAATGTGAATATAAAGAAACATCTAAACTGTATATACTATAAACACACCAAAACATTCTTATAAAAAAAGTCAATCAAATTACTGATCAAAACACAATGAAAGAAGTTTTATCTTAAGTGTTTGCCACTAGTGTTGAATAAAATTCACATGACAAGCTAAGTACAAAAGGCCAGCTCCAAAGTTATCACTTTTAGCTACAATTTGTAGCTAAATAAGGCAAGTAATAAAATTAGGAGCCTGAGTAATTGCTTACAACACACTAATACTGGTTTATCTAAATATGTTTCACATAATTATACTAGTAGCTTCTTCTGTATCTATGGCAACAAAAACATCAATACTGTGTATGGCTGACATTGTAACAAGACCATAAGCAAGTGAAACATTGATGAAACTATAAAAATAGATGACAGACTGAACCCTAAACCTGACCCCTAAATCTGAACCCTTAAACTGAGAACTAAAATGCAAATTTTCTCGATCATAAAATAAGACACTGTTGATATCCAATTCAAAAGTTTTGTTTATTTGAATTTTTCACCCCTTTTCAACAGACAGAGTCATATGAGGCAGACAGTTCATCTAACCATTTTTCCTGGGAAGAACCAGTACTAGACTCCCATTCTCTGTAAGCAACTGCCTACATTCTCACATAAAGAGACATGGTCGGTAGCTGGGCTCTATCATATTCAAATCCCTTACTGTCTATTTTAAGAGAGAGTAAGTTTAAGACGAGTCTACCATGGATTATATCTGGTACATAAGTTCACTACCACAGCTACAAGAAGTATGTATATACTTACTTATATTTATAAAATTCACACAAGTTTTCAATAAATAATTTCTTTAATATCAAATTAAACTAATAATAAAAACGCGTCTTGAAATGTATGACTTCAAAATCTACAAGAAGCAGAAATTCAATGACTTCGTAGTTTACCATATATAGATTAATTTAATTATTCTATTGGACATTACAGAGAAAATCAAATAAAGCACCGCAAGCGGTGCCAACGCTCATCTGTTCACCACCTCAGTGAGATTTATCTACGTATGAAGTTTCATGTTGATACCTCTTATAGTTTCTGAGTTATGAGCTACATTAAAGTTCTTGCATGATACAGACACAGAAGCTGACGCAGATGCCGCAATGATCACAATAGCTCTACATTTTCTTCGAAAACAGACAAACTAATAAAGAGTGTCAGTATGTTGTAACAGAGCATTGACATGATGTCTGTGATGTCTCGTGTAAAGTGCTGTTAAAATCATAATTTAAAGCAATATTCTAATGTTGTTTCTTTACATGATTTGCAAAATATTATCAAAGCACTACCACATTTTACAAGTACAGACATCTAGACTAGTTTAAATATTCTTTTAGATATTTAAGAACAATAGATTTGCTGATATCACAAAATGTACCATGATACACTGAAAACAACATGAGTACATGATCAACTACAAGGTACATATAACATATAAATATACATATGAACACATAGAGGTACCAAGCTTTCAACAGCCAATGAACGGTTACTATACTGCAGCACCTCCTCCTACAAGTAGCAAAATAATTATCAACAATTCTAAACCATTAGTTTAAGCAAACTTCCCAGCCAACAAGAATGCTGATTCATCAATTTATTTCCTGAGGTCAAGGTCACATTTATATATCAGTAAGTAAATAAGTAAGTAACAACTTAAATATATTGAAAGAGGCAACACAGTTGGGCATGCCAAGTCTCTCCAAGGAGCCTCTATTACATCAACAGTAGTTTATCAATTACTAAATTCTTGATGTATATCAGTCGAAATTAAACAAGGGCATTAATTTGTATACCTAAAATAACTCATTAAGAAAACAATAAGAAACAATATTTAAGACATAAAATTTTCTCCAATATAGAATCATACAATGTGAGGTATTAACAAATAAAAACTAGATCTTAGATTTGAAACATGAGTTTCTTATGTCCTTAACAGCTTATTTTGTTTCACAAACTTAAATTAGAATAAATTTTATTTCACCAATTAGAATAAATCTTATTTCACCAATTAGAATTACTTAGATAAAGTCTGTTTATTCTATAATCATGCTGTAAATTTAACATAATCATAAATGTATCATTTAAGATTATAAGTGTGTAGCTGACACTGGGTTAGTATAAGTATTGTTTAAGTTAGTACAAGATCACGCTGAACAAGACAGACACATTACCTTGTTGATCCATGAGATTTGGTCAGTGACATCAGCAAGACGTTTCTGTACAGCTCGTACATCTTGGACGTACTGTTGCATCATGTCAAGCTCGCCGTAATCATTGAACTCATCAACACGCTGTCGTAACTTCTCTAATTCCATCATGACCTTCTCTCTCTTCTCCAACAGTCCCTTCTCACCAGATTGTTTAGACTTCTCAATAAGCTGAAAACATTGTATCATTGTACCATATATTTATTTCTTCATCTCTTGTTTACCTGCCCATTGACAGCTATGGTGGCTTTTGATAAGTAGTCCAGCATTTTAACACTAGAGCACAAATCAACCATTCTGAGATCGTCAGATACATATAAATTTTGTTTTAAATCAATAACAACAAGATCATCTTCTATAAATTTGTAAGAACAATTCATATTGACTTTTCAAACAATGTTATATTATGATCATTGATATGTTATCTATAAACTAAAAGAGAACAAGATAAATTACAGGCAATGTTCACAAGACTGTTTTAAATTTAAAACAATTTAAAGTAGAAAATCTACTTCTTAAATAACACATTTCTTAGCACAGGTGATAACTTACCTCTTCATTCTGATCAAACACAGGGTTGATTCTTGCAGGCCATGTTAGAACTTCACAATTCAAGTCAATGTCTTCGGGTGTGAATAAAAATACATCAATCAAGTAAGCCAGTCTGTCTTTAGACTGTGTAATCTTCTCATTCAGTTTAATCATTCCCTGTGTACGAGCATGTTCAACAAATGCGATCATGTCTATCAGATCTTCACTGTTTTCTGGTTCCTTCAAAGCTCTCTCTTGTATCAATGAGAACTCCTCACATATTCTATAAACAGACCATTAAATAAAAGACTTGACATTTCGTATATCACACAGTACAAATAACCAAAATAAACTTTGGAGATTCCTAATTTAGTTAAATAGCTTTTCGTTGAAAAATTAAGCTATTTAATATTACTTTAGATAAAGAAGATGCACGTAAAAATCTAAAAAATAACAGCTTTTTTATCATAATATTTCCAAAACAATAGAAATACATTGACAAGTAAAATCTTACAACAAACACAAATAATTCAATACAATACAAGGTTTTGATGCACAAATATTTAAGTAGACATAAAGTTGTCAAAGGCAACACAAATATATTTCCTACTCACCCTTTGTTTTCCTTTCTGTGGTCATCAGATACCTTTCTCAATAATTCATTAGCAAGTCCTCTTGAGGCTTCAGCTAGCCCTCTCTTTAAATCTTCACAGTCAAGACGTATCATATCAAAATGTTCAATACTAGGGAGTCCCATAATCTCCTTGGCCAGATTTCTGTACTTCTCAATTTGCTGTGAAAAAAAATATAAGTTTCAAGAAAAGACAGATAATAAATATTCATAAAATCCAAATATTTAATAGAATTGATACAGCATGGTTTAAGAATGACTGTAAAGACAAAGGTTCATTCTCCCATTGTAATTTTCTGTCAGCTTTTTACATCTTAGACTTTTATAATGATGTCAGCAGACATAAAATTTCTCAATATTTAAAGACTGAGTTGTCATCACTATTTTTAGGAAAAAAAACTGCTGGTGCTGGTGTCATGTTGCAGACCAGCGTCACAGGCCTGGGATGTTCTGGCGACTTACGCTCCATGCATGTGCGTGAGGTGCAACACATGCAAAATACCAATGAACTATTAAAAATTCAACATAACTCACCTCTGTATATTCAGCAAATGTATGTTCAATTTCCATGTATTTCTGGATCTCAGACAGCGCTGTTCCATTAACAATATAGTCATATCTTTCAACTGAAATAACAAATAATCAAATTTATCTCAGTAAAACTGATACAAATTACAATAGCCTAACAGTTAATAAGAGAAATAAACATTCCACATTTCAATTTTCACCATAAACACAGCAGAAAAGCTGCATGTTTTGACTTTTACCAACTTATACACAACTTACAGTAAAATTGTCCTTAAAATGATTAAGGTATCAATAATCAAAAACACAGAAACCAAAGGTAGGTAAAAATATTTCTGTAGGTTGGTATCTTGAACAATCTATACTAGGCATTTACTTATAAATAACTGAATATTGGATGTTACTATACTTCAAATATATAATTTCATCAGAATTGTGTGAAAAAAACTTACTGAATGACTTGAGGTGATCTTCTGGATCTTCAAAGTTAACTTTTACAGCTTTCTTCAGTTTCAGTATGTATTTAGACAGTATATGGTCTGCTATGGAAGCATCCGTGTGGTTCAGGGTGCTGCCACCTGACAACCAGGACTGTACAGTAGGGACTTGCTGCATTGTCTTACAGATTTGTTTAATTACAAATAACACAGTGTCCTCTAAGTCCTGGCTAGGAGGATAAAACTGCATCTTTTCATCATCAAATGTAAGTTCCATCTTCAGTAATGGTAGACATGTTTTGTCATCAAGATCAAATAATCCTACATAGGCATCTAGTGTACGCTCCAAAAGATTACGTAACTGAAAAATACAAAATATCAATCTTGTGAACTTGAAAATAAATTAGTAATAATTTGAAACAGACATGAAATGTATTCCTATAGGATATTATTTATAGAAGACACAAAGACAAAATAAAATACTAAGAGTGAGCATTTATCGCAATAAAGAATTATTATAAAGGTATAAACAACTTACTGCTCTCATCACAGATAAAATACATTACAACAAAACATAGAACAAACCTGGTTGGATATAAGTGTTGTTACACTGTTATAGAATGACTGCATCTTCTCATGTTTTAATCCTTTGAAATTATTCTTGTCTCCAAAGACATTTATCACTTTTGGATACCAACTGAAAACGTATTCAATATAAACTTAAATACAATGTTTCTTAATAAACAATTCAAGATTTGCTTTATACGGTAAAACACGATTATAGTGAAGTGTTGAAGAACTGAAGAATTAATTCAATATCAGAGTTCACTAAAAGCATGTTCTACCATACTTTATCATTTTCTAACCAGAACAGGAACAAATGGGAAAAAGAAATATAATTATTTTCTCAACACATACATTCAAAACAAGCATTATAAAACAATACAATAAAGTCAGAGTTCAATCCCCTAATTTATTTATCAGATGCTTAACAGCCTATTTGACAACTGAGAATTATTGTAACTTCAGAGCGGCTGCAGAGAGAGGGGAGATAAGATACAGGAGAAATAGTTTTTCCAGGTTCTTTATCATGCATGGTATAGCACCAATACATGCCTCCTCTTTTTCCTGGGATTTTCTAGACACAGTACTTGGCTCAGTAGCTGGGATGGGGACATTGTCAATCACCTCAGACAATGTAATGATAAGTATACATTATATGGCATGTAAAATGTATTAGAAACATAATACAACTTACCTGAGCATCAGTTTCTCTTCAGCTTTTTCTAGGTCAAGGATCACATTATTCTTCAATGATTCAAACTCCATAGGACCATTAGCCCTGTACAAAAATACATGTAACATTTATATAAGGGTAAAATTCTTAGTTCCCGTATTCAAATCAATCAGTAACAATGAATTTTAAACAATAGACAGCTTTTCTCAATAGGCTCAATTGAAGAATAGAAGTGATTATTTACTTATATGTAAAACACATGTTTTTCATTTCAAAGCAACCTCTAAATAAAGGCCACCCTGTGAATAAAAGTCATTCTTTTTATGTCATTGATAATTAAGAATAAAATGACCTCCAAATAAAAGCCAACTGTCAATAAAGGCTACATTATGTTTTTCCTAAGGGTGGCCTTTGTTCACAGGTTTGACTGTACATTGATGTGAATTGTAAGTTCTCAGACATAACTTATCATAACATTGTATTTGAAAACTTTTACATATAATTATGAATATATTAAGACACTCAACATTTGATATATATTACACTTTAAAGTACCTGAATTTTGAGCAGTCTACTAGGATCATATTTCCTAGAGTGGTCTGACACATGTTTAACACTGTCTGCATGGAGGGATGTAACATGTGTAAATTTTCTCTTATATTCTCTCTGGCAGCAATGTAAGTATTGTGCCATGGTTTTGAAAAATCCAACCCACTAAAAAAAAGTGGAAATATCATTATCAACATTTTGAATACAATAGTAAGACAGACACCATGAGAAAGAGCCATTCATGTAAAAAATAGAATTAAATCATTTCTTTCTCAGAAAACATCTATTTCATTTAATATACTGTAGTATCCATGTGTAGTCACACTCAGTAGTTAGCATTATAGACATCACAGTTTAGACATTCACAATTAGTTTGTACAGCAGGCTGTAAAGAGTACTGGTACAAGGCAAGTATCAAACATGGTTATCTAGTTAATGATATGATGCTCATGATATAACCATACAATATTTAAACACTAACCTAGGTTCCTCGGGTGGAGGACCAGCCACTTCACCATCCAGTCCTTTGCAATCTGGTTTCACAAGTACATGTTGGACTACAAAAAATAAAATCAATCATTTAATAGATAATGTTAATTTACTCACGTTATTTTATCTATTTTGTCTATATCGAGTTTTACGCCCCTTTTCAACAGTCAGAGTCATATGAGGCAGACAATTCACCTAACAGTTGTTCCTTGGAAGAACCAGTACTAGACTCCCATCCTCCGTAAGCAACTGCCTACTTTCTTACATAAAGAGACATGGTCAGTAGTGGGGCTCGAACCCATGACCCTCTATTAGTGAGAGGTTATAGTGATTTGAAGCCAACGACCTTAACCACTTGACCATGGAGGAGGTTTTATCTTATCTATAAGCAAAATTATCAATTATCATGGTTAATAATCTATAGTTCAGTGATGATTTAAAACATAACTTTACCCATTGATTTCTTCATGCTAGCATTAAAGTCGACTTTAATCTCATCAAACAGGTCATTGATACATTCCTTCAAGTAGGGTGTAGATCTTAACCTTTCTGGGATCATCTGTACAATCTTGTGGGTCCACTCTCTCTGCATAGGGGTCACTGGACCACTTTCTACACATTTCTTCATAAACTGATAGTTAATCTGTTAAAATATATTTCATACAATTAGAATTTTGTGTATCGAAAATTACTGTATCAATCTATAAAGTTACTCACACAAGTCAAATTTTATAATTATTGTATGTGTACATAAAAATGACATTGGGTAACACTGTCCTCAATTATAATACTGATAATATTTTTCATGAGTTTTCTAAAAGATAAACTACATGCTATTATGCTATATAATATTACAGTACTCAGTATGATTCATACAGGTGCATATTTAACAAACAAAAATAAGTGTACCATATAATGAACCTATGTTAAGTAACATGCTTAAATGAAGGATTTTTAAAAAAAAACATTGTATGCAAATTGTCACAACGTAATTTAATCTGGCAATATGACCAAACAAAATGTTTGATTGGAAGTTGGCCAACTACTTATCGCTGATTATTGATTTATCAATTGGACATAAAATACCCTGATAACATTGCAATGACTAAATTAATTGTCCTCATTTAAAACAAATTCTGCCAAAAACTATATATATGTAAAATCACATGTAACACATACAATTACTTCATGTTTTTGTTCAGTCATTTGGTTCAAACAGAATTAAAATGTGTTTTTTTATGATTTATCACTTAAACCTAATGTTATCATGCATTATGCAACAGAAAAGTCTCAAAGCATACCGGCATATTTATCTTAAGTCAATAGCAGTTATTTTTAGTAGAATTTTACCTTGAAATCAGCTTTCTATGTATATAAATTTGATAGAATTAGAGACATCAGTTCAATATTAGCAGTGATACTACACCAGCTTTCATTTCAGACTTAAATATATTATCTGACAGTAACACTATACTTTTTCAAAGACAGACACAAAAGAAAAATGTTTATATAAAATCATAAATAAAAAGTGTATTCCAATAACTACACACTGTGAACATATTAGTATAAAGATAAAAGGTTAGGAATTGAAGGAATAACACTATAAGATTGATACATAAAATGTCAAATGTCTTTTTCGTTTACTAGTAACATACAGATTTTATTATAAAGTCTTGTAGTGAGAGGGGGGCGGCTTAAGTCAATATAATTACATCTATCTTTTTATAACAATAATAAATTTTGAAAATCTGGCAGATTTAGTCTATTTATAATCTATTGAACAAGCATGTTTGAGAGAGAATTTATAAATGAGAGAACCAGACCTTCAATGATATCATATTGTGTTTGATTCAATGAAAAGAAAAATGATGAACAAAGAGATGATAATTTTTTAAAACACCCTGAAATGAATGTGTTTTCAAATAAAAAATAATCAAAATTGTTAGGGATAAACTTCAGTATCTTTTAGTACTAAGATTATTAACTCTGAGCACTTATATACATATAAAGGTTAGTAACAGGTTATGAATAAAGAAAGAAATGGGTAATAGAGACTTCATGCTGCATTATAAATCATACACATATTATACATACAATAAATCACAGGAACCACAATCAACCAAATGTAACATGATTATATTTACATCTTATATATACAAATGTTCTCACAGACAACAACTATTACAGGGATATTTAACAGTCTTCACAATTAATTTTTCAAGCACCGACAATTCTGTCTTGTAAAGGCGTAAATTTAACCAGACCGCCGAAATATGTTTTGTATAATTAACAGAAACTTTATATTATTGAGTTAAGTAAAACATAAGTTTTGGGTATTCAATTATGCATTTTAGACAATATATCACCTTAAAATTTCAGTGCACCATTAGTCTGATAACCCGTCAATTTTTACCAGACGGGCAGTTGTTAAGACGGACCCAGTCTTCAGACTGGTGGCCACATTCGAAAAACTGCAGATAATTGTATATCTTATGTTTGAATACTAAGGAAGCTAGCATGTTTTTGTTAACAAGAAACAGACTAAGTATAATACAGCTATGTGAGAGATTATTGTAAGTAAGAGACTAAATCTACCACCAGATATATACATGGGTTATAGATATTAGAGCAGTAGAATGATTCACTAGTAGACTTCTGGTACCATACTCACCCTTATCCTTCTATCTTTACTCATCATCTGTGTTATAATGACAAGTTAGGAACAAAGTTCATAAAATGGGCATAAAATTGAAATTTAATTCTTTAACGAAAATGATATTTTTTTATGTTAAGGCATGATAATGATCAGTGATAAATTGAAAATAACATGTGCTGATATAACATAGAAAGTAATCCCGACATTAAAATACATTGCTTTTATAAAATGTTACTTAAACAACATTAATTTTGTTTATTTCTTCAGCACAAATTATTTTCTTAATTTCGAAGTGAAAACTAATAACATTCAACAAGAAAGGTATGCAAATTGTTCATGCAATTGTTCTTAAGTTGTGATAGCATACTTAGCAGTAATGTGATGTGTCCAAATACAATATATATATATAAATTCATACAATAGTAGTACATGTTTGTGAAGTTTTAAATTTACAACAACTAAGTACCACAATTTTTTCATCTTCTGTCAACTCTTTCTTTTTTCTCAATTCAATATTTGCAATAGGAGGTAGCTTAAGCTAAAATTTGCATCAGAATTATTTTAAAGATATTTGAAATGTGTATGTTTCTTAGCAAATTACTTCAAAAGAATTGTCAAAACCAAAACATGGTCTTATCAAAATGAATATTAAAACCCATTTCTGAGTGCACACTGTAAGTATGTGTGAAGTAATATCACTTTAATTTTAAAATTACAATTTCAAGTCTCTACTCAATGTATGTATGGTTAAATCTGTAAGCAACACTCACTGAGGAAGATATAAAATATGACTATTATGCATAGTTTGCCCCTATTAGACAGCTTAAAGTTTGCACGCTCTTATAAAAATTGGTCCTTGAAATTATATTACTTTTTTACTAGGACTTTTTCATGCAATATTTTTTATCTTAACATGGACTGAATTTTCATCAAATAAAACTGCAATATTTTGTGAGTACACAGCCTATATTTAAATTATAGCAAACATTTTGAGAACCAAACTACATACCTCATCAGGATAATCAGGTTTATCATCAGGTAATGGTTCATTCTCATTTTTATCTACTGTCTCTTCATAAGCTTTCATTGATGTGTCCGCTCTAAAATGTGAGAAATTCTTTATGAAATAAAACTCAATTAATATACAAGAAGCGCATGTTACATAATTATATCTGTGATGTGTCACTGTCCATTATTCTGCATCCAATTTTATAAGTCAGATACACTAAAATCAAAATATAAGTAAATATGAGTTCAATGGTGCAATATATTTTCATCTTAAATCTTAAAAACGTGTACTTTTTTATATGATATTATGAAAAGATAAACTACTTACAAGACTTTCATCAATATAGCTTGTTTGTGTTTAGCCAGTCTGAATGTCATTAACTTGCTGTTTGCATACGGGTCATCACGTTGAGGAACATTTGCTCTACTGATGGGTGGAAGTCTTGGATAACCATCAGGACCAACTCCTTTTCCTTTGTTCTTCTCAGTTCTTGGACTGTTGCTAATTTGTTCATCAAAGCCATTTGAATGGCCATTTACACCATTGGCATGTCCATTAACAGCCGCCATCTGAAGTAATACACAACAATACTTAAATTACTCCAAAACTACAATCTAGACTTAATCAACACCATTCGGCATTTGATATATGATATGTATACATATAATTATAATGTAACAGGGTGTATACATTCAAGCAGAATTTTTACCATACCACTAATTATGGCATTATCAGGGCTTACAGATGATGTCAGACTTTGCGAAAAACATTCAGTCTGACAAGCTTGAAAATTCGGTCAGACCAGGGATGCTATATCGGAACCAAAAAGAAAACATGTTCAAATGTGTATAAAGACTCTTTGTCGGGCAAGTCCGCTGGTCTGACACCTTTCGCAAAGTCAGCTGATGTATGAACAAAGTACCAGACCCATTGATTTAAATATGTCTCTAATGATATCAGCAATAGAAACATGATTGTATAGAAAACTCAAAGCAATATACAATTAATTATGCACATTTTACATGTAGAAAACATGAAATACAGTAAACAAACTATACATCAAAAATAGCATAAGAGTAGTAGAAAAGATCTGTATAAATATGTATGCCATCAAAATCCAGCCAGCCAAAATGTCTATCCTGCATTCACGATTAACTACAAACTTATGTAAAATGGTGGAGGTCATTTAAATATTTTATTTTGATGATAATATGCATCTTCGACCATATCATGCTATTATTTACTATATATAATACATTCAAACCAGCATTTCTTAAAATGGGGGATTTCTAATGATCAGTATGCGATAGTTAACCACGACGTGTGTAGAAGATATGCAAAACTGACGGCGAGTTTGAAACGAAATAGAACATGTTCATAAAAGTAAGTTTTATAAATTTGACAGACAATATATACCTTTGATGGTCAGCGTGAATACAGAAGTGCGTAATCCTTTTGTCTATTATCCAGATATATTTGATTTTTCTCACTACATTATACGTAAAAAGCCAAATTAAATACAGTATTTTGGCCGTTTACACTGGTTGTTGTGTTCGCAACTCAGTGCTCGTTAGACCGAACTTACTTGTAATCTTATATCTGATTGGCTGACGGTCGTTTATGAACCAATCAGATCTCACGTAACATCACTCGATAATCGAGCGTCCCGTTGCCAGGACGTCACGAAACAAAATCAGTAATGGCTGCCACCAGTGATTTTTACTGAAATAACAGGTAATTCGTTAAATTTATCTAAATTTCTTTATAAACCTCTTACAAAGTACTGTTTTTAAATCAATATTGGAAACCTTTTCTTATTGACAGTATTTTTTCGATGAATTATATTACTGGAGTATTTTTATTAACCAATTCAGTTGTTTTGATGATGCATTGTGTCTAACAACAACAATAACACTTTAAATGATGACGATAAGTTCCAAACACAATGTTCATTTCTTTTAGTGTTAGGCTATTGTTACTTTTGATTGTCGATTTTATGTGTTATTTATACATCTATATGAGTTTAGCCTATGTTGAATTGTTTATTTCTTGTCAATATTTTCAATGCATTTTTGTTTCTGTCGACTTTACACTTAACGATAAGTTCAGTTATCAAATTCAAATGAATCAGGTGACAGGGGCTCCAGAAGTAATTTGACATTTGGGAGGCGGAGGGGTGGACTTTGGAGGGGGTGTCTTATTCTAAAAAAGGCTCTTGCAAAAATATTGGGGCAGTAATCACCGCTCCAGCTCTGTCAACACTGGGTTATTATGTTACTTAATGGTTTTATTCATTCAAATTGTTTGACTGGATTAATTGAGCCTTACTGTTTATATAGGCAGTTGTGGGAAATAGGTAAATAAAGCTGACATGATTATCATTGATTGTGTATCAACAGTATTCAAAGTCAACTGACAATATGCAGACTTAGACACTGCATTTTTCTCAAGTTGATTTGTAAATAGTTATAGAAATTTATTTCGGAAGATCTCATGATTAAACCAAACATTAATTATATATATCAGCATGACTGATCTCTTATTGTGTCTCGATAAATTATTTTGTTACATACACATTTATTTTTTCAGTGCATGTGTTTCTACCTCGATATATTCAAGTAAAATAACATGGAAAAATATTAACATATATGTGTCCTCTGTCTTTAAGGATTAAAATATGGCAGACCAGGCAGGTGAAGATACTGCTCCTGCACCAGTGAGTGTACCTGTAGTACCCACTGAGCCTGAAGAACAAGAACAACAACAGCCTGATGATGGCCGAGGTGAAGATCCTCCTCCTAAAGAAGAACAGCCTGAACAAACAGCAGAGAATGGAGATAAACAGGTTAGCATGTTGAATCATCATATTGCGTTCTTTGTTATTTGTATTATATGGTATCAATTATGAAATAGTTTCAATATCAGTAGTAGATAAAATTCCTGTACATGCAAATGACACTGTTACAGTGGTGTCTGTCTGTATTTAAGTCAAATGTATTTTCAGTTATTTTGAACTGTCATTCTTTATATATTGACATTAGTATACATGTTTGTGTTTTTGGTATTACTCAGAACCAGCAGTGTTAGTGTTTACTTGATGATAAAGTTGATGTTATACAGTTTTACATAGACTTTATTGGATTTTATTAGGAAACTTCAGAAGTACAGGAAACAAAACAAGAAGAAAAACCAGCTGAAGAGAAACCAGTAGAGGAAGCAGTTGAACAACCACAGACACAAGAAGCACAGCCTGAACAGGTAACATTTAAATAGTGTTCTATTTTAATACTGCTGTCTAGTTTAATTTATGATTTCATGTAAATCATGTAAAAAAGTTAATGATATTCTCTCAAATTCCTTTCCTTTTTGATTTTAAGTTCATTTCAAACGTAAGATAATTTCCTCAAGAAAATGTTAATTTCAGATTAGTTTTTAATTCATTAGTTTAAATTTTAGCAAGAAAAATCTGAAGAAAAGCCAGCAGAAGAAAAACAAGAGACACAAGCTGAAGAATCTGCAGAAGAAAAACCTGTAACACAG
Source organism: Lutraria lutraria (assembly GCA_964023205.1). NCBI lineage: Eukaryota > Metazoa > Mollusca > Bivalvia > Venerida > Mactridae > Lutraria > Lutraria lutraria. The sequence continues at coordinate 2,155,171 of OZ026844.1, read as the reverse complement.
CAAGAAGAGGTCAAAGAACCTGTAACACAGCAGGATGAGACCAAAGAACCTGTAACACAGCAGGAAGAGACCAAAGAAGAAACAAAGGAGGAAGAGAAGAAAGAACCTGAAGCAAAGGTACAGTAAAATTTTATATACCGATATATCAAACATATTAAGGTTATTCTGTTTACATGATCTTATTAAAATCATTGATGATGGTATGGCCCTGAGGTTATAAAACGTTGGAGCAGTCTCTGAGCTTGTATCTCAATGTATTATGGTTGAAAAGATAAAGCTGATTAGTGTATAAATACATATTTAGATCAATTATGCTGTCAAACAAATACATGTATGAATATATCAATAATATCATTATTGTCTGATTGTAATTATTAACTTAGGCATTTTGAACGATCATATATGAGATTTGAGCTCGGAGTACAATCATGAGTTTTATAACCTTGTAACCTGTCTTCCTAATGTTGATAATTTAGCTTTTTTATTTAAGAGTTCTTCTCACACCATACTGTATGAATGATATAAATATTCACAGACTTTTTCTTCTGACTTTTTTGTTTAACTTTAGCCAATTTTTCAATCCAAACTTACAGCAAGAACAAGCCGAGGCCCAGCCAGCACCTGCCCCTTCACCTGTACCATCACCAGTTGAAGCAGAAAAAACTGTAGGTACAGAGACTGAAAATGCTAAGGAACCAGAGCCTGAAGTTGATCCACATGCTGTTACTCCAAGATCAAATGTCAACTTAGAGGCAACAGCCACAGGTAATTAATCCCAATGACAAAAGCATGCTGCGTCATTTAGAACTTTTTATCTTGCTTCTTCAATATGTCCATTAAAATGCCCATAACTTTTTATTATTATTAAGACAAACAATTCATACATGTATGGTACATGTGTATTACATTGCGCTGGTTGTGGTACACACAGAAAATCACTGTTGTTTTTCATGCTTAATTAAAAAATATTGAAGTTTTGCATGTATTGTACAGTACGTAAACATGTATTTTGATTGGTGACAATATCATTCTGAATGTTTAATCTTTCCATATTATACTTGTCTAAGTGTTTAACTTTCTTCTTGTTTTAGTGAAATTTGTTTTAATGCCAAGTGGACAAGTTGTGACACAAGCATGTACACTGGGACAGACTTTGGAACAGTTGAAACAACATTTCAGTTCAGAATTAAAGATGCCAGTCAACCTTATTATGCTTATGTTTGATGGTATATATCTTCTAACTTTCTCAGTCAATGCAAACACGTCTGAAATATGCCTGTCACTACACAATCATATATGTGCAAGATGCTAATGTTAGGCCACATTTGTCTGTCCTTGTCCATTTTATCAATCAGGTCTTGTGAACTGGCAGTTTTTTAGCCAACTATTTTCTATGATAAATCATTGAGATGTTGCTTGATTAGTTCAGAACCATGTTGCATTACAAAATGTACTTGAATTGAAGGTATACACAAGTAAACGCTGCATTTTTATACAAACTTTTACAGTTTATTTTTCATCTTTATTGATTTATTCACGAATTACTTCAAGTCATGTTTATTTATCTTATTTATCTCAAAGCTGATATAACTTTTCTTATTCACAGATGATAATTTTACTTTCATCAAGAATTTATCAACTGAACATTTTATTCTTCCAGTCATTGAAAAGAATTTATTAAAATTGACCATGATTTATTTTCATTCACGTTTTATTATTTATGTATAACAGGTAAAACAATGGCAGATAATATAACACTAGCTGATCTAGGTGTTGGACCTAATGGTACTATACAATTAGAACTCCAATCAGCTGATCCAGTAAATACTCCTATCAAAGCTTACAGACCTAGACAAGAATACCACATGCCTGATGTAATCACTGTACGAGTACAAGCAGGTTTGTGTGGTTGTTTATTTTGTGATTGTATTAAATATGGCAATTCCTTTATCATGTACTCAACAATTTAGATGACAAGTTACGTAGATTGAACCCAAACTTAAATCATAAATGACTGATAGCACTATGTTGAGTGTTTCCCTGTAAAACTTTGAGTGTGTACTAAAATGTTTTACTCTTTAACTTAAACAGTGTATATATTGCAGTGCAGCCTTTTTTGAAACAAAATTATGTTTTTGTTGAGGGGTTGCTCTAGAATGTTTAAATTAGTAGTAAAATTGTACAGTCTGAAAAAGTCATGCTGCTGTTGAAGGGAGGGTGTTGCTCAAGAGAGGGTCACACTTTTAATGCAAGTACTGTTTTGGTTCTTTTCAGAGGACAGCACATATAAAGATGTTGTGGTAGAAATTGAAAGAACGACAAGAAAGAAACCATTCTTAGGAGGTTATCGTCACAAGAAGACGAGCATCGAGTATCATCATGCATCAGCACAGACCATGCAGAAACCTCGCCCACCATCAGGTATAGAGAAATACTGTCGTGATACACAGACGGTGGAACAACATCATCGTGTTCAGCAAACAACAAACGATACATCCACACAGATGACAGGCATCGGTGTTTATGTGTCAAATATCGAGGATAAGTTAATTATACCCCAAAAATATACTACTGCAGATAAACATCTTGATATGATATTAAACAGGGTAAGTTAGTAAATGATAACAAATACAATAAAATGCTCACCTACTGTTACAATGTATGATAGGAACAAGATAAAGAGGGCTTCCTACAAAGTTATAAGTCATATCAATCAGTGATGCTTAATCATCTTTACTTAAAAATGGAAATAAAATATTGTACTTACCAAATCAGCTACTGATGAGATTTAATCATTTGTTTTCATGGACTTTTATCGATGCATTTTGTAGAATATGTGAAGTTTTGATTTGATCATTATGAAATGTTAGTGCTACATGATCATTATTAATTAGGTATTTAATTATTGCTTTTTTTTCAGGTTATAATTATACAGAAATATTACAGACGTTGGCTTGCCAAGCGATATGTAGAGAAGTTAAAGGATGATAAGAGAAAGAGATTAGAATTTGAAAGACTGGAAGAAATTAGGAAGAAGAAGGAGAAAGCAGACAGAATTAAGAAAGAATTTGAACGTAGAATGAATCCCAAGACTAAAGAGGATTTCGATCTTTTGTACCATGCATTAGAAAGTAAGTGTATTCATCAATACAGTCAAATCTGTGTTAGCGGCCATCCTGTGAATCAAGGCCATTTTTTTAAAAACTGTCCTTGATTATTTAGAACAAAATGACCTCCTAATAAAGGCCACCTGTCAATAAAGGCTATATTTCATCTTTCCCAAGGGTGGCTTTTGTTTACAAGTTTGACTGTATTTAAAAATAATTACATGCCATCTCAAGTATGTTCCAAAATGATATTGGTACTTTCATTTGTATAATCATGAAAGGTCATTTATAAAAACCTAATCTAAAATCTGCAATTATAAAAATGTTCGACTTCTATGCATGGCTATTGAACACAACTGTTTCGTAAAATAATAAAAATACAATATTTTTTTTAATTTAGAATGGAGACAAGAAGAATTGTCTAGAATTGATGAGACATTAACTGGTGCTGAGCGTAAGGCAGCTTTATGTATGTTATTGGATCAGGAGACACAGTTGATATCAGCTATAGGAAGACATAAACTAGAGGCTGAAGGAGATAACAAGGAGAAGAGAATCCAAGATTTCCTAGATAAGGTAAAACCACTAACATTTCCATACACAGTGCAACCTCCTCTCCAAAGCCAACAACCTTTGGGAGTAGTAAAATTATGTTGTTGTTTAGAGGTTGTTGCTCTAGAGAGATTTAATTAATAGTTAAATCATGCAGTGGAAAAAAATCATGCTGTTGTTGAAAGGAGGTTATTGCTCTAGAGAGGGCTGCTCTGGAGAGGTTGTACTGTATTTGTATCCTGTTGCTTCTTATTAAATATATTCACTTTCCATATATTAATTATTGTTGACCATAGTGCTTCGTAAAAGTTGTAAAAATATTTTTTACAGACTTAATTGTGACTTCATCTTTATATTTAATGTGTGTTAATAATCATTGATAACAGTTTTTTTATAGGTGCCATGTCTGATTACAACTCAATGATGTTGAAGTTGTGTTCTGAATTTTTTTCCTCAATTTAACTGATTTGTATTTGAAAGATGATGATTATACTGAATTAAATGAATGCTTTTTGTATCATAGGCTGCAGCACCAAAGAAATGGAAGGGTCATGATGGTAAAAGTACAGAAATGGATACACCATTTACCATCAGAGCTAAGGAGTTAAGAGATATCTATAACAGTATCAATATGAAATATCTAACACAAGATGAACGTCTAGACGTCCTCCTTACCCTCAAACATACTGTCAAGGTATTTATTTCACCATTTGTTCTTTATACATTCTTATATTCAGAGTACAATTAGCATATAGGCTTGCCCTTGTTTTTCCGTCTGTAGGAAAATCTTGAATCATGCATATCTCCAAAAGTATTCGGGACAGAGTTATGAAATTATACAGAAATGTTTATCAGCTGCAAATGAAGTTATGCATGAAGGGTTTTAACTCTGTCAAAGGCTGAAGAGTTATCTACCCTTGAATTTGTATTTTGGTATTACATTATAAGAAAATTTTGTGTCAAACATAGTGTAGCATGACTTGAATAATAAAGTTGGGGGCATCTTTGTCTTATGGACACATTTCTAGTCCAAATACATTTCTAGAATGACAATAGAACTGAGTAAGAATGTTCCATGAAGATAGGCAGTCATAGGTAAAAGATATTTATGTTTTAATTTTATATTCAGAAAAGTTGAAACCAAAGTATAATAATGTACAGTTAGTTATTTACCTAAAATTTTTGTAGCATGTACATATACACTCCTTACAATATTATCTCATTTTCTGTTCTTACATTCTAGGAACATGATTGTAAATTGACTCAAGAAATTATTGAGTTAATTGATCGTGAAGCAGATTTATTGATGCGAGGAGTGAAGGAAAGTAATTTGGATGGTCTGAGAAAACGGATATCAACTCTATTCCTTCAATACATCAAGACACCGACATTCAACCCAGAATCTGCTAAACTTCTCAAGGTAATTAATATATATAGTACATTTTTACAATATGTAGTTTACAACCTGTCAATTATTGAAATTGAGCATTGGTTTTTAAGAAGTTTTTTTTATAGTTTGTCTGTTTTCAAAGAAAAAGTCAAGGTATTGTGATCATTGAGGCGTCTGTGTTGTGCAAAAACTTTAATGTTGCTCTTTTCTCAGAAACTATAAGAGGTAGCAGCATGAAACTTCATAGGTGGATAGATCTCTCTGAGGCAATGAAAAGATGTGAATTGGTACCTCTCGCGGCGGGGTTCTTGATTGTAAAGGTGCTTGGTGGTTATTGAAACATTTTGTCCATGGAAACTTTATGGTAAAAGAATAGTACACTATACTGTAGGTATTTTAGGATGCCATATTATTATAAATGCATCCCTCAATCTTCTGTCAAGTTTTTAAATTGTAACATTTATTGATGTTTCAGGTTCCACAAGATCCATCAGTTTTACGAAAGAATATTTATTTCTGTCCAAGCTGCAACAGTTACCTTCCATCTACAGAATTTGAAATCTCTTCCAATTCTCGCAATGTTGGGAAATGTCGCAGATGTACAAAGATCGACAACGATGCTAGAGTCCGACAAGATTACAGTTTATATCGCTTCTTGCTTAAACAATTACGTAAAGCTGAAGAACGGTATGGAGATGGCTCAAAGATTGCCTTCTTATTACAGGTACTTAAATATTTCATTTCATTTACATAATTTAAAGACTGTATGACATTTCGAATATCTTATAAGAAATAAAGTGATTTCCAAATTATACATAATAATGCAAGTTTATACTAAGGTGACACACCTTAGTAACTTTGACATAACTTGATTTGTAAATATCATACTTTCAATTTTATGTCCCATGAACCTCTGCTTTAGCTGTGATGTCTGTTTATTTCTCTGAGTTTTTTTTTTCAATTCAATTTTTGTTGGTGTTTTCTAACCAATACTTAACTGTATATGTATTTATGTTGGTGCAAGTATTTTTGGAAACAGAACAAAAGTTCAGCTTTCCGTAGCCGTCAATCATTCGGCGAGCATTACATTTTTCTTCATCCGCCACACAAAATTTATGAAACTAGTTCCTGTTCCATGTTGCAGTGCCAATCCATGTTAATTCAGTTTCCATGAGTACTTTCAGTACTTTGATTGTTGTTGTTGTTTATTACAGGAGCATGATTTACGTTATTTGGTGGACAAAGTTTGGGGTGGACAGAGTATCCTCAGTGCTTGGGATGATCTGTTTGATCTTACTTTAGTACGCTGGAACAAACACGAGGAATGGTCACCATGGAATTGTATACTACTCACCAAAGATGAGGCAGCTGCTCACGATAGACTTGTCAACTTGGAGGAGGCAAGTGTCTTATTTATCTTAAATATGTAACTTGTTTTTAAAAGGAGTAGACACACAATAGAAATAAAATGCATAGAAATCAACAAAAGCCTGACAGCTGTCTGGATTTCTCTGCTGTTGATGGTTGATCGCTTGTTGTAGTGAGCAAGTCTGGATGCCTCAGTCATCTATCAATCTAGGACTTGTATCAAGTATCATTTGAAAAATATGCTTCATACAGGTTTAATATGTTTTAATTACATGTACTTATTTTGGATCCAGAATTAAGCATTGTTTCTTTTCCAAGAATCACTTAATGGGCATGTTATTAACTCTTGTAGGTTATCTGGCCTTTCATAAGATAATTGTACTTTAATTCATTTTATTTGCTCAAAGATGTTCTTGAACTTCTATATAGTGTTATAATCACTCTATAATCTGGTACAATAAGGTATAATATAATGATTATTATGTGTATTTTCAGGGTTATGGTCAAGTGTTCATTCAGAAAGTACAACAGAAACATGTGCTGGCAAGAAACTACTTTTCTCGTCTCCCTGGAATCGCTGAACACGTGAAGGAACGAGCTAACGAACGTGACACCAGATCTGGCCCCTCAATACAGGGGCAGGCTGTGTCTGTACAATAAACAGAGACTTCATTGATAAACATCTATTCCACTCCGTGTTTTACAAGTGAAAAATTTTCAATGAAAAAATATCGAAATACCTGCATGCTTTATGTTTTTCCTTTAACAGTGGTTAATTTTATGATTTTGATAATGTTTTATTTAATATAATTTTAGCATTTAATCTGGTATTTTAGATCATGAATATTTTATTACATACAATTAAGATAAACTTCTTTTACTTTTTCATAGAAAAATGAACTTTTATTTTCAGAAGTTACTAGCTGCCATTAAGGAGCTGTGATATATATATACTATAATAAATGTGCATTGTTTTTCTTCTTTTTTTATTATCCAATACTGATAGTTAGGTGCTAAATTGCCTTAACAATGATTGGGTATTTGTTAATTATTTCAAACACAGTTCTAAAATAATTGTGAGGTATGTGCTACCTAATTCTTCAGGTAATATCACAATTTATTTCTTCTGTGTCAAGTCATTGTAATACAACATGTATGTTAGTTATATAGTGTATTTGTTTCATGTAGTAATAAGAAAGGTATGCATTTGACAACATCCAATGACTGTTGTGTATATATTTAACTGTGATATTCAAATATTGAAAAAATCATTAAAATAAACATGTATTACTACCATGTGTTATGTTTTATTATTCCAAGTTGCATACCATGATGTCTGATTGTTGACTGTCAAATCAGACCTGAGAGCCACCTGTGCCAGAGACCACCATATTAAAGATGTCCACATATTAGAATACATTTGATGTTACAGTACAACCTCTCCAGAGAGGCCCTCTCTTAAGCAACAACCTCCCTTCCGCAACAGCATGATTTTCCCACTGCACAATTTTACTACTAATTTAACCTCTCTAGAGCAACAACCTCTCAACAACAACTTAATTTTGCTACTACCAAAGGGTGTTGCTTTAGAGAGGTTGCACTGTAAATTAAGCCTGACAAATTTCTGAACAAGAGGGCAAAGATTTCCTTTTTGCAGCTTGTGTTGTAGGTGTTGCAGAAGGTAACTTAGCATGTCTGACATAAACTTTGTGATTGCTAGATGCCTAAAACTCAAACATCAATCACTTCAAAGGAACAACTATTTCATCATAGTCTACTGTATTTTCATTTATTTTCGTTGGGCTCAATTTTCGTGGTTTTTACTAAAATGGTTATTTCGTGGGGACATAATTTCGTGGATCAGTTTGATTATTGAAAATAAATACCTTATCTCCGTATTTTAATTCGTGGGGATTTGATTTTGTGAATGAGCCGACCCACGAAATTAAATCCCCAGCGAAAATTAATGATTTCACAGTATTTATGGACAATACTAGTTTTAAACTGTTTAGACTGTTTCAAGGGACAAGTTGTTGAGTGATTATGGTCTCTGACTCCTCACTACTTCTACCAAATTGGCACCAAATTCAAGAATGAGGAAACTGTCCAGCAAGATTATTAACCATTAAATCTCAGTAAACAACTGTTTCATATCATCATTTTAAAACTTCTTGATTGGTAATTATTATCTACTTATTGATCATACAATGGTCGATTCAGAATTTTCAACTGCTCCAAACAAAATTGTTTTTGTTTAGTTTTAGCTTGGGGTATTCCAGCATTACATTGATTTTAAGATCAATAGGTCAAGCAGTCTTATCTTATGAAGGTAATCGTTATTTACACACCTACTTCTTTGTTTGTGATAGGTCCATATCCTTTTGAAAGACCTGTATTATCAAACGAATTTCGTGCACGGGTCTGTTTTCTGCACGTGACCAGGTCTATAATCGAAAGAAACTAGACCTGCCCACGTGCACAATTATTTATATAAACGCTATATGAATTTATTGTTTGTATAAACAATGTGTATGCTCTATGATAATATAAACATGAGCAATCACAAATTGGCCAGTCAAGTATACTTGAACTAATGATGGACAAAATACCTTAGATGTGTCATATATACATGATATGACAAACCAAACAGAAATTAAATAGTTTAATTATACCGCAACGACACATACAAAGCTGACCTAAGCACAATGCATTCCCTTATTTGTTAGTTTTGACATTATGAGTGTCGGTTTTAATAAAAGAAATTTTTTGAGAACACTTGAAAATTACTATTCCAGTTAAAACAATAGCAATATAAGACTAGAAATGTGACCGGAGGACACTAATACCTCCACTAAGCGCTAAGTCAAAGGGGGCCATAACTCCTGTGAAATGTTTGGTTTTTTAAACAGAAATCTAAGTTTACCTGTATTTTATTATCACCCACCTTCGTGTAGAATATGAAACCATTCTTAATTATTTATTTCATCGGATTTAACGCTATTTTCAACATGACGTCAGAAAACTGTTATATCGTAGCGGGTAGTCATCCCAACCAGCTTCCTTGGATTTATCTAGACTTAATACCATTCTATCCGTAAGCTACTACCAAGCTACCCCATATAATTCAGAGGCGGTTGACAATTTAAAATGCGATGTAATACCATATGCCGAATTTGTCATGGACAGTGTGAGCCTCGCTCAGGGTTCGACCTCAGAACTTCTTGATCAGTAGACTAACACTCTAACCACTTAGATAACCGGGTGGGCTAATATGAAATCAGTCCATGAAATATTTCTTGATTTATCGCTCGGATATCAAAATTTGAACGGACGGAAGGGCGGACAGGGGTATCACTTTATGTCCTACAGAATGGCGGGGCATGAAAAGAACTCATTGCAACATATTATTTTTTGCCAATAAAATACTAGAAAATCGACGTTTTACGTATACATGTATTTAATATCTAAAACATATTTGTGTCTAAAACCTTTTTCCTTTTCTTTCAAACCGACAGTTACGTTGCAACAAGTATAAATAGGCAAGCTCTCAACAAACATGTAATGACCATATCGTCATAGGGTGGTGTAATTGGTAGACAATTTCACATTTCTAAATAAGGCGACAAGGATAATGTAACAGTCAAATTTAGATTATTTATATAGCGTTATAAACTTATAATATACCTGTTCATCGTATCGGGTGTTGCCATGTCAATGTCGCAGCATATGACCAGAGCCAGAGAAAATATATCGTCTGTATTGCTATTGGACATGCCGGTAAATGTAAAGTCTCCTCGCAACTGTCGAACGTTGTGTACCTCGTACATCGGCCCATCTGCGTAGAAAAGACCTGATTACGGGCTCGGTTTCCACGTGAATCCCGTGACCAGGTCTTTCCTACGCAGATAGACCTAGCTCGTACTCGATCGATATCCTGTACATACACGCTAAATAAACAAGAAAGTAACACATGTCTAATTATTGACAACATTTATTCATTCATTCATTCAGAATATACGTATAAGTCATATTAATACTAGATACACAAATATTAAAGTTATAAGTGTGATCATCCATATAACAATTTAAATTAGTACATGAATACATTATAGTACCAATATTTATAATGTTTTAAACTGATAAACGTTCAAATATTCACTGGGTAGGGTACAAATGATAAACAAAAAAACATGACATGATCACAGATAAATGCCACAGACTGAAACTATTCACAAAACCATGGAGGGAAATGCGGACTGAAAAGGCAAAGAAGTCGGGAGACTTCAAAGAATGAATAAGATACGGTATACAAAACAACAGACACTTTAAATACAACATACATGTATACTCCTAATAAAGGAGGACGTTTTTACCACTAAGAAATATTATAACGTCAAGGTTCTGAAACAAATAACACATTAATACAATAATATGTAACATAAGTATTTACTACCGTGGCATCCAAAATTATAAACACCAAGACATACGTTTAATGCGTAAACAATCTTAATTACTTTTATTATTATAAACATGATAATAATGAAGTGAGTGCGTGATCTTAGCTGACATCAAGTCATCCTTATTTATATCATCAGAGTGAGTTAGAGTCAAATTGTGACACGTGGTATATAACCTAAATGAGGAGATATCAGTTTTGAAAAAATTAGAAGGTCAATTTAACGTCACGTCTGAAAACAATCAAATCAGTACAGCGCGCAACCTCTCGAGAATGGCCTTCTCTTGAGCAACAACCTCCCTTCAACAAAAGGATGATATTTCTCACTGCACGATTTAACTATTAACTTAATACTGTAGAGCAATAACCTCTCAACAACAACATCAACATAATTTTTCTACTCCCAAAAGGTGTTGGCTTTGGAGAGGTAGCACTGTATATCTATATGAAATAATAAAGATACCAATATACACATGTATAAAACATCAGAGGTAGCTCAGTCTGTACATGCGCTCTTAACTCCATTCATAGTCCGGTGTACGACGCATAGATCCATCACTAATATGAGGAAGTCTATCATCAGATCTTGTCCTCAGTTTCTCCTCCTCACGTCTACCAACATTACCATCACCTTCATCAGACTGTGTGTGTACAACACTACTTATGTTAGATTCAGAGCTACCTGCGCGATATCAAGCAGAAAATAGTGCACGTGAGACCGTCGTTTTATGTATGATAAGTCATTACAGTACAACCTCTCCAGAACGGCCCTCTCTTTTGCAACAACCTCCCTTCATTAACAGCATGATATATTTCCCACTGCATGATTTAACTATTAATGTAACCTCTCTAAAGAGAACAACAACTTCTAAACAACAACACAATTTTGCTACTCCCAAAGGGTGTTGCTTTGGAGAGGTTGCACTGGTACTTACATCGTAACTTATAAAATATATCACACCCGTTGTAATACTGGGTAAGAACATTATATACACGTATTATAGTGTCCCTGTGCTCAATGAATACATATATGCAACGCAATACCATATTTTCGTTCCGTATGTTAACAAAATGTGATTGAAACGATTATATGGACCAATCAAGTCGATTAAGCTGCGTTTTGACTCGATTAAGTCATTAACTACTTATTTGAATTACATTTCATAACAAATTCATATGACACGATATGTAGAGACACCTGAAAGAACAAAAGTCACGATGACAATAATGTACTTGTTAATCAATTTACGCCTTAATTTGATAGTTTTCATGAAAGTTTGGTGTCTTACAGGAAATATGCTCTCCCAGCATATTGTCAAGTGCACGTTCATTTATATACAAATCTTCTTTCTTCATGGCAATATCTTTGGAGTAATCTTCATCATTGGGTCCACCAGTACCTCCGTACATTCTGTCAATCAGCCAGTAAGTGTCCATACGGCCCTTACCCTGAACAAAAACAACAAGTTAAAGTACCATGTAAGCCCCAAGAGCATTCATTTAATTACCGATTTATTTACGATTTATATAATCAATAAGTAGTGTACATAAGTAAAGTGACACCGGTAACGTTTACGGAGTCCTTAATTTATACCTAGACTCAAACGCGCGGAACCAGAATTACTTAATAATTATGACTTTATCTTTAACTTCATATATCAGTGTAATACACCTTTTTAATGATGATTTTATGGTTAATAATTGATACTCGATCAGGTGATCTATCATAATTATAGATGTATATGTTCATGATTTGTTAACATACCTTGATATCCATGTTACCTCGGAACTTCATCTTATATTTGCCAGTTTTCTTCAAACACAGGTACGTATTGGCACTGATATGGACGCGATTTGCTGGAAACATTAAATACAAGAATGACTTATGACGATACATTAAATTGATAGTTTTATACAAATACATGTACTTAACAAAAACAGATTTCTGTTGACATATTAAACACAGGTTTGTAGTCTGAACCAATTATTTACCATGCAATGATTGTAATTAGTTTTCAAGTCTTCCAAATCGACTCAGAAAATGCAATACCAAGGAATTATATACTAGATGTAGTACATACGTGTATGTATATGAGTCGTTGGAAATACTAAGTACAGTGAAACCTCTCCAAAGCAACACCCTTTGGGAGTAGCAAAATTATGCTACTGTTTGAGAGGTTGTTTCTCTAGAGAGGTTAAATTAATAGTTAAATCATGCAGCTGGAAAAATCATGTGGTTGTTGAACGGAGGTTGTTGCTCAAGAGAGGGCCACTCTGGAGAGGTTAAGCAGCAGACAACTTGGTAAAGAAGTTTTTGAGTATTAAGATAGTTAACTAGTACTTACGTAAACCATAGGACTTCATCCTGGAGGCAATGTTCACAGTGTCACCAAATAAACAATATCTTAACATCACTGTACCAACAATACCAGCAGATACAGAACCTAGAAATATCACCATAGTTACCATATATAAACAATATCTTAACATCACTGTACCAACAATACCAGCAGATACAGAACCTAGAAATATCACCATAGTTACCATATATAAACAATATCTTAACATCACTGTACCAACAATACCAGCAGATACAGAACTTAGAAATATCACCATAGTTACCATATATAAACAATATCTTAACATCACTGTACCAACAATACCAGCAGATACAGAACCTAGAAATATCACCATAGTTACCATATATAAACAATATCTTAACATCACTGTACCAACAATACCAGCAGATACAGATCCTAGAAATATCACCATAGTTACCATATATAAACAATATTCTAACATCACTGTACCAACACTACCAGCAGATACAGAACCTAGAAATAGCACCATAGTTACCATATATAAACAATATCTTAACATCACTGTACCAACAATACCAGCAGATACAGATCCTAGAAATATCACCATAGTTCCCATATATAAACAATATCTTAACATCACTGTACAAACAATACCAGCAGATACAGAACCTAGAAATATCACCATAGTTACTATATATAAACAATATCTTAACATCACTGTACCAACAATACCAGCAGATACAGAACCTAGAAATATCACCATAGTTACCATATATAAACGATATCTTAACATCACTGTACCAACAATACCAGCAGATACAGAACCTAGAAATATCACCATAGTTACCATATATAAACAATATCTTAACATCACTGTACCAACAATACCAGCAGATACAGAACTTAGAAATATCACCATAGTTACCATATATAAACAATATCTTAACATCACTGTACCAACAATACCAGCAGATACAGAACCTAGAAATATCACCATAGTTACCATATATAAACAATATCTTAACATCACTGTACCAACAATACCAGCAGATACAGAACTTAGAAATATCACCATAGTTACCATATATAAACAATATCTTAACATCACTGTACCAACAATACCAGCAGATACAGATCCTAGAAATATCACCATAGTTACCATATATAAACAATATTCTAACATCACTGTACCAACACTACCAGCAGATACAGAATCTAGAAATAGCACCATAGTTACCATATATAAACAATATCTTAACATCACTGTACCAACAATACCAGCAGATACAGATCCTAGAAATATCACCGTAGTTACCATATATAAACAATATCTTAACATCACTGTACCAAAAAAAACCAGCAGATACAGATCCTAGAAATATCACCATAGTTACCATATATAAACAATATCTTAACATCACTGTACAAACAATACCAGCAGATACAGAACCTAGAAATATCACCATAGTTACCATATATAAACAATATCAGTAGTAAACGGCGGTACCCTGGGTACACTTGCATTGGTTTGGTACCCAGAAGTTTTCAAACTTTGCGCAAATTTGCACAAATTGGGATCAAATTGGAAATCAATGTTGTACCCCAAAATAGTATGAATTGAATTTTAGGAATGTTCTGGGTACTGTGTGTGTGTGTGTATAGACTTAGACAATGAGAGAATTTTCTTTCGAAAAGACATGGTGGCCCTGAAAAGGGCCGTTGGTGGTCCTGAAAAGGACCGTTGGTCGTGGTTGGTAGCTGTTAGTCGGATCTTCATTTCTTTATTTCTTTACCATACTTGCCCCGAGGTTGTTTCTCAAGGTCATGTTTTCGTTTCTTCGTTTCTGTCATCTCCGGTTTCTTTTTGTCATGCTCCGGTTTCTTTTTGTCATGCTCCGGTTTCTTTTTCTCATGCTCATGTTTTCGTTTCTTTGAATCATACATAAACTGTACAGGTACAATCATTTCTTGTGGTTTAAACCGTACTTCTTGATTCTTCATGAGTCTGACCATCTCTTGCATGACTTGATTCATCTGTACCATTTCTTCCTTGATACCTTGTAGAACAGACAATCCCGTTGTAGGCTTTGTAATTGTATTAGACTGTGTTTTCGTCATAGGGGGCTGTGTATTCGTCATAGTGGGTTGTACATCTACCATAGGCTGTGTATTCGTCATAGTGGGTTGTACATCTACCATAGGCTGTGTATTCGTCATAGTGGGTTGTACATCTACCATGGACTGTTGACTGTATTGGCTGTACAGTGGTTGACTGTATTGGCTGTACTGTGGCTGCCTATACTGTAGTTGACCGTACTTTGGCTGGTTGTACTTCGGCTGGTTGTAATGCATACCCGCATTCGGGTCTATCAACTCAGATGATTCTAGTGCTTCTCTCAATACATCGTATGGCATGTTGAAGGACTCCATGCTAGATAATGAAAAAATAGTGTCTGCGCCGGGGGTATTTATACTTTTTGCCTGCACGCGCCAGTGTTCTATTAGGTCAAGGTCAATTGTGAGAAGTTTTTTTTTTGAACAAGTGTGACACTTCAAGTTTTTTTGAACAAGTGTGACACTTCAAGTTTTTTTTTTGTAGCAGTGTGGCACTTCAAGGTTGTGTCAAATTCAAGGTTATATTGTATCTACTTTGTATCACTGTCATACTTTGTAGAAAAATACATCATAAAATCACAGCACTTATATTTGTGGGAATACTTTGTACACATCATACAATCACAGCACTTTGTAGAAAATACATCATACTATCACAGCACTTATATTTGTAGGAAATGCTTTGTACACGTTATACTATCACAGCAATTTACAGACTGTACACTTAATATATACTATCACATCACTTTGTGGGAAATACTTTGTACATCACAGCACTTTGCATACATTTGTGGGAAATACTTTGTACACATCATACAATCACAGCAATTTGCAGACTGTATACCTAATATAATATAATTACAGCACTTTGTAGGAAAAAATGTTATAATGTTTATAGAAAAAATAACGTACACTTACCCCACACCATCTACGCACCAGCATATTAAGTTTATAAATGACGTCATGATTTGACGTCATCAAATAGGAATGTAAATATAGTAGTGAATAGTAAAGTATGATAATATTGACAATATGAGAGTGATTCTTTCTGAATTGTATGGGGGCCCTGAAAAGGGCCGTTGGTGGTCCTGAAAAGGACCGTTGGTGCTTGTATGGGGATTAATGGCGTTGACCGCATCTCCCCATACAAGCGGGACACCACTTGTCCCATTTCTGGACATCCTTGGGGTCCGGTGTAGGTTGGTAGAGGTTCGAAGGAACCTCTATTAACTCATCTTCCCAGTTCTCTGGGGTTGATTCTTGAGGGGTATCCCCCCAGTCCTCTTCCCCAGAGCTGACCACAACCTCCTCTACAAACTTCTTCCCCTCTCTCAGCTCTTTTACCTCTAGCCTCAACTCTTCTAACTGCATCTCCAGTTGTTCAATATACCGCCCTAAGGCAGCATATTTTCTCTTAATAATATTGACTGTACGTTGAGACATCTTGATACAGAATGAAATTAGATCAAGGCAAGGTCACTCACTGACTATGATACAAGGACTCTGATTGGTCCATTTTAACGGTATTTCATTGGTCTATTTTACTGGCATTTCATTGGTCTGTTCTAGGTCAGTGTTTTTCTCATGTTCCATAGCTCATTTATGTTTCATGATTCAACATGGGCAACTGCTTGAAAAGTTCTTCTGATGAACCTGAACAAGAAGATGTTTGGGTGGTCAAGATGGGTAATTTGTACCCAGACTTGTCTGAATTTCAAGATGTTAGTGTTGTCAAGATGGATATCAAGATGGGTAATTTATACCCTGACCTTGCCATCTTTTATGATGAGGATTTGAGAGCCAACTATTGGCGATACCTATTTCTTGCAGAAATGCAATGAATTACCCAACGGCCCTTATTAGGGCCACCATATGTGTTAGATTCGTTTTATTTCTCAAGCGAAGACAAAAGCATATTACATTGTCTATCATTTTATTTTTGAAAACATTTATAAAGTACAACAAAGTACAACAAAGTACAACAAAATACAACTCACTTAGTCTCCAATTTAAGTCTATACACAATTGTCCAACACATTGTCCGGATTACACAAAGTCACTCACAGTTTTTGTTGGATTCTTTTTGTATTTACGTTTTTTCTTACTCTGTTCTGCGTCCTGTAGATCGACCTGTTCACCTTGTTTCTTAGGACAGTCTGCGATGAAATGTCCTTGTTCATGACAATAAAAACATTCATTTTTATCGACGTGTTCACCTTGTTTCTTAGGACAGTCTGCGATGAAATGTCCTTGTTCATGACAATAAAAACATTCATTTTTATCGACGGTTTCCGTACAGCTGGTAGAATAATGTCCTTTCTTTCCACAACGATAACACTTGATATGATCCCATGTTACATTTTTCTGTCCACAGAGCTGATCCGCTAAGTTGTTAAGCTCTTTAATTTTTTTCTTTAATGAATACATCAAAGTTTGATCTCGGTTCTCTTCAACTTGGTTCATTTTAGGATCGCTCATGTTGAAATGATAAAAAACGGACGGAGCGTACGTCTTTTATAGAGTGTCACGCGTTATGACCTTGAACCCGAACTATAAAAAACGACGGAGAAGTTCTAAGATCATAATCATGTCAGATACCGACAGTACTAGTGGTGAGGATGAACCTCCAACTAAACGAAGTAAGTTTGAGCCTGTGCGCGACTATTATGACATACAGTCACGCATGGAAAGAAAGTCAAGAAAATTCAAGACTCAATCTAGAGTATATGATGTGACATTTCAGCCGTATAATCAATCGTTTGAATTTACAAACAGGTTGTTTAATGATATGATGGATCAGCTCTACAAGAGATGTGAAGTGAAGTCGAATGATCGAGTTCGAGTATCTATTCTACATCCTGATTTGGACTTTGGAATACATGTTCCGTTTAATAGGGCATCTCGTATTAGTGGAGATACATTGTTGGATGAAATTGAACGTGTGGCACAAAGTAACCGTCAATTTAAAATTCATGATGGGGCGGCACAGATGGAAATTACGCATATTACTATGCCACAGGGATCCGGAAAGAAAACGTTTAAAGCACCAAACTTAATCAGTATGCGGAAGTCAAAGACAAGTGTTGTGTGTATTGACAATAGTAAAGACTCTATGTGTTTAGCTAGATCGATTGTGGTAGGACGGTGCAAAGTACATGAAAATCAAACCCCGGAATGGAAAAAACGATGGAATCTAATACGTCGCTCTAAGAAAAATCTTCAAAAATACGAAGCTGAAGCATTGTTGAAGCAAGTGGGTATTTCATCGGATCAGTCGTGTGGTATAGAAGAATACCAAAAACTACAGGACTATCTCTATCCCAGCTACGTGATTAAAATCCATCCACAACATTATGGAAGTGAATTGTTATTCAAACCACCTGCTCTGACTGAAAAAAGTCGTGTGATTCATATCTTTCACCATGATAATCATTATGACTGTATCGTATCCATTACCGGATTTCTCGGGCGGAGTTATTATTGTGAATGGTGTGATGTCGGTTATGATCACCGTGAAGGACACCAGTGTAGCCATATTTGTCAGTGTTATGCTCACACCCTGTGCCCAGCAGGGCAATCTATAAGATGTTCGGATTGTCGTCGTCTATTCCAGAGTCAGGCATGTTTTGACAATCATAAAACAAAAACGGGAAAACAACGTAAAACCATTTGTGAATCCGTATGGAATTGTAAGAAATGTGGGCAAAAGGTGATTGGAACGAAACGGAGTCACGTTTGCCCAGGGACAAAGAAATGCAGGTGTTGTAAAGCCATAGTAGGACCAGATCATGACTGTTACATTCCAACGTATGAACCACCCGATAGAAAACAACCACCAGTACCATTCATCTTTTTTGATTTTGAATGTCGTTTTGATTCTGGAGAACATATCCCTAATTTTTGTGTGGCTCAACGTGCTTGTGGTGACTGTATGTGTAAGTCAGTGAAAGCTCCATGTGAGTATTGTGAAGAGGTGAATGAAGCCAGACAAATGATATTCCGTGGTGAAAATACGTTACAACAATTCTGTACTTGGCTATTCCTCCCTACCCATCGAGGATCGACAGTGATAGCCCACAATGCTCAAGGCTATGACGCTCAGTTTATTCTTAGATATGTGGTCACTCAGGGGACGGCGAAACCCCAGTTGATTATGAATGGTAGTAAAATCATTCAATTGAGAGTGCATGGAATACGCATGATTGACTCCCTCAGTTTCCTGAGTATGCCTCTCTCCTATTTTCCCAATACATTTGGACTGACCGAGTTAGCCAAAGGATGGTTTCCATTCTATGCAAACACCCTAGAGTATCAAGATTATGTGGGACCTTATTTGCCGCTACACTTTTACAAACCGGATAGTATGAAACCAGAGCGACGTGAAGAGTTTTTAACCTGGTACAATGAAAGAAAAGGTGACGTATTTGATTTTCAAAAGGAAATGGAGAAATACTGTCAATCGGATGTGGACATTTTAAGACGCGGGTGTGGAGAATTTCGTCAACAATTATTGGAAAGTGATCAAATAGATCCATTTACTGAAGCTACCACATTAGCTCAAGTGTGTAACAAAGCCTGGCGCAAAAATTCCATGCCACCTCATAGTTTAGCCGTGATTTCGGATGCCGGGTATCCCAATAAAACCCGGTATTCCATGAAAGGCATACGTTGGCTACAAATGATGGCTGTCACCGAAGAGATACATATTCGGCATGCCTTGAATAACAAAGGCGAAGTCAAAATTGGACCTTATTACGTGGATGGCTATTGTCAAGAGACCAACACCGTGTATGAATTCATGGGATGTTGGTACCATGGGTGCCCCACCTGTTTTCCTAACCGAAGTACCATCAATCCATATACTTTGAGAACCATGCAACAGGCCTATCACGATACGTATAAGCGACTGGAGTCTTTGAAAGAACAGGGGTATCCTGTTGTGGTCATGTGGGAATGTGAATTTGATCAGCGTTGTCAAAAGGATCCTGCCTATAAGACAAGAGTGGAACGATTCTATCATGGTCAAGGCCCGATTCAACCCAGGGAAGCTTTGTTCGGAGGTCGTACGAATGCCGTCCGACTGTATCATGAAGTAGACAACGACCAAGAAATCAAATATGTGGATATTTGTTCTCTCTATCCGTATGTGAACAAGTACAGGGCTTATCCGATAGGTCATCCAGTGATCATGAGTCAAGAACAAATTGATCAACAGCATATTGAGAAATACAAAGGACTGATTAAATGTCGTGTTCTACCCCCGCAAGATTTATGGATGCCTGTCTTACCCATACACTGTAATAGTAAAATGGTGTTTACGCTATGCCGTACCTGTGCTGAGAAGGAGATGGATTATTGTACACATTCCCCGTATGAACGGTTCTTGTATGGCACATGGACTCATGTTGAATTGGCTTAAGCTATTGCTTTAGGCTATCAAGTATCAAAAGTGTATCATGTATGGCACTGGGATGAATGGAGTACGGACGTCTATCGGCAAAACATTGACAAATACTTGAAAATGAAACAAGAGGCTAGTGGATATCCTCCAGGGGTGGATACGGAAGAGGCTCAAGATAAATTTAAACAGGATTATTTTGAAGCAGAAGGAATTCGTTTGCAACAGGTGGAGAAAAATCCAGGAAAACGAGCTTTTGCCAAAACCATGCTGAATTGTCTCTGGGGTAAAAATGCTCAAACTAACCTCTTGCCTAAAACAGAGTATGTTCATCGATTGGACCAGTTCTACGGAATACTGAACGATCCTAAAAAGTCTGTGAAATATGCAGAGTGTTTTGATCATGATGAATTCATGTTAATGAATTATACTGATGAATCGGACAAAGCAGACCCTCATTCATCAGCCAATCCTGTGGTGGCTTCATTTGTGACGGCTTATGCTCGATTGGAACTGTACAAAGTGCTTGAACCTCTAGGAAAGAGAGTACTGTATTTTGACACAGACAGTTGTATGTACATTCATGACCCTGATGGCTATAATGTTCCTATTATCTCCAGTCGATTGGGAAAATGGACAGATGAGGTACCAAAGGGTCGTATTGTGAGATATGTCGCTTTAGGTCCAAAGAACTATGGCTATGAATACATTGAAAACGGTGAACTCCATCAAAAATGCAAAGTGAAAGGCATTACGTTAGACTACAATGCCACTCAACAAGTGAATTTCAATACGATGGTGGATTGTGTGAAAGACAGACATAATTATTCGACCGTAGTTGAATATGCTTCTCGGATTAAACGTCATAAGGACAGAACCGTGACCAGTGAGAAACAAGTCAAAACATTTCGTTCGGTATATACCAAACGTATTGTGGTCGAGAATCATATGACTGTGCCTTATGGTTATCTACATGACTGACCTTGACCTTTTAGGATACCTTTTGGCCTAGAACAAGTCATCTAAAATTCATTATTCATAAAGACATGGATTGGATACCCTTACTACCGATAGAGCTGAGACTTAAAATTTATCGTTATGTCATATGGGCTAACGCTAAAACATGGAAGATGGAGTTAGTGCACACATGGGCTACTCATAATGCTATACATAGCTTACAACATACAAATCATCGACGGATAGAGAGACTGTTGAAGGATGTAGGTGATCGCCAGGACTTGTCATTCAACCAAAAATTACCGATTCTACGAAAACTGAATGTGGTACAACAAAGCTTAGATCGTATGTTGTCTACGACATGGGATTTTTTAATCCACGATGCTAATTTGAGCGACGTATCTGCCTTAGCTAACAATTTTCGTTCTACCCCCAATGTGATATGGTTCAGTATGGCTGAAGAGGACAATGGGAGATCTCACCCCGGATGGCGTCCGTATTCACAGTTTAAAATACGTGGTATCATGGTATTTAAGAGACAGGTACCGTTCACTCATGTTATTCATATTCTACAGTATCGTGCCGTGTTCTATAAATTAAGGCACCGTTTAAGAGAAGTCAAAGACGAGATTGAAGCCGTTCATGCGAATCGACCTAGAATAGTGATTTGTTCAGGAAATATTCAATTATGGTTAAACCATCTAGACGATTTATAAGTTTATATTACATTTTGGACTTTGAGCTGTATACGGATACGTTATACAGTATTGTACAAGATGACCTTGTCAAGGTCAAGGACATTCGCGCGTGGATTCTGAATCCTCACACGTTTGAACTATTTAGACAGATGATTCGTGATGCTATGATCAGTGCACACTTAGACTTGAAAGCTATCCATCGAGACGATTGGAATACTTATGTATGTAACGATAGAGTGATTCACACGATTCAAGAATGGAACAGTTTGATATTATGAACCATACCCTGTTGAGGAAAGCATTGGTATTTGCTTATCGTATGAAGATACCTGAAGGTCATCATTCTCTGGAATGGATTCGACAACAGTTGAGTACACCAGACATGTTTGAAGAAATGAAACATGGACTTCATGTGATGAATTCATTTTATAAACAATCAGTACCCATGGACTTGAGTGAAACGGATTGGTTCAAACAGGTGGTGAACAATGACTCTGTGTTAACATTTCTGAGTCAATTTGGACATTCAGAATGTGTGTTTGAATTTTCTGACAAACTGTTGTTACCCTTACATGACATGTGTTGTTCTTGTTGTGATTATTCTTGTACTCATACATAAACTTGTTACACAAATAAATAAAATGTTTTTCTTCCAATAGTGTTAGTTGTGATTTTCACGTCATGGAGTCCAGTTTACTTTTTAAGCATCCTTGCAATATGTTTATCGCAGGCCCTAGTGGCTCTGGTAAAACACAATTCGTAAAAAAGGTGTTGGAATACAAATCAGATTTGTTTCAAGTAGTACCTGAGCGTATTGTATGGTGTTACAAGGAATGGCAAGTAGCCTATGCACAATTACAAGAACAAGAACCTAGTATTCGGTTCATACAGGGGATACCTGACGAGGATGAAGAGATAGTAGAGGATACATCCATTCCTCGTTTAATTATATTTGATGACATGCTTGGTGATAAAGATGAAGAGAAAATCAAATTATGGTTTACACGAAAAGGTCACCATCGTAATGCTAGTGTGATCTACATTACACAAAACATGTTTCAACAATCGAAAGCCAGTCGTACCCTGAGTTTAAATGCACATTACATGATCTTATTTCAAAACACAAGAGATAAAGGACAAATCAAAGTGTTGGCGAATCAAATTCAATTGCCACACTTGTTACCCGCTTATCAAGATGCTATCTCTACACCTCATGGGTATTTAGTGATTGACTTTCACCCTCAAACACCAGACAGTTATCGGTTAAGAACTGATATTTTTCATCACTGGAGAAAAACGTGGGCCAGTTGTGTATATATAAACATCGTTTACTCATATAAGATCATTCAGTCATCATGTCAGCCACAGCCATAGCTCAATCGTTAGAACATTTGGGTCAGGAACGAGACCCTACTGTACGGGAGCAAATGCTACGGTCTGGATTAAAAGAAATGCTCAAGTGGTTCACCTTAGCAGCAAAGGTGATTTTAAAAAAGAAAATTGTGCTACCTAAACAAACACAAAACTTTATGCAAAAACATCAGCATGAATTAGAGCAGCTGGGAGATGATCAAGTGGACATGGATACTAAACGTCAACTCATATTGAAACCAGGAGGAGGTGGATTTCTTGGTGGAGTCATGATACGAAGTTTACTCCGATGGAATGGTCAAAAGACGATTCGTAAATTTGTAAAATCTCCAGCTAAAAAAGCCAGAAAAGCGCCTGCTAAAAAAGCCAGAAAATCTCCAGCTAAAAGAGCAAGAAAATCGCCTGCTAGAAAACCTAGAAAAGCACCAGCTAAAAAAGCTAGAAAATCGCCTGCCAAGATCAATGAACGTTTTATTACTCTCCGTCGTCGAAAGCAAACCACTTCAACACCCTCTATGGCTGTAACTCCAATCAGTAAGTTACAATGGTCTCCTATCAGTCCTGTGAGTAGTTTGAACTTTAGCTCATCTAGAAATTCATCTAAAAGCTTAAGAAATTCTTCTAGAAGTGGATCAAACAGTTTTAGCACACCTAGAAGTTCAAGAAGTTTATCAAGAAGTGGATCAAACAGTTCATCTAGAAGTTCAAGAAGTTTATCAAGAAGTGGATCAAACAGTTCATCTAGAAGTTCAAGAAGTTTATCTAGAAGTGGACCAAGTAGTTATTCAAGCAGTGGGCCAAGCAGTTATTCAAGCAGTGGGCCAAGCAGTTCATCTAGAAGTGGACCAAGCAGTTATTCAAGCAGTTCGCCAAGTAGTTATTCAAGCAGTGGGCCAAGCAGTTCATCTAGAAGTGGACCAAGCAGTTATTCAAGCAGTGGGCCAAGTAGTTTGAGTTCTTCAAGAAATTCATCTAGGAGTTCATCCAGTAGATCATCTCCCAGTTCAAGAAGTTCATCCAGTAGATCATCTCCCAGTTCAAGAAGTTCACCAGACACTCCATTGTGCCGTTTTTCACCCCTATCCTTATCTACCTTATCAAGACAGGCTGTCTTGAAACCCCTTTTGAGACATCGTATTCACCTGATGAGACAGGGTCCTATGAATCCAGCTTCAAGACAAGCCTTTGATGCTTTAGTATAAAAGCTGTAAAGAAGTAAAAACAGGTATTATTTGACATAATGGCACCAAAGAGACCACTCCTGCATAAATACGGACATCTGGTTTTGGGTTTAACTCAAGCCCCAGATGGGTTAAGAAGAAAGATGATACATTATTATTATTATTATTATACCATATTTATATAGCCCTTTTTTCATGTAATTACACGTTCAAAAGTGCTGTACAATCACGATTACGACATGGTTAAAACAATATGTAATAAATACAAACATGTTAGTCAAAAATGATATGGGTAAAATATATACAACTATGGACAAAATTATAAGTCAACAAATCCACCATTAATTTATGCATACAAGTAAGGTACACAATAATTCTAAAATGATTCAAGTCCGGTTGGCTTCGTAAGCTGTTTGGCCAGTCCACACGCGCATTACTCCACCAGCCGGTGTTCACTGTTCACTACGCAATGTCACTGAATGTTTACTAAAGGTACATTAAATTAAATTAGTGTTTCAAGAAAAGCGTCAAGATACCACTGCTACAAGAAACCGTCTCCAAAAGTATAAAGATACTACCTTTAAAGAGACCCCCATACTCAAAGGAATTAAATACTATCTAAGAAGTAAAACCTAATAGCCTGAGTAAGCTTTTGTAAAATAGTGCGTTTTCAGCGCTTTCTTGAATGACGGTAGTGTTTTACTGTCTCTGAGTGCAGTTGGCAGTGCATTCCAGAGCTTAGGTGCCGCGGCCGTGAAACATCGATCACCGAACGTGACAGTCCTCATCCTCGGCACAACTAGAAGAACAGAGTCATATTTAGACCTAAGCTGTCTTTGTGGAGTATATACTTCCAACATACTTCTGATGTAGCCAGGGGACTTTCCATTTAGTGCTTTGAATACATGAGTCAACACCTTGTACTCCACTCTGTATTGTACGGGAAGCCAGTGAAGATCCTTCAGCACAGGGGTGATGTGATTGTAACGTGGTGTCCGTGTGATGAGGCGGGCGGCTGTATTTTGAATATTTTGTAGTTTGTTCAGAATGATTTTTGGGGAACCGCACAGTAACGAATTGCAGTAATCCAGCCTTGATGTTACTAACGAATTGATAAGGGATTTTGTTGCATCAACAGTCAAATATTGTCTGATTTGACCTATTTGTCTGATCTGCATGAAACACGACCTTGAAACAGAGTTAACATGTTTATCCATGTCCAAATGTGAATCCAGCATGGCACCGAGGTTTCTCACCATCGATGATGATCTGATCACAGCGTCGCCAACTTTCACAGTTAGATTCTCGGCTGTTCTGGCATTTCGTTTCGGTACAAACAGGATTACCTCTGTTTTGTCAGCATTTAATTTCAGCAAATTTGCTTTCATCCAGTGTAAGATATCCTTCAGACAAGCTTCAATTCGTTGTAGTGTTTCATCACGCGAGACGCAATCTTTTGGTTTGAATGCCATATACAAATGTGAGTCATCAGCGTAGAAATGATATTGTAGTTGGTGCTTTCTGCAGATTTCACCCACTGGTTTTGTGTACATGATGTAGTTCTTCGGACCAAGCACAGAACCCTGTGGTACACTATAGTTCATCAGTACTGGTTTTGAAAGTTCACCATCTATACACACAGTCTGGTAGCGGTCACACAGATAGGATTTCATCCACTCTAATGGCTTGCCCGTTATACCGAAATGATTTTCAAGTCTGCGTAGGAGAGTGGTGTGATCAATGGTGTCAAATGCTGCTGATAAATCAAGCATTACCAGGACCGTAGCTTTATTCTGATCTAGAGAACAAAGGATGTCATTTTGCACACGAAGTAGAGCAGTTTCAGTAGAGTGGAATTTTCTGTATGCGGACTGACGTTCTTCGTGGAGATTATGCAGTGTTAAATGCTCTTCTAGTTGAGCATCGACTACCTTGACACAGGTCTGTAATTTTTCAGTACATTTTGATCAAGGCCTGGCTTCTTTATTAGTGGTCTTATTCTGGAGCTTTTAAAAGCAGTGGGTACATAAGCACTTTTGAGTGATGCATTGAATATTCTTGTTAATATTGGTAATAGTTCATTTAAGCAATCCTTCAACAGCCATGTTGGTATTGGATCAAGTTCACATGATTTACTTGGTGATCTATTTATTAGTTTCCGGATTTCATCCTCAGATGTTGGAGAAAATTCTGATAGTTGCTCTTCTTTGAAGGGTGTTTCGAATTCAGCACAGTCGTCATGTTGGTTAGACTGAGTACTGGAGGCTATTTCAGTACGTATTCCTTCAATTTTGTTGATGAAGAAGTCACTGAAATCCTGTGCAAGCATCTTAGCAGGTTTACCAGATGGTAGCACAACTTCCTTTTCTTCACCCATCAGATGTTTAGTTATCTTGAATAACCCTTTCTGATCACGACCACAGGACTCTACCTTCTCCGTGTAATAGCTAACTTTGGATTGTTTTAACAATTTGTTGACTGCCGAACATTGATTCCTATATATTTCATGATCTATTGTCAATTTAGTCATTCGCCATTTTCGCTCCAATTTTCGTCTCAGATGTTTGGCGTCATGTAGATCTTCAGTGTACCAAGGACAGGAGGGTCTTAAAACTATGGTTTTGGATTTGAGGGGAGCATGCTTGTCAATAAGTAATGAAAGTCCATGGGTATACACCTCAACAAGTTCATCCACGTCTGATGTGTGCAGTCCACTTTTCAAAATATCTGAGGATTCAATGTCTTTTTTTAATTTATTGATGTCAATCGATTTTAACTTTCTTATATTCACAGTTCTTCTGATAGGTGCAGGTTTAGCAGCACATGCATTAAACACTACTGCAAAATGATCACGTGACGTCTTTCCACTGTTGTCAGGTAGGCCAGGATCGGATATTTCTACATGTGAGACAGACGTGTCGGTGTCTCTTGTAATTACCACATCCAGTGTGTGGCCAGCCACGTGAGTTGCCCCAGTAACATGTTGCCGCATGCCGCAAGATTCAAGTATACTAGTAAACTTTACAGAGTCTGAGTTCAAAAGATTGTCAAGGTGGATGTTCAGATCCCCAACAACTATGATGTTATTTTCTGTTGTTACAAGTTTGGCCAGAAACGACGGCCACTCATTTTCCAGGAAAGAACTAGTTTTTAGACCGTTTTTAGTGGTTGGTGGTGGTCTATACACAACAGCCAGACGCAGAGAATAGTTTCTGATGGCTACAATGCATTCCATGTGTTCAAAAGTGGTGAAAACTTTATCATTGGTGGAGGTTAGAAGCTGAATATCTAGAGCAGTTTTATATACAACTGCAACTCCCCCTCCACGTCCATAGCGAGGGACATGCTTGATTTTGTAACCATTGGGAACAAGTTCAGCAATGCAAGATTTGTCGGAGGGTCCCCCGAGCCATGTTTCAGTTACAGCAACAATATCATAGTCATTAGATGATATGTAATCTGAAAGGGCAAGACTTTTGTTTTTGACTGACCTTGGATTTATACAACACACTTTTATATAAGTTTGGCCTTTGCAAACAGTGAACGATTCACATTTGATCCTCTTCAGATCATGAGGTTGGGAATTATTTTCATTTTTAGGATTGGTTCTAGAAGATAAATTTGGCACTATAGTAGATATTTCTTGGGGAAGTGTTTGAATGTTTTGTAAATTTACACCATCGTTCAGGTCCCATGTGCGTTTATACAGACCCCCTCTTGTACCCCTAAACTTCAGTATTTCTAACTGTTTTAATATTGTCAATGTATGAAGATCAGGTTTTATAGGTGATAATTTCCCAATCCCATACAGGTAACCCCTATTGTATTGTATAATCCCTGGTATACAATGGACCATTTTTGCCTGAGGCAAATACACATTAATATTTTCAGGTAAAAATTGTACTAAAAAGTAAAATATTGACACAAAACTCAAAATTTCACAAAATCTACAAACAATTTCAACACAAAAAGTACATATATACAAAAGGAATACTTCCATAAACATTCACAGCAAATTCCACAGCAATCACAGCAGTAATTCTGTTGATTTTAATCCAAAAATAAGAGAGCACAAATGTTGCAGCCTACACTTGGCGCATTACATATTACATGGAGCATCTAAAGAAATGATTCAATGTGTGGCAGAATGCTGTCAGAATGTTTTAAAAGGCAATGTTGCCTTATCCCCCTCTCAAAAGCAAAGGTTGAAGTCCAAGCGTCAACATCTCCGCACTTTAGCAGATAAAAGAGTATCCATTCAAAAAAAGAAACGTGTGTTGAATCAAAAAGGAGGATTATTTCCATTACTGGCTCTTGCTCCAATCATTGCTAAAGCTGTTGCTGCAGGAGCACTCAGTGGAGGTGTTGCCACACTGGTGAAAAAGCTATGAAGAAAATGGCTATCGTCCCATTCAAAATGCTAGAAGAGATGAATCGATGGAAAACAGAACAACGACCACGTTTACCTCCTCCCCCTCAAGTCAGTCAAACATCCGATTTACAGAAACAAATGGGAGACGTATTACAAAATGAATCGTTGTCTGAATCAGAAAAAGCACAACACTATGGGCAAGTCTTGCAAAAGTTTCAACTGTCTCATCAAAAAGCACGTGAACCGGCTACTCTGGCTGCACCAGTTGCACCGGCTGCACCGGTTGTTCCAGCTGCTCAAGGTGCACAAGGGGCTCCTGCTACATTGACGGATCGGATTCTTGAAAGTGTTCCTACTACCATGCGTCGAAAAACTCAGCTTTTATTACACTTTCTACAAAATCATCCCCACATGTCATGGAATGATCAAGGGATGTTGGAATACCATGGAAAACCAATACAAGGATCCAACATTATTTATTTGGTCAATGATGTCATACGTCATAGAAAAGGGTCGGAGCCTAGAGGATGGGAACAGTTTTCTAGTGGACTAAGAGATGTCAATGTACCACAAGAAGTGATAGGAAATAAACGGAGATGGTCATGGATGCAAAAAGCAGACGATTCGGAGGAAGATGATGAATTTGATAGTTTTGTTGAGTCTCGTTCACCTAAACGGATGAAAGCAGAACCTATAAGTAAACCTGTCAAACAGATGAAAGCAGAACCTAAGTGGGAAGCCTACTAGACAACATGAACAAAAAGGTAGACAGTCTGTTACATCAGATTTATTATGATCCCCATCATCCGGCTGGTTTTGGTGGGGTAGAACGTCTTACTACAGCAGCTCGAACTCAACTGAAATCCATTACGCCAAGTCAAGTACGATCCTGGTTGAAGGGACAAAAGACCTATACCCTGCACAAACCTATCCGTAGGGCATTCTCGAGACGGAAAACGATTGTGGGTGGTATTGATCATCAATGGCAAGCTGATTTGGCAGACATGCAATCCTTGGCTCAGTACAACACCCCTTATCGATATTTGTTGTGTGTCATTGACGTGTTTTCAAAATATGCTTGGGTCGTTCCCCTCAAGGATAAAACGGGGCTCACATTGGTGGAAGCGTTTCGCTCTATTCTTAAAACGAGACAACCTAAAGCGTTGCAAACCGATAAAGGAACAGAATTCAAGAATCAAAGGTTTCAACAGTTTTTAGACAAAGTAGGGATTCATTATTTTACGACTGAAAACCCAGAAACGAAGGCTAGTATAGTGGAACGTTTTCAACGAACCTTAAAATCACGCATGTGGAAATACTTTACGCATCATAAAACACGAAGGTATATTCAGGTATTGTCTGATCTCGTGCATGCCTATAATCATCGTGTGCATCGTAGTATACACATGGCACCCGTATCCGTGAATGAGAATAACGAATCTCAAGTGGCCTTGACCTTGTATGGAAAATCAAGAAAAAAAGCGTCGACGACCCTTCATGTGGGAGATATTGTTCGTATCAATAAAACAAAACGTACATTTGATAAAGGTTATCTACCCAACTGGACCACTGAACTGTTTAAAGTGATCCAAGTCAAAAAGACCTCTCCTGCTACTGTGAAATTGACTGATTTAGACGGAGAACCCATACTGGGTTCGTTTTATTTCTCTGAAGTACAGGTTATAAAAGATGATGCTATCTATGAAATTGAATCAGTGCTCGCCCATCGCCAGAGTAAGGTAGACGGAAGACGAGAAATTAAAGTGCATTGGAAAGGCTATCCTTCGAAATTTGACAGTTGGATTCCCGAATCCCATCTCGTTTGAAGTTTGTTAATAAATACATCATGTCTCAAACCGATACGGCCAGTGTGGTAGTGACTGCCTCAGAGCAAGCCAAATTGTGTGAACCCAAAAATAAGGTCACTTTTTTTGCACAAATTGTAGTGGTATTTATTATTATTACCGTATCGCTATTTAATTTGTGTTTTCAACGACCCGATCGAGAATTGTGGCTTCTGCTTTTAAGTAGTTCTCTAGGTTATATTCTACCGAATCCCTCCTTGAAATTCAATAAACCTAAATCAACATGAGTTCGTTTTACATCACACTCATGAGTGATAGCTCTATGGATTTATTCCCAGACAATACGCAATGTTGTTTTCGTACCAAACTGACAAAACCCATCCATCTCAATAAACAAGACTGGGAAATTGCCTTAGTGGAAATGATTGTTCCTAGTCAGGTCATTAATGTCACTGAAGAAGAGCGACATTTCTGCATTGTCACACACGATCCTGTCCTGGGTAAGGCCTTTGAATCCTTAATTTCCTATTGTACTCTCCCCAATAAAGAAGAAAAAGGTGTACGACTTTGTATTCCTGTAGGAACTTATGTCACACCCCAACATTTGATCGAGACGATTGACTTTACCGTAAAAGATAATCTGGGTAAAATATTTAGACAGAAAGGCCTTCGATTTACCATGGGTTTTTCAGGACAAAGTAAACGCGCAAAACTGGACAGTTCGGATCAACTAGGCATTCAGTTTCATCCCCACATGTTTATTAAACTGGGTGGAGCTCCTGATAGTTCTCCTACCATCTTTTTAAAAGACACTCCAGATCCGTTTCCTCATGGCGTAGATATTAACATGGGTCATAATCATTTGTTTGTTTATTCCGACCTCGCGTCTTATACCTATTTGGGAAACATAGAAGCCCCCATCTTACGTGTAGCTCCATTTGATCCGAGAACGAAAGCAGGAACTAACCCTCATATTCATTTCGAGTTCTTGAATTTACACTATGTACCACTGGCTAAAGCCGACTTTGACACCATCACTATCCATATAAGGGGTGACACTGGCCAGTCTATTCAGTTTATTCATGGGAAGTCTATGGTGAAACTACACCTACGTCAAAGACAATGATACCTACTTACCAAGGTCAACCTCGACAATATGGACACGGACTTGGATCCATGTTTAAGAAAGCTATGAAACGTATCATGCCTTTACTGAATCCATTGGTGAAATCTGGAGTTCACACCTTGAAAAAAGAAGGACTCCAGCAAGGAAAAGCCGCTATCAAAGATATCTTGACAGGATCAAACGCTAAACAAGTAATACGAAAACGTGGAGCCTCTGTATTAAAAGATGTGGGTGAATCCTTGCTACATGCCGTGGCCAGCCCTAAAAGACGTATAAAGAGCAAACCAGTCAAGAAAAGACCTCATTCGAAACTTCATCATCGCCGAGTTAAGCAGGCCAGACCTCTTGATATTTTCGATTAATCATGATGCAACACGGTTCCTGTGAATGTAGTAAGACAGAGTTGGATGTGTCTGTTGTGCCACCTACCATGACAGCCATGCAAGAAGGTCAATGGACTGAGCATTATCCCATTTCTGCTCTGGACAATAATGCTCCGATTGAATTTGTGATTCCTGCACAGACAGAAAAATGGACAGATCTGAATCAATCTTACCTGTACCTAAAACTCAAAATTATACAGGCAGATGGTACAGACCTAGCGGCCGACAGTGAAATTGCTACCGTCAACAATTTCTTTCACAGCATGTTCTCAAGCATTGATGTGTACCTGAATAATAAACTGATCACCAGCAATGCGGACACGTATGCCTATCGGGCATACATAGAAAATTTACTCTCCTTCACCTCAAGCTGTAAAGACACTCAACTTCAGGCGCTAGAGTCATGGGGTGAAGACACCCCTGGTCATATGAACACCCACGCACATGACGGGGGTAACCTGGGCTATATTGAGAGACGTGCTCGTGTCCATCAAAGTCGTGTGGTGGAACTATGTGGACGACTTCATTTGGATCTGATGATGCAAGATAAATATTTACCCAATGGTATGGAAATACGCTTAAGACTAAACAAAGCGTCACCTCAATTCTGTCTCATGGGTGCCGCACCGGCTAAAATCAAGTTTCTAGAAGCAGGATTTAATGTAAGAACAGTAGATTTACTGCCAGTGGTAGCCAATCAACTCAATCAACAGATTGCTCAACATAACATGAAAATCCCCATCCGACGAACTGAAGTAAAAACATTTACGATTCCTAACGGTCAACGATCCAAGATTGAAGATCATTTATTTCAAGGTCAATTGCCAAAACGTCTTATCATCGGTATGGTAAGAAATGGAGACATGAATGGAGACATGGCTACCAACCCCTTTGATTTCCGTCATTTTACACTGAATCATCTAGAAGTCAGCATTGACGGAAAAAGTATTCATAACAAAGCGTTTCAACCCAATTTTGAAACGGGAGAAGTTCTAAGATCCTACATGTCACTTTATCAAGCGACAGGAGCTCTTGGTCTCAATCGTTCATTTGGATTGAGCATGAATGATTATCGGAACGGATACACACTCTGGGGGTTGGACTTGACAGCAGATCAAGGTTGCGAGGAAGGTCAACTCCATCCTATAAAAACGGGCAATCTGAGATTGGAATTTCACTTTGGAACAGCACTTGCACAAGCCATCAACGTGATTGTATTTGCGGAATACGACAATCAAATTGAAATCAATCAATTCAGAGAAGTGCTTCTAGATTATTAAGATGGAAGACATGGATATTGAACACCTGGAAAAAGGACAAGATTACGAAATGAAGTTATTGGCGTATCCTTGTTGTACAAGTTCAAAGACGGACTTTTTACAAGAGTGCTTGAATCATCACGTCACAGAAGCACTCCAATCTTTAATTTATAATCAAGTGCATAAAGACTGTTATGGTTGTCGAGTGAATCATCCTAGTCAAGTACAACATGTACTCTGCTTATACACGAATACGGAAGAGTGGACAGAACTTTACATTCAAAAAGCGATTCAACGTTTGGACGTGTTCAAGGTCATGGAAAAGTGGTATCCTGAATTAGTGACCTTGACCGATAGTGAAAAAGGAGACGCGTGTCGATTATGGATTCAATTTAAAGAAGAACTCACTCAGAATCAGTTCATAGATCAATGGATCAGTGTTTGGGCTGAACGTGTCAACAGAAATTGGCATTATGGAGACGAATGAACTACAATACCTATTAGATCATTCACCGTTATTAAAACCACTACATGCTCGTGTTTGTGCCAAAGATCAATTACCTTCAGAGAAACCGCATGACGTGAAAGCCTATATTGTGAATACCCATAACGGGAATCAACCTGGAGAACACTGGGTGGCTCTTTATTTAAAAGACAATAAAGCAGTGTATTTTGATTCCTACGGATTACCTCCTTTCGAAGAGATTCTAACCTTTGTGAAAAAACATGCCAACAAAACTTATCTGTGGAATGCCATGAGAATACAAGGCGATATGTTACCGGTGTGTGGTGTGTATTGTCTATTCGCTTTGGATTTTATCTCACGTGAATGTGACTTGAACCAGATACTGTTAACCCGATTCAAACCGGACATGTATGGAAAAAATGACACTTATGTGACGCATTGGTTTCAACAATATTATGGTACTTATTACATGCATGCTCAATATGTGAATAAATGTGGACAAAAGTGTTGTGCTCAACGTAACTCTAGACCAGAAGGTCACAGACGTTTGTATCATAGTATCATACATAGAAATACAACTCTTTATGGTGATCATTAAACAATGTTACTGTTTCATAAAATGTTTCATGTTACTGTTTCTTGTTACTGTTTCTTGTTACAAAAATAAAAGTTTAGAAAAACTGAAACTAGGTGTCTGTTGTCTTTTTTCTAAGTTCATAAAAATCAAGCTCCGCACATGCATCGGCGCGTGACGCCATCCAACCCTAGGGTGACGTCATCCAAGCAATATGACGTCATCCAACCACGAGAGTGGGCCATACAATACTTACAATGCCTCATTTCATTCTGAGAACTCAAACACTCAAGATGGAAGCTTTATTCAATGAACTCAAAACAGCAAAACAACTGACTGAAAAACAGAGCAGGGTATGGCGTTCAATCAGTCGCTTAGCGGCTAGCATTGTTAGAAAAAGGGAACGTGATCTTCAATTCATTGGTGAGACTTTGAATACCATTGAAACCAATCGATTTCATCATAGAGAAGAATTATCTCAAATGCGAGAGCAATTTCGAGATCAAGTCAGAGAAAGGCAACGAGATGCTCGGGAACGAACGGTGAATAGACAACGGGAACAACAACAAGAAGAAGAGCATTGGCGCTCTACCGCTCAAGTTGAGTACACGGAACAACCACCAGAACAGGAATGGTCCTGTGGGGATCTAACATGCAGGCTCTGCTATCCCCCACCAGACTGCCAATGCGAACTATGTACCCAACCAGATCAGTCAGCATAGACAACTATCAACGGTCCTTTTCAGGGCCACCAACGGCCCTTTTCAGGGCCACCATGTCTTTTCGAAAGAAAATTCTCTCATTGTCTAAGTCTATACACACACACACACAGTACCCAGAACATTCCTAAAATTCAATTCATACTATTTTGGGGTACAACATTGATTTCCAATTTGATCCCAATTTGTGCAAATTTGCGCAAAGTTTGAAAACTTCTGGGTACCAAACCAATGCAAGTGTACCCAGGGTACCGCCGTTTACTACTAATATCTTAACATCACTGTACAAACAATACCAACAGATACAGATCCTAGAAATATCACCATAGTTACCATATATAAACAATATCTTAACATCACTGTACCATCTGTAACTTGCGACAATTACATGTACCTAATCACGAGGAAATTTTTATAACATCACATATTCTAGTTAAAAATAAAATTTCCGAAACTGTCAGAAACTGTTGATGGAAAAACTATTTCCACATTATAATTATATAACAACAAATGACGCATATAAAAATAGCCTTAAACAAATATTTAGAGATTATTTATCACAATTAGTCGATCAATCATTGTTTAATTGATGAATTACCTGTATTTATTCCAATCTGTAGTTGTATAGGGGTGTTTTCAGACGGGAATTCCGTGTTACGTGACATATGTAATACTTCTATGGCCATAGACGCTATCTCAGATACATGTTTCTCTCCGTTTCTGGTTGGTAAACCTGCGAGAAAAAATATTCACGTGTTCACATGTTATAGTAATCTTCATAAATAAGAATTATATTGTTATATGAGCCATTCTAAGTTTTGGTGTTTTACCTTCTTTGTATATAATACAAGCTGTGCATAATGAATTGATTACATTTTAAACCACTGATAAATTCATTGTAGCTTAAGTCATGTTATTTCTTTTACTATTACTGGCGGTGTTATATATATGCGGTGTGAATTATTATCGGGGTTTTAAATTGGCTGAAACCTATCAACCGTCAAAATAGTGAACAATAAACCACCGCCAAAATTTCGACGTATACAATATCAGAACATGCCTTCATTACCTCATTTAGGTTTCACCTCAATAAAAAAATATTAAGTTTTGTTCGTTTGAACTCAAGGTCAATGAAAGCAACAGTCTCACTTTCTAAACATGACAACATACTTATCAATAATGAGACCATCCTATGGTTTCACAATGACATTTTACAAAAAACGAAATATTCGACTTAGGGAAATCCATTGGAACAGTTCGTGAAGTGTGATTGAGTCAGGTATTTACTCTTATTAAACTTACCTGAAGCCACCATGTAGCAATCATTGATAGTCTCTACTTTATAAACATCATAGTTTCCGATCTGTTCGTCCATTGCCGTATACAAACTGTTCAATACTTTCACCAGTTCCATTGGGGAACTTTCCGCACATACTTGACTAAATCCGGAAATACCCGAAAAGAAAATCGTCACAGATCGGAAAAATTCGGATTCTACGGCTGAGCTATTTTTCAGTCTTTCAGCAATTGACTTCGGTACCATCTGATAGAGGAGAGTGTCTGTTTTGTGTTTTTCAAGATTTAGTTCTTTCGTTTTTTTTACTAAAGTTTGTGTATATCGTTGTATGTCACTGGCGAGAGCCTCCGACGAGAACATAATTACAGGACACATTCCTATGACAACCACTACCATGGAAGCGTATATTACCACTTTGGTGACAACCTGCAATGTTGTAAATTAAGTAACTAATAGAAACCAGATCAATATGGACATGGAACATTTGAGTGATTTTCAAACCCGCTATTGAGTCATGTTTACTTATGCATCATGACATTAATTAGATGGCACACAATATGTCTCTACAGAATTTATGCGCTTATCAATTTTATTAGTCATATAATTATATAAAGACCATGTTATACTTTATGATTCACCTAAGATGCTTGTGAGTACATGGTATGTAATCGCCATGTTTTAAGAATTCAAAACTATGTCCATACGAGATGAGCCTATTTCATGTGTTTTGCACAATTGACCCATGTTTACTACTCGAGCATTCCCGTAACTGAAAAATACGCCTCGTACATAAGTGTAGGGTAACAAATTTTGGTTATGCGGTTTCCGATCAGTACTTTTTCCTACACTAGGTACAGTACTCGTTTTCAAGAACCATTCTCAGATTCACAGACTATCAAACGCGTTTATCGTTCGCGATTGATAAAATGGGCATCCAGTTCCCATTGGAGGAGAAACAGGTTCTTTCTGTCGTCGGATTCCCAGGGTCAGTCATGATGTAAAGCAGCCCATGAACAACAACAAAATGGCGGCGGTCTGGTTATTAAATCTAAGGCATTTTCTTTAGAACAAACGCCGTGGAGTTCCGATTGACATTGGACGTGAAGTCTGTCTGAGGCATACATACCTGCTTCAACACCTCTTCGACTTCCTCTGTGATTCTACTCGCGACCTTTTCTTGTATGATCAATAAGGAGTCTAGGTATTCTGTCATGTTATCAAAGAACCATTTAGTATTTTCTTCAGATCGGTATGACACATTGAGATCATGGTACTGTATCTCTGAACGGTAAGCATTCACCGTCACTGTAATGTTGATACCCGTGGATTCTAGCTGAAAGTTGATATTTTTACACAGGTGAAACAGTCCAAATGTAACTTGGAGATGAATGTTACATATAGGCTACATGTTCTAAATACAATGTATAGGCTATGAAATGGAATTGTTTAATGATCAAGAGACAACTGTTTAGGAGCTACGAGATTATTTTACCTAAGAATTTTTCACTTTAGCTTATTGTTGTCAGCTAAATTTTTCGATTCGACCTACAAGCTGAATTAAATATATTAGTTTTACAATAAAACAAAGTTATTATTTCAAACGCTTTCAAAATCAATAGAATTCTGCAGGATATCCAACTTGTATCAATGTAATGTAGACATATCCAACCAGTGGTGGTACTATTTTTCAACGCGGATGGATGGAAAGGTGCGTCAGGTGATTGTCAGTGGAAAAACCACTGTGTTACTTTAAAAGCTTTTCTTCTAAAAACACAACCTAAAAACTAAACATTCCATCTGCATTATTGAGATATTTTTATACATGTAATTCTGATATATCGTAATTAAGCACCGTTTATAATGTTCCTATATATTGAAAGTCAGTAAGTTAAAATGCTATAGAATAAGCGGAACAATATTATACCTTTACTTCTTCCATCAGCAGGGGTACGACAATGTCTGAGTAGAACACAGCTGTTTTATAGTTGTATTTGAAGTCATGGACTTGGTCGTTGTAAAACTCGAAGTCATTCCAACGTGGAAACTTGCCAATGGTGTAGAACATAGCACCATAAGCTCTCTCTACACCTATGTCCTCCTTACAACGTGTTATCTTCTGATAAGCCACTAAGGTCTTCCACGTGGACCCAAAGCCCGACCCTTTAATGTTCTCAACCAGCCATTCCAGGAACTCACGTGTGATATCACTGTAACCATGAATACGGTGAATTTATTCACTAAAATCAATTCTGTAAAATATCTAACAATTCAGAATTGAAAAATATACAATAATTCATATCATGATGACAGATCGACAAAATGAGTTAAGAATAAAGGGTTATATAATAAACCCCTGAAAATTGGACCCCTTCGGACTGGCCTAGCGTCCGGTTTTCTGAGAATTCCGGTTGTCAGAGAAATTTTGATAATTTCGAATAAAATGGGACTTGAAAAATGGCCCAATTTTCAGGGAAGTCCGGTTTTCAAGGAAGTCCGGTTTTCAGAGAGTCCGGTTTTCAGAATGTCCGGTTTTCAGGGAGTCCGGTTTTCAGGTTTTTTTTACTGTATATATGTATAAGACACTAGTATTTACCTGTAAAAGTTAATTTCTTCATACAAGTCGACTTTCTTTGGATTCAGTGAAGTTCTATGTTGAGCTATATATGACATAAGATTCACTTTACTACGAAATTGTTCACGTGGGTTTCTCTGAAAACATGTATGAATTTAATCAATCAGCAAATTGTCGAATTCAATTGTCTACACAAAGATTGTATGAAACTGATTACAGTGCAACCTCGTCAAAGTAACATCCTTGGGTTGTAG
The DNA here is from genome assembly GCA_964023205.1 of Lutraria lutraria. Lineage (NCBI taxonomy): Eukaryota > Metazoa > Mollusca > Bivalvia > Venerida > Mactridae > Lutraria > Lutraria lutraria. The sequence continues at coordinate 2,115,430 of OZ026844.1, read as the reverse complement.
CAAAATTGTGTTGATGTTGAGAGGTTTTGCTCTAGAGAGGTTAGATTAATAGTTTATTCGTACCAGGGTCACTCAAAAATAATTCATTTGAAAGACCCTGATCGTACAGTGGGGAAAATCATGCTGTTGTTGAAGGGAGGTTGTTGCTCAAAAGAGGGCCGCTCTAGAGAGGTTACACTGTATGCCTATGTATACATAAACGAGTTTCACAAGGATAAACTTCGTCAAAGAGATTGTAGGCCTACATTTTACTTAAAATTGGCCAATAATAAATGTATAAATAATATTCATTTGTTGATATGGTAACGAACTTAATTAGTTATATTTCTTTGTTGAAGTATAACATGCTACAATAAAGCTGTGATATTACCTGTAAAGCTCCCGGCCAAATCGAGAGTTTTTCCAGGGCGTCATCAGTAGCCATGTATTCTGCTAGAAGAAACGTCTTGGTTCCCGGCCCAAGATCACTAAGATACAACACACTCATGTCACGTTCCATTTGAAGACGATGAATCAGGCGACCGAGAACCACAACAATAGACATAGAATTCTTAGCCTGAAAAAATGTTTCAAAATTCAGTCAATATTTGAAAGATTAAGTTTCTTGTTACAGTAAAAATTCTTGACGACTTTTTATAACAACTAAATCAGAATTGGATGATTCATTTTTGCACAAGAAAGTAAATGTGGATGTGCTCTGAATGAAAAGTGAGGATTTAGTGTAGTTGAAGAATTAGATGCTGATATTGAACGACACCAAATCCTATTTGACGTACACTTATTTAATGATAGTCTACTCAGAACGAACCTCTGTACATTGTATTTTGCTTGACATTATATGTTGTATGGTTTTTGTTTGTGTTTTTTTTCCCCAAAAACAATGTACTAACATTCTTAGTATGCGAGTGATATAAAATTACATCTCGTCACGCATCAGAGAATCGCTGTATCTATTATAGGCATTAGTGTGGTTGCTTGACTTGGTCGATTCTATCAGATTGTCTTCCCCTTCTGTTAGCCATTCGAAATATGAGACAGAAAACATGATACATGATTGAATGATCAGGTCTCCTGTCAGTACAATACTTACCACCTCTATGTCCGCTTTACTCTCGACACTGTCAGATAACGAATACATGGTGAATCCCCAGACCCCTAAAATAGGGATCACTGTCAGACATAATATCTTTATCAACTGGAATCGTTTCCCTCTATCTGTCAAAGGATTCACTCGGCATAATGGACCTGGGAGGAAATAATAACATCATCGGTTGACCACTAATCGTAACTACTCGGGTATTTCCGTAACATTACATGCAGATGTTACATACTACACGTATACTATTAATTGCATTAATTTATATCAAGAATTTGAGGATTATTCGTACAATAAATGAAAAGGAATCGCAAACTACACTGGACATGACGCGACTTGTTGAGGTATTGACAACACAAATGACACCGGATACAAATATACCATACACAACAATAACACGTCTTCTGTTACTGTAATACTCAGTAGTTTCACAGTCATCTCTTCATTTATCTCTACAACACAATCAAACATACTTATCTGAATGAAATTAACATGATATATAGTAATTGACGGGGACACAGTCCTTCCTTCATGTTCTCCGTTCTTGGACTAAGAGATTAGACTCGTCTACAACATCGGCTGTACTTACCACATCCAATTTCTGCCAGCATGTTGGTTTGTATCATGTCAATGATATCATCTTCGTTGACTTTAGCCGCTCCTTTCTTCAGATTCTCCGTCCTAGGAAAAAGAAGAAACATATCGTCAGTTAGTAACTTAACGGTCAGTTTCTGTAAGGCCCATTAGCTTTTGGAATTTAGTAATACGGAACGTAAGTTCGCTGATTATACCAAAGTGCAAGCAAGGAACCTTCTTGTGTCGTTAAACCTTCATATGTCACCAAAACGGCCTTAACTGTCGTTAAACCTCAGTAAAAACATGAAAATGTCCAATGTAATTACTTAAGACTCAATTGTCTGAATTAGGAATACACTTCACTTCTAACTGAATAATAGTATATATATTTGGCGAGATGAAGCGATAGTAGCATACGACATAGCTTTGTCAAAATCTTAACCCTACGATAAGAAACAAATGGTTACATGTATACTTACTTCAAATCGGACATTTGTTCCATCTTGATGCGTTTAATGTATCCTGTCCGTCTTAAAAAATAAAAATCAATAAGTAATAAGCTAAATCACAGTCCGCATTTGAAGATAAAAAACATATTTTCTATATGATCAACATTCTGAAATCAGTTCTGTTTTCTTACTGTTAACAAATACACAGATATTGTCATGGTTACAACTTCATATACAATGAGTGATAATGAATTTTCTTTAGATTGCAAGTCCTTCAGTTTCTTGGTTACTGTCGTGATCTGAACAAGGGTGTGATCAACATTTAAGGACGGAATCCGTTGTCATGTCAAAACATTCGACTTCTGTATCGATTTCATAATTTCAAGGTAAGAACAATTGATATCAATATATACCAATTTCTAACCACATAGGACGGGTATATTTCAAACAGAAATAACTACAGAACAATACTTGTACTGAAATAACATATTACACAACATAATTAACCATCAATATGCTAGTCTTTCTGTGTTTTGTGACTTTTTCATTGCTGAAATTTTACATTATTCTATAAATTGGTAAATTTCGTGTATCAAAATCAGTGAATCAATTTCTATGACGTAATTATTGAATAACCAATTAAATAGACGGAGACTGATATCAGATTAAATCCGTACTGATTTTATAACTCTATGACGTATGCACGCAGATACGAATAGAATGTATTGGTAACTTTGTCTTCTTCTTTGATCTATTACTGTACAACAAATAAATTTATGAAATTATCTGTTCTATTCTGTCAGACTGAAATGTACGAATATGTTAATGTGGGTAAAAGTACATTTGATGTTTATAAAAAAAGACATTTATGTGGCTGATTTATGCCATTTCATATTTTCGCTTTTTCACCACAACATTTGAAGCGAAAATACGACATGGCATAAATCAGTCACCATATATAAGTTATGTTTATCCTAGTCAAATAATTATTCATATTTCATGAACTATTCATGAAATATGCAAGAATGGTTTAAGGAAAAATCATGTCATGAATTTATTTGAACAGGTAAAGTTACTATACAATTAACTTACAATTGTAAACTCGTTCCGCAATTTGTTTTAAACATTGGGGGGGGGGACGAATATAAAAGTCTGTAACCGAATTTAATGAAAAGAATATGTACCAATCATGGGAATAAACTACGTAATGTATTTATTTATAGAAAACAAAAGAGAAATTAGTAAATTGAATATAACAGCATTGTTTTATTCTGTCGTGCTTCGATACTTCTTTTGTTAGGATAACAATAACATTCAAATATATTTTACTTTAACTTTAGTTTTTTAAAACAAGCGAACTAAATCAGGATTGAATATGGAGACATTACTGCTACTGATTTTGTCTTATACGAATTGTGACTAAATTGTGATCGAGTTATGGATTTCTTACAAAAATGAAAATGAGTGTTATAAAAGGGACATTTCTAATTTTTACCTATATTTCAGTCGGTTTGTATACTTATTTTACCTAAATATCATTATATAATTATGTCTATATAATTCATTTATACTCATTAAATATGTATGCTAAAAGTGTTCTTATATAATATTGTTATGAATCACGTCAACATTGAATACCGTTTCTAAGCTATAAACTATGATATGCTATAATATGAACTACACAACATGATTATGGTTAAGATATTGTTATTTAAAATATCACTTGAATTCGCTTCCAGTGACTATAGGAAATAGGGATATATTACAATGGTAAAACGTTCTTTTCTCAAACAACTTGATGTGTACTGACTAGAATGATGAAAATTTTATACTGTATCGTTAACGTGTCATAATTATTATACTTAGCTTCATACATGTCTATAGTATATACATGTTATATATACAGTAAAACCCCGTAAAACCGGATCCGTTCCGGACTGGGCCAAAATTCCGGTTGTCTGAGAATTCCGGATTTCACAGAGCTTTTGATAAAAATTGCGGTAAAATGGGAATTAGAAAATTGTCCGATTTTACTGTATATATATATATGTGCGTGCGTGCGTGCGTGTGACAGTCTGTCAACCGAATTGACACGCTTATACGAGTCAAATCTTGTCAAGTCTTCATACAAGCGGATACTTTACAATCATTATCATGTACTTTATGATACCATATTTCGATATACAGTGCATCCTCCCTACGACAGCCACCAATGGGAAGGACAGAATTGTTGTTGTAAGGAGGTGGCTGTTGTTGAGAGAGTGGAATTCAGTTTGGTTTACTGGTACATTGACTTTTTTCTGGGAGGTGGCTGTTTTTCGGAGGCGACGGTTCATGGAGGTTACAATGTATAATTCTGTTACAATATTCTAAATTTTGTTTTCAGTTCATTGTGACGGTCATTTAGAGATAGGTAATTTACCAGCTAGTGCATCAGTATTTATAGAAGACTCGGGTAGTACATATCTAAGCTCATTCACCCTTTATGAGAGTGCAAGTGTTGGATCAGTCACGTGTAGTTTTAATCCTGCAAATGCCAACTTTGCCTTAGCAGTCGATGGCAGCGGAGGTACGTATATTATTGTGTAGTAGACAGGAACAAATTTAAGCCGAGGCACCCTATGGTGGTCCAGGAGTTATTTGTGAATACACTTATCAGTATTATTCAGCAGTTTGTTTGCTTTTCATATTACATAATACTTTACGTTACATGATTCAGTAATTTTAATATTTGTTGAGTGCACACAGACCCAGATGATCATCTGATCAATTTTCAAAATTTTAAACAAAGCAGTTAATTAAAACATTATTTCTTGTTTTGTTACTTTTTTATTTCTCGTTTTAGTATTCTGAAGATGTATATTTCTATTTTCTTCATAATTAATTAATTTACAGTATACTGCAATTTCATATCTTTGCAACCCCCCATCTGATATATTCTCATAATATAACAAACCTAGAAGTAGACTGTATTAAGTAGGGCTGTCCCGATATGGCTGCGTACCGATATGTACCGGTACAGTGCTGATCAATATGCGTATCGTATCAGAAGGTCCCGTATCGGCCGTATCGCGTTTTTTTAAATTTTATATTAAAAAAACTCTTAGAATGTTGAATAACTGAACTAAATTTGCGAATTTACTCTCGTATCATCTTCGACAATGCTTACTCAACTAATAACATTAGCAGCGTGAAGTAAAGCTAGACAACGAATTCGATTCGAATACTTGTACTAGTATTCAGATTTTGTCAAGTAGAAATTGACTTATAATTTGCATAAAAATATGGCAGCATTTTGGTTTGCCGATTATTGAAACAAGCACGTAGTTGTCTGTAAGAAGTGTCAACGCGATGTCAAGTATGATGGTGGGACTAGCAACCTTAGAATAAATATGTCTCACCATCATATGATTAATTATTCATTATTAATTTAGTATTGTTAATCAATTTGACAATCATAACCCTTATTCTTTAAACAATTTTATGTGGCTAGGTTCTATTCTTGATATAAGGTCATTTATGGGACAGAGATTAAAACTTGCTTCTGTTATAATATTTCTCATAATTATATAGTTTCCAGAAAATCAACTAACATATATGTGAATCAAATTGATGACTTTAAGTACATCTTTTTAACAGTTGAGTAGGAATTTCTACCACCAAACAAGTATGCAGAGTTCCCCCAAAAAAACACTAATATTACAACGTTTTTCATTACTTTGAAATAGTTTTATATCGTATCGTTGATATCGCATATCGCTAGTACCGTATCGCAATACGTATCGTATCGGCTGAGATCTGTATCGGGACAGCCCTAGTATTAAGACTGTAGAACTTCATTTAGATACCACTTGGTGTCTGTTTATAAATATCACTGATTTCAGAATCAATTTTGTATATTTCTCTTGTATGTTTTATGCTGTAAATGAGTAAATTTTCCTTTAATGTTGTACCCTTCTACCCACTGCCAAAGCTACCCCCGCGACCCCAAGGGACCCTTCCCCCCAAAACAGAAACCTGTCCAAAACAGACGAAAAATGCTCTTTAAATGACCGTATATAGTGGACATGCCCCAACCGCGGACAATGCACACAAAAATAGCCAAATCGTTTCCCGAAATGCCATTTGGGATTCAAGAACGGACGTTAAACAAGTCTTATATCTTATTCAGTCAACAGAACACTCACTTGAATGTTTTAGGAATGGTATTAACGCGGGAATCGCCGGTTTTGTACTTAGACCGTTTATCAATTAATATAATTAAGACAATATAATTTGGTTAATTTATACACTTACAAATTTAAATCCCCTTTATAAATACTATATTTAAAGCTGAGTAATTTGAATTGTAGAGAAACACCCATTTTTTACCAAATAAAATTATTGAAAAGAATTATAATATTAGAATTAGAATAATTACCTCCCTTGGTTTTCTAAAGTTGTTAGAAACCTATACATGTATTGCTGTTACTATATATTTCCAAAGTTTTTATTTTATTTTTTATTGCTCTGCGAATTTTAGCTGAGACAACTGCCTCGGCGTGCCTCTGCGTGGCTACGACGCTGATATATACATGTACACAATAAAAGCCATGAAAACCGGATCCGTCCGGACTGAGCCAAAAGTGGTTTCTGAGACCTTTTGATTCAGAAAAAAATAGGACTTGTAATATCGTCCCTATGTTCCGGAAATTCCGAATTTTAGGGATTTTACTGTATACATATTTGTACCGTGTTCTGTTTATACATGCAAAATGTCCTCATGGGCCACAGTACTTGTTGGATTTACTGAAATAAACTACTTTAGTATAATTTTATGCATATTATTACGTAATGCTTCTGAAAAATAATCACCCGTCGATGATAGTTGTATGAATGTAGGATTGCCAGTCCGAGGAAGATGTTCCACATAGACTGGTTCGTACAGGGAATTGAGCCCATGATCCAGTGCTGAAGGTAGGCACTGAACCATGAATCCAGTGCTGAAGGTAGGCACTGAACCATGAATCCAGTGCTGAAGGTAGGCACTGAACCATGAATCCAGTGCTGAAGGTAGGCACTGAACCATGAATCCAGTGCTGAAGGTAGGCACTGAACCATGAATCCAGTGCTGAAGGTAGGCACTGAACCATGAATCCAGTGCTGAAGGAAGGCACTGAACCATGAATCCAGTGCTGAAGGTAGGCATTGAACCATGAATCCAGTGCTGAAGGTAGGCACTGAACCATGAATCCAGTGCTGAAGGTAGGCACTGAACCATGAATCCAGTGCTGAAGGTAGGCACTGAACCATGAATCCAGTGCTGAAGGTAGGCACTGAACCATGAATCCAGTGCTGAAGGTAGGCACTGAACCATGAATCCAGTGCTGAAGGTAGGCACTGAACCATGAATCCAGTGCTGAAGGTAGGCACTGAACCATGAATCCAGTGCTGAAGGTAGGCACTGAACCATGAATCCAGTGCTGAAGGTAGGCACTGAACCATGAATCCAGTGCTGAAGGTAGGCACTGAACCATGAATCCAGTGCTGAAGGCAGGCATTGAACCATGAATCCAGTGCTGAAGGTAGGCATTGAACCATGAATCCAGTGCTGAAGGTAGGCATTGAACCATGAATCCAGTGCTGAAGGTAGGCACTGAACCATGAATCCAGTGCTGAAGGTAGGCACTGAACCATGAATCCAGTGCTGAAGGTAGGCATTGAACCATGAATCCAGTGCTGAATGTAGGCATTGAACCATGAATCCAGTGCTGAAGGTAGGCACTGAACCATGAATCCAGTGCTGAAGGTAGGCATTGAACCATGAATCCAGTGCTGAAGGTAGGCATTGAACCATGAATCCAGTGCTGAAGGTAGGCACTGAACCATGAATCCAGTGCTGAAGGTAGGCACTGAACCATGAATCCAGTGCTGAAGGTAGGCACTGAACCATGAATCCAGTGCTGAAGGTAGGCACTGAACCATGAATCCAGTGCTGAAGGTAGGCACTGAACCATGAATCCAGTGCTGAAGGTAGGCATTGAACCATGAATCCAGTGCTGAAGGTAGGCATTGAACCATGAATCCAGTGCTGAAGGTAGGCATTGAACCATGAATCCAGTGCTGAAGGTAGGCACTGAACCATGAATCCAGTGCTGAAGGTAGGCACTGAACCATGAATCCAGTGCTGAAGGTAGGCATTGAACCATGAATCCAGTGCTGAAGGTAGGCATTGAACCATGAATCCAGTGCTGAAGGTAGGCACTGAACCATGAATCCAGTGCTGAAGGTAGGCATTGAACCATGAATCCAGTGCTGAAGGTAGGCATTGAACCATGAATCCAGTGCTGAAGGTAGGCATTGAACCATGAATCCAGTGCTGAAGGTAGGCACTGAACCATGAATCCAGTGCTGAAGGTAGGCATTGAACCATGAATCCAGTGCTGAAGGTAGGCATTGAACCATGAATCCAGTGCTGAAGGTAGGCATTGAACCATGAATCAAGTGCTGAAGGTAGGCACTGAACCATGAATCCAGTGCTGAAGGTAGGCATTGAACCATGAATCCAGTGCTGAAGGTAGGCACTGAACCATGAATCCAGTGCTGAAGGTAGGCATTGAACCATGAATCCAGTGCTGAAGGTAGGCATTGAACCATGAATCAAGTGCTGAAGGTAGGCACTGAACCATGAATCCAGTGCTGAAGGTAGGCATTGAACCATGAATCCAGTGCTGAAGGTAGGCACTGAACCATGAATCCAGTGCTGAAGGTAGGCATTGAACCATGAATCCAGTGCTGAAGGTAGGCATTGAACCATGAATCCAGTACACGAATGTCGGGAGAACATACAAAATTGTACAATGTACTGATTTCTTAAAATCCTGCGGTAAAGTTCATACTTTAACGATGGAAAGTCGTATGGCTGTTCGATCCGTTGAATGTTCACTACCTTAACAAAATAATTTTAAAGAATGTTATTGACTTATATATACATTTCAGGTCAGTACCACGTGTCGACAGCATCCTCCCCGACACTCACAGCAGGGTCAGTAACATTAACTGTAGAATGTACGGACAGCGTGCTCACTGACTCTGGAACTGTTACTGTTACAGTCATAGATAACACCGCCCCTGTATACCCCAACGGAGCAGGTAAGTGTGCCTGTTTATTAATGACACCGCCCCTGTATACCCCAACAGAGCAGGTAAGTGTGCCATTTTATTAATGACACCGCCCCTGTATACCCCAACGGAGCAGGTAAATGTGCCATTTTATTAATGACCCCGCCCCTGTTTACCCCAACGGAGCAGGTAAATGTGCCATTTTATTAATGACCCCGCCCCTGTTTATCCCAACGGAGCAGGTAAATGTGCCATTTTATTAATGATACCGTCCCTGTATACGCCAACGAAACATCAAATAAAATAATATCACCTTGTATACACCCAACGGAGCATTTTATAAATGACACCCCCCTGTATACCCCAACGGAGTTTAAAAATATATTTTGTAACACCGCTCCAGTATTACTCAACGGTGTTCTAGGTGGCTAAATGTATGAGCCATGGATTAATAAGTATATTGTGTGGTTTAATATAATACTATACAGTTTCATGTTTCTTTTCTATCAGATTTTGGTACTGTTGATGTTTCGGCGAAGACTGGGAAAGCCAATCACGTGATATTAACACTGTCGTATACGGACAATGACACAGCTTCCCCTTTACCTCATCAGTCAATTCTCAGTACTACACCAGTACCAGCAGTAGCATTGTTCAACTTAAACAGTGGTAAATTTATCTGTAACTTTAAAATCACACAACTTATGCTGTGGAATTTACAAATACACTCAAACATGTGAACGAAGGTCACCCTCTGAAAAGACAAAATGTGTCCTTCATTGCCAGATGACCTTATGGTGGTTTCAAAATGTATCGGCTTTCTATACAGGATGACCTTTATTCGAATGTGGCCGCTAACAAAGGGTTTGACAGTAGATGTATTGTACTGTAGCTGAGTAAATAGAGATCTAGGCAAATACCAACCATTACAGTAACAGATCCTCGAACATATCAAGCAACGTCGTCGTTTGTTCAAATACTTTTATTTCTAAAAATAGATTCAAGTGATTCAAGGTTCAAACAAGCTCATCAATTTCAAATCTGTCAAAATTGCAAGAACTCGTATACAGTGCAATCTCTCCAAGACGGTCCTCTCTTGAGTACGATTTAACTATAAATTAACCTCTCTAGAGCAACAACATCTCAACAACAACATAAATTTGCTTCCCCCCAAAGGGTGTTGCTTTGGAGAGGTTGACGGTAAAATATTGCGAATATGATAACACCAAGGAAATTAAATCATGTTTTATTCGATGCACGCCTGTGAATAAGTACATGTATCTGACCAATGAGAGTTGTATCTTATAGTCTCTGGTAATACGAGTACTTACTTATTTCACCAATGAATACATTGGGTTTGTTTTTTGCAGATCAGTTATCACTTGCTGTAGACATGCTTGCTTATGATGATATAGTTACATATGAGGTGGAGATAGAAATAGGTGATGAAAGAACAACTAGTACCGGGACTGTGACGGTGAACATAGTCGGTGAGTTAACTGATACTGAAACATTTCTTAATTAGATCGCTGATCATTTCATAGGCCTATTGCATCCGGAATGTAATATTTTGATGAACTTTGAAAGCAAAGGCACTCATCTATTTCATACAGTCAGCAGAAATCTCAGATTTATTCGATGGTATAAGCATACGACTAAACGATGTTGTATCTGAAAAAAGTACACTAAAATGACCAAATTCAAGTATGACATAGTATGTATAATTTCAGGTTCAGATACACGTGAAGTTTTATAGATAATTATCTGGCTGATTTATTTGATCCAAAGGTCAAGATGTCCACACATGTAGTTAAATGATCGTCGTCATACAATCGTATACCTAAGACATACTTACACGTTCTTATCTATATTATTCTTATTACCAATATTCAGACAGAAACACGGTTCCAGAGTTCGCTCTTGGTGTAAGTCCAGATGTGACAGTCACATTACCTGAGTTTACAAGCGGTAGATATGCCGTCTATGATATAGATACATACGACGCAGATGGAGACGCTATTCAACTCACCGATGTTAACAACGATGTGAATATAGGAGCGTTCGATCTTGCTCCTGCAAGTGAGTGTATGCAAATTGTCGGATTAGAATTACCGTGTCATTATTCTATTGGATTTCACGTTCAGTGCCATGGTAACTCGTCTGTTTTCGAAGTAAAGGTTGAGCTATTGTGATCACTGTGCCGCCTGCGTCTGTGTATGTGTCGTGCAAAAAACTTTAATGTAGCTCATAACTCACACACTATCGAGGCGGTATACTGACAAACGTTGGCACTCTTGGTTGGGTTTTGTTGTATTTTTAATGGTTTGTACTTTAATTGTTAAGGGCCTCGTTAAACTTCAAATACTGAATATTTTCATATTGCTTTCTCCTAAATTTAAGTCTTAATTAATATCAGTTTGCGCGTTTTTATATTAGAAATTCGTATTTGATAATGAATTTATGTGAACAGTTGCTATCATTTTTGCAAAATTACGTCGGTGCACGAATAATTTCAGCTGGAGAGGTATTTTTGATCGGTGGTGAAGTTTTAGACTATGAGGATGTTAGCAGATACGTATTCCACGTGACCATACGAGATTACATCGAGGCTCAAACCACGTCAACATTTACTCTTACCATAGATGTAATAGATATAAATGAACAACCAACTTACAGTGCTACACCAACAGCGGCTACCATAAACGAGGCTGCGGTATGTGTAGCATTAGTTTCATTTTAATATGATGTCGAAAATGTTCCATATATAGAGACTGGATTAGAACTGATGCGGTCGGTTGGTCAGTTGCCCTTTGGTTACCGTAGGCCAATCTCAGCAAGGCGTCTGGCATAAGAAGAACTTATTCTGGCGATACTGTGGGCACAAAAGATAGGTGTCTCATAAGCCAACTTAACTTGTCTATTCAATAGGGGTGACATTATAATAAACGTTTACCTTTTTATATGATTATTTAACCAAAATGTTACGGTATTAACATTACATTTATGGAAAATTTGGCAATTTGAGACTTGAAGGTACCGTGATAACACCACACTCCTTACCTGTGAGCTTAGTCTATCTATCATTAATTACATGCATCTAGGAATCATTTCATTCGAAACACATTTTTCTTTCTGATAGGAGGTATGATAATATTAATCGATGAATTTTAGTAGTAACGTTACATGTAATATGTTTAACCAGACCACAGTTGATACGGAGCAACCAATGGTAACAAAGCATATCAGTTTTGCCGAACCCTGTAGTCGTTTGGAGAAGGAATATGATGGAAAAGAGGCAGTCGCAAAATGCTTTATATAGTACATGTACATGTATAAATGTATGAGTGGATACCTGCGGTCTAAGTCGGCTGAATTTCTCGTAACTTGCTACGCTCGTCTCTAAATTTCATAGACAACGGTTACTCGCAATCTTTCCCATATTTAAACATTTTAATAGATCAAAGTCCTTGTACATGTATGTCAATGATATATACTAGTACCCAGTCGTACAAGAGACTCGTCAGTCAGCTGAAAGTTTATTATGAAGAACACACTGGTAAAGAGTTTAGCAGTACTCTATATAGTACTTGTATTTATAAATTGGCTGTAATGTTAACAGCCCGATTAGCTAAGTTGACTTGTATATGACTTGCAAGCAGGAGGTCGCGGGTTCTAGCCCCGCATCGGACACAGTGCAAACCTCTCCAGAGCAGCACTCTCTTGAGCGACAACATTGATTCTTCAATAACAGCATAGTGTTTCCCACTGCATGATTTAACTGTTAATTTATAACCTCTCTAGAGTAAAAACCTCTCAACAACAACATGATTTTGTTACTCCCAAAGGGTGTTGCTTTAAAGAGGTTGCACAAGTACTGTACATAAATTTCCTCCACTTGTATGTTGTACATCTCACTTATGTCTTATTTTCAGTCTGGTACTGTGGTTATGTCTTATTTTCAGTCTGGTACTGTGGTTATGTCTTATTTTCAGTCTGGTACTGTGGTTGGTACGCTGGATGTTCTATGTACGGATCCTGACAGTGACAGCATAACTTATTCAATATTGTTCAGCACCGAATCTTCCTACTTCTCCATTGATCCCAACACAGCTCAAGTCACACTGGCCAACAACTATGATTATGACGATACTAGCTTAGCGAATGAAGTGAATTTAACTGTTCGTTGTTCCGATGGCAGAGGGCTCTATGATGACACAACGTATGGAGTGACAATTCAAGACATAAATGATAATAATCCAATATGCAATCCCTCAGTTACAAGTTTCTCTTTGAATTACGATCAAGTTGTTGGTACAACTCTAGTGAACATGGCTTGTACTGACGCAGACAGTACTGTTAACGCAGATCTGGATTATTCAATAGTTGGATTTACCACCGGATACTCGAAAACGTATTTCCAAGTTGACACAAGCGGGAACGTCGCCGTATCTACGACTTTCTTAATGGAATACAATACTTCATTCTATGTGACTATTTTGATCAATGATAGAGGAACACCCTCGCTGTCGGCGACGGTAACATTGACTGTGACGTATACAGAACGACCAACAATCATAGTGTACACTGAAGTTGCTGATTCAGAATGTTTTCTGTGTACTACGTCAGCAATAACGCTGGTGTCTGTTGCTGCGCTATTTGTTTTTGTTATATTTGTTTATTTATTAGTTTTATGCGTACTAAGGGGTTGTTACTTGAGGGAAAAGCGGATTATAAGGAAAGCATTGACGAAGAAGAAGAAAAAGAGAAAGTAAGTTACATTTGTACTTCATTTTATAATAATTTATATATGCGCAAAATTTTAAAAAATCATTCCTCAAAATAGATAACACTACATTCCAATATACATTGAACAATTTTGCATGCAGCTAATCAGTTTAGTCAATTTTTGATAATCATTGAGTTTAATTGAAGAATTCATCTAAAAGTGAAATGAATATAGAAAGCTTAATTGTTAACTGATTCATTTTATAATCGGATGTCACAAAGTGCGACACCATTCAGTTGTGAATTTTTGGGACATATGATTAAGTATTTTTGGGTTGCAGTATTGTGTTTTAAATAAAATGATCGCAGGTAATCCGTTACTCCATCATATAGTGATGCACACTGGTTTTCAGCGCACATTATAAAACAGTAATCAATGTTCATGTTTTTTTAAACTCATTATGAACATAATTTAAACTGGTATGCTTTAAACTTAATTGTGTCAAATACATGTAATACTGAACCGCAAAATAATTTACAAATGCAAAACTTAATTAAAACCATACCGTATATGAATACATTTCATTATGTTGACAGGTGGCGCTGGTGTGGTTGTCTAAGACCCGGACATCTGAAGAAAGCTAAGAGAGCAGCGAGAGAAATTGTTATAGCTAAAATGAAAGATGCAGAATACATGCGCGCTAGGGATGCTCTACAAGGAACTGATGATCCAACACTGAGGTATATACCATTTGTAAACGTCAGTCGAAATAAATTAAAGTATCCATCCAGTATGCACCTCTGTATACAAGTATTTATTTCATATTACGAAGGAATTATGTTCAACCCTCCCACATTGATTCGAGATCTATAATGGTATTATGAATGTCAAATACGATCTACTGATTAGTAAGTTATATAAATTTTTATAACAAGAAATATTTGGATTCACTATAGACAGTGGTAGATTTAAATCCTAAATGATTCGACCATTTTAGTGGCTTAAACGTTCAAATTATGATCTTAAACAGATGTTCACCTGTGTATTTTTTTCATAAAACCTTTAGGATAAAAGACAGCGGACCAGCCGTTAAACTACCACCAGGGAAAGCCAAACAAAAAGGCGGAAGTGGACCTCGTTCCAACTTTCCAAGCACTTCCTCTGGTGTTCGTAAAATGGACTTTATGGAACGAGACAAAACTCCAGATTTGTCTGCTACACCGGTTGATAGATCAGCTTTGACGTCAAGTCAGAAGAAACATCTACAGACATTTAAGGGATCAAATATAAATTCACGTGACGGTAAATGCTAATTTATTCATCATCAGTTTTAACTGTTTGTGTCTTACGCAGGTCTTCAACAATTACTTACCAGTTGGCAATTCAAATTAACATTTTGTCCTTTAACATGTACCCGTACTAATCTTCATCTCTGCCAGTAACTGCCAACTCCTCTTGAATTACTCAGTTCAAGGATGGAGGACGAATGGTATTGAATGTAATTACACAGAACATGTGTCCTGTCCAGCCGGTTAGGAAAGTTCTATAAACTGTGACTTTGTCATCTCGTCTTGTTTTCGCATTTTCCTCTAATATTACTGTATGAATGTGCATTTTTCAGTACATCCTACAACACGAAGATCACAAGCAGCCAGTGATATGATATGGACATTCCAGGGACGGGACACGTGATTATAGGACTTTAAAATCAACATTACAAGATTAATATTGATAATTCATGTACCATATAAACTGAGATCTCATTCTGTGTATATGAATTAAAAACATACGTTTTTATATACATGTATATGTACTGTGTAACCTTCATGACAGGTCACCTCCGAACAACGGGCACTTCCCTGTTACAGCCAGTATACTTGTAACTAAAATTGATGTTTTACTTTATTTTCACTCCCTGGGAGGTTGCACTGTAATGTATTTTAATGGTCTGAACAAATACAAACTATAATCAAAAGTATATCATTGCTCTATAAGGTACAGTTAGTTTGACCACATTATAATTTCAATATTGTAACATTCATTCTTTAGGCCATTCTTAAAAAAGTAGTTTGTGGTAATGTTACCTGCTCACCAAAACCTGCCCTGTCCAACTTTTCTTTGATGTAATTTGGGGTATTTCTTTATTAGAATATGGACAGTATTTAGGTATTTAGGGGTTAAATGTAAAAATTGTATAAATAAGATATTTACTACCTACCTATCCACTGCCAAAGGAGGTAAATATTGTAGACATGTATTACATAGTTACCACAACTACAATTTTTACCTCCCTTGTTTTGAATTGGCGACCGTCTTGAAAGTCAAATTTCTTATGTGTTTAATAGAAAAAAGGTAATTAAACAACTCAATTTACAAAATGTAACTTAATCATGAAGTTGGAAAAACCATAACCATATCTCGTTTGAAAACTGTATATAGTTGTCACATGAAAATTCTGTATTTAGAATTATCAGAATGAAAAATAAATATCCTTTATCAATGCTAGTCAAATCAAAAGGGTTTGTCACGAAAAAAAATAATATTTTTTTCGTGACAAACCCCTTGGAGTCAAATTAGACTTTCAAGATGGTCACCAAGGGAGGTAAATATTGTAGAGGCATAGTTCCCACATCTACAATATTTACCAACCTTGGCAGGGTCACCCTAAACGAATTCACAGAGCTTTTGATTAAAAAAATAGGACTTGGAAAATTTCCAATTTTCCGGAATTCTGATTTTCAGGGAATTCTGGTTTTCAGGAGTTTAACTGTACATTTATTTATTTATAAGTTTGGTTGTTTGAAAGTTAGCATTGTTATTATTCATAAATTTTTATTATATAATACATATTTCTATCAATATTTGTTGAATGACTCCATTGTTTCTTCCTCACTTTATATAATTCTCTTGAAATCATTTTCTCAGTTTACTCACGACAATCCAAATGTGGAATAATTGCCAGATCCTCACTGATTGTAAGTCACAAAGTACTGGCCTTGATACAGAAGTGATGTCTGAGGATTTACTGTATAAATTGGATATTTGAACTGATTAAATGATATTCAGTTGTTGATCAAATATGATTAACTTGCATCAAATGATCAGAAAAAATAGAAGGTGAGAAATTACAATTGTAATGAATAACCATCAAGTTGTATGATATCTATCATTATATAAGCATACATAATATACCATTACAAATCTGAACAACAGCTGTTCTAAATATCAAATATCAAAGTTATTTCTGGACAGCCACAAGTTAATGTAATAGATTTACCGTTGTACACAACAGACAAGCTATGACTACCAATTTTTAAAAGAACAGAATATTTTGTTCTTTGTTCCTATATTGGTGGTTTAATTGCTGGAATAGCTGGGTGGTCATCATTTCACATTATATTATAACCTGCTAGGTTATTATGATAAACTGCTTGTTTGTAAAATGGCTTCAGTTACATAGCCTACATGTATTTTACAACAAAGGTGTGATTTCTAAAGTGCTATAACACAATAGTGCAATCAAAATAATAAGAAAAACAAAAGCTTTTGAAATTTTATATATAAAAACCATATTTTGAGTTAATTAAATTGAGTATATTTTCAAGTGTTCCTTTATCACTCGATTAAAACGTTCGTGCTTGAGTTTTGAAGGTCCATAATGAGAGCAATGATGATATCTGCAACATAAAAATCATGTTTTTGTCAAGTTTGCTAAACATCGTCTAGTAGTTGGATAGAATATGCATGAAGAATAGAAATCTATTTTATGTGAAGGGTTCCATCACAAGCCGTCATGTTCAACACACATGAATCACCA